>JAWWEE010000085.1:14102045-14174347 GCA_035221455.1 Xenops minutus | reverse complement strand
TTAAAACATGGGAAACACTCCAATATTCCAAGTAACAGTCCCCAGATCTGGCAGGTGTCCTTCTCATTTTGCTGACAGCTCGATCCGCTCGTGAAAATCCTGGTGTTCGCTGGACTCCCCTCCTACCCTCAAGACCCCAGAGCAGAGATTCCCCAGCACCCCATCATGCAGACATGGTGTAGCAGCTGTACCCCTGAAGCCCGTGGAGGTCCATGGTGGAGCAGAGATCCACCTGCAGCTCGTGGAGGACCAAACACAAGGAGGTGAATGCCTGAAGGAAGGATGTGGCCCTGTGGGAAGCCTGCACTGAAATGGGATCCTGGCAGGACCTCTGGCCCTGAAGAGTGAGAAGTCCACTCTGGAGTAGCTTTCCTCATGGGATGGGGGACCCTGTGGGGGGATCCATGCTAGAGCAGGCTGTGCCTGAAGGACTGCATGCCATGGAAAGCATCCACACTGGAGCAGTTTTTAAAGAACTGTTGCCTGTGGGAATACTCACATTGGAGAAGTTCATGGAAGACTGTCTCACGTGGGAGAGACCTGGTGCTGGAGCAGTAGAAGGATTTCTCTCTGGGGACGAAGTAGATGCAGAAGAAACATGTAATGAACTGACTGTAACCCCCATTCCCTGAGCTGCTGAGGGGAGGAGGTAGAGAATTGGCAATAAAGTTAGGTCTGGGAAGGGAAGTTGTTTCAAAGATTTGTTTTACTTCTCATTATCTTACTCTGGTTTTGATTAGTAATAAATTCAACTAATTTCCCTAAGTTGTCTGCTTTGCCTGTGATCGTAATCAGTGAGTAATCTGTCCTTGTCCTTATCTCAGCTCTCTTGTCTTTCATTGCATTTTCTCTCCCCTGTCTGGTTGCACAGGGAAGTGATATAGTGGATCTATTCCCTAGCTGGGTCTCTCACCAGCTGTGTCAGGAAGTTCTCTTCCACACACTCCAGGAACCTCCTGGACTGATTTGTCTCCAGTGTGTTGTGTTTCTAGCAGACATCTGGAAACTTGAAGTCCCCCATGAGAAGAGTGACTGGCAATTGTGAGACTTTTACTTAGAAAATAGCTTTGTCTGCCTCTTTGTCCTGACTGTGTGGTCTGTAACAGACTGTCACCATGGTAGGCAGGTCTTCTTGGCCTTCCCACTGATTCTTGCCCATAAACACTCAATGGTATTGCCATCATCATAAAGCTCTAGACAATCAAAACAATCAGTCAGGTATAAGGCTACCCTACTGCTTTTTCTTCCTTGCCTATCCCTTCTTAAGAAGTTATAGCCATCCATTGTAGCACTTCAGTTGGGTGAGTAATCTCACCATGTTTCTGTGACAGCAACTATGTCATAGTTTTCCAGCTGCACAATGGCTTCCAGCTTCTATTTGTTTCCTTTACTTTGTGCATTGGTGTAGATACATTTTACTTGGGCTATTGTTCCTGCCACTTTTCTGGGGGCAGAAGCCCTAATTGCTATGTGACCATTCTTAGGTACTCCTGTGGTTTCTACCCTTGTGTCTTTGCTGTAACATGGATCTCTATCCTTTTTTCCACTGACATGGCAGACTGAATGATCTTGTGAGCACACCATCCCTCAAAATTTGGAGTGCTGTGTGCAGACTAGCAAGCTTGGTTTTATCTCTTTCCAACTTCAAATCCACAGGCAGAGCTCCATGCACATGAGCTGCTCTCTCACAGAAAGGCTCATGCTCCCTCCTTGCCTTTATGGCCTGTCTGTCCTAAGATATTGTGTCCCTCCATTGCAACTTTACAGTCATTATAGTCATCCTGCCATGTCCCCTTTGTCCCAGCAAGATCATAGGCTTGCAGCTGCACACAGCTCTCTAACTCATCATGTTTATTCTCCATGATGTGCTTTAGTGTACTTCAGAGAGGCACCCCAGCATGCTGATTTCCCAGAAAAGGTTGTGGGGATTTCTTGGTAATTGTGCACTTCCTTGCCTACCTACAAATGTTGGAGGTGACCCTGTTTAAGCCCTGTTTTGTTGATTTCTTAAATTATTATATATTTTTAAAATCTTTTCATGTCACATCATTCTTGTTCATTGTTCCCTCACAGGGCTGCTGGTATCTCACTCTATCCCCCTTTATTCTTAGCCATAAGATGTCCTTAACAGGTCAGCTGTTCTTCTGGCAAAGGTACCTCTGTGCACTTAGTGAGTTTGGATCTCACCTCTCCTAAGTCGACACAGATCTGTAAACAGGCTCTCACTGTCATAGAACCCTAAAACCAGCTCTGAGGCCAATTTTTAAACTATACTATCAGTGTTCTCACACCTGTCACTGATGGGATAGAAGATAACTGTAAGGTTGTAGATGTTAGGGGGAAAATTGTATGTGTTATGGACTGTAAAATTTAGCATCTTGCAGACTCCAGAAAGTTCCTTGTTAAATTCAGGCTCCATCCCTGTGAAAACCTCATAGGAATGTGTGGAATTCCATGAATTGCTTTTTAAACAAATATATTTTCATGGTTAAATGTCCAAAGAATTTGAGTCTTAAGGTCATTCATTTTTAAATGCAAATTTACAGAATATGCTCTTACATTTTCTTCAATGTTGCATTGCAGAGAAAAAGTATGATTTCTCTTCAAACTGATTTTAGAAAATACCATGTTTAGAAAATATAATAGACTATAATATATATTTATATATTAAAAATATCTATATTATCTATTATATGATATGTATTATATAATATTTAATTTAGCCTAAAATAATGTTTTTAGAGACTATGCTATTATGCTATTTTATTTGGGCCCTTCAAGCTGACAGCACAGAGCACACATTTCTGACAGTATTTCACCTGTGTTTTCCATTAATCAGTGATGTCCAAAGATCTTTTATTATTGTTATGAGGTAAAAGTGTATGGAGTGGAGTCTCACCTTGTATGTGGGTATATGTAAAAATTTCCACACTTCCATGTTCTTACGTCATTTTGATTTTAGTGTGGGAAATGTTTTTTGTAAACATAAGTAAAGTTTATGAAGAGTATGTGATGAACGTGTATTTTATAGACTCTTAAGTGTTTCATAGAGGTGAGGTTGTAATGCACTGGGTGCAGATGTCCAGGTGTTGGCAGTGAGGGGCTCACAAGTATCTGTCAGGAGTGGCCAGTGCTGCCCTGTGCTAGACACAGTGGTTCTAGTCAGCTCCAAAATAGACCCAGCACAGGATACAGCCAAGCCCTTCACCAACAAAGGGTGGTGCTGCCTCTGGGCAGAAGGGGGAAAGTACTGCATGTCATGGTGGTATAAGGTTAAAAAAAGGAAAGGAGCAACCGTGTAAGCACCAAGGTCCTTGATGAAGGAAGCAGAGAAGGTATTCTAGTTACTGGAGCAGGTTGGGGAGACCACAATGGAGCAAGTATTTTCCTGAAACCTGTGGAGGACCCCATGCCAGGGCAGGTAGATATTTTCATGAGTAACTTTCATAGGGGACCCACAGTGGAGGAATTCCTGGAGTGTTGTAGCTTGTGGAAGGGACCCCATGCTGGAGCAGGCAAAAAATGAGAGAAGGAAGGAATGACTGAGAGGAAACAATAGGGACTGACCTCTCACTATCCAATTCTATTTTAATTGGCAATAAATTAATTTAATGTTCTCAAAGTCAGGTCTGTTTTTTCTGTGATGATAACTGGTAAATGAGCTCTCTGTTTTTATCTTCACATTTCATATATTAATTTTATTGCTTGCCCTGTTCTGTTGATGAGGAAGACTGAGAGAGCAGGTGGGTGGGGGCCAAAGTCAACCATCACAAGGCCTTATGTTCTTTAGTCGGCTGTTCCTTTCAGATGTCTGTAGTTTTTTAAAGTTTCCTAGCAGGACAGAAACCAGCTCACCCCTTGAAAGTTTTAACTGTTGTAGTGTTCAAGTAGTAAATGACTCAGATGCTTTTTTGCAGAAATTGTACAAAGTTTGTCAGGTGTATAGTTGCATTCTAACATGGGATTAGAACTAAATAAAGTTTAGTTTTTAAACTAGAATCTCAGAAAAAGGCTTGTCCAATGGCAGTTCATGCTCATATCTTTCCTTCTTTCTTAAAAGCAGACCAGAGCATTAAGAAAAAAACCCTGAAAAAATCCCACCCCAAAACCTCACACTGGTAGACTCTATTTGAAACTATGTGGTGTTCTCTAAATTTCCTAGAAACATTTTAAAGTAACTCTAGAGTTGCTTTATTTACCTGTAACCTTACTTGCACTGACAAGTGAAATATGTCCCTTCTTGTACAATTACTGTACTGGGCAACAGCAAATATAAAAGGAGATTTGTTGTAGCAATTGGTAATAGTTATGGACATTTTTTTCTTGGTAGTTTCTTTCAGTACCCTTTTGTGAGTTCGACTTTTGCCTTGATCTCTCTCATGCTGTTATTCCTTCTTAATGCTTGGTTACTGCTTGTTTTCTTCATTTTCTGCGTTCCTGTTTAGTGTACTGTGCTATGCTGTGTAATCCTCTTCATACCCCTCTGCCCACTGCCATTATGAGCTGCCATAATTTTTGTGTTTTAAGGCTCTTAATCCTACTGTTTGTCTAATCAATTTCAGTTTCGTCAGAACAGAGCCTGCCAAATGCTCCCCTTCCTGCCAGCTGTGTCTTGGGTGTCCTAGTGTGACTTGAAACTTGCTCTCATTTGTCAGTTTTCTATTCATTTGGCACATTATCTCTCCCTCTGTAATGAACAAGCTGATCCATTTGCGTTGAAAACAGCTTTGGTTTTTAGTAGCAGAACTGTGTTTTTGTGAATTCATGTTTTATATTCCTGGATGGTTTTTTTTGTTTTTGTTTTTTTTTTTTTTAGATGCTGGATGTCTACGACATTCTTCCTTTTGATAATCCAGATGGTGGCGTTTGGAAACAAGGATTTGATATCACATACAATGAAAATGAATGGGACAGTGAACCCCTTCAAGTGTTTGTTGTGCCTCACTCCCATAATGACCCAGGTAATATTTTAACTGAAATGATTTGAGTATCTAGAAGCTCAGAAAGTAGGAAATATATTGCCATTTCTGTTGAGGTTTGAGGTTTTTGAAGCATGCTAGTTAGTGTGTTACATTTAAGTCTAGCAAGCCAGTTACACAGGTGTATAATTCAAGTACCATTGACTTCATGAAAACTGTTATGGTACAAGTGGAACGTCTACTTATTTATTAACCAGAGTAGAGCTTCAGTCTTGAAATTGAAAGGTAATGTAAATTTTCTGTGTTCATCCTTCTGGTAACCCATTCAGTTTAATCTTTGCTGTATTAAATATGGCCTGTTCGCACTTTGACTTTTTGGACCATCATAGATGTGTAACCCTTAGCCTGTGCTAACGAGCTGTGCTTTTGGAAGGTTTGACAATGGCAAGTCTGAAGTTTTTTGACTGACACTTCCTTTATGTGCACAGCCCCAACTTTTAGTAGGATAATATAAAGTCTAGGTTTAAACAAAAGTGGATGCCCAAAGTGGATGTTAACTGTGTAATAAATAAAATAGAGAAATGTTCCTTTAATTTGAAATTACCATAAAATTTACCAAAAAGCAGTGAATTATACTGTTACAGTATAATCCTGATACATATGCTGAACATGAGAAGCTGGTCACACTGGTTGTTGTTATAAAAAGCCACAATTCCAGTGATACTAAATTTTACTACTGCGTATCTCTCTAACAATTTAATTTGTTGTTTGAAGTGGATCTGAGTGAAGATATGGTTGTTTGAACATAGGTGGCATTTATTTGGGCATTTCAAAGAAAAGGAACATTGGAATGTGAAGTTATTGTAGTGTCCAGTTATGACAGCTAAATTAAGTATGGATATAGTAAAAATATTCAAAGAAAAGAATCATGGTAGTTACTTTCCTCTGCCTATCTGTAGAACTGTCTTGAAACCTGTGACCATTCTCTGTGGCTGTAGTTCTCATAAAAAATTTTCCTAGAAAGAAGCAACTCTGTACAGGCACTTAATGAATCCAAAGCAATCCCAAAGGAATATACGGAACGTCTCATTCTATTTGTTCTCCTTAGAAAAGGGTATGGAGTTTACCTGTCTCCTTTCTGCTGAAGCTAGGAGAATCAAATCCTAATAATAGGCTGTTGCCATCCCACTAGAGATCAGTTGCCTGATGTCACATCTCTCATTGTGGAATGACTTGAAAGACCCTGTGCCCAGTGTAGGCTGGGGTAACTTTTCATAAGCATGAGACTGGGGAGCTTCAGAGGAATGTCCTCAGGAAAGGCGAAAACTTCACCAGTGTCTATTCAAGTTATGAGGTTCTGCAGGAGGTCAATGTTGTGGCACTGATTTGCTTATTTTTTATATTTTATTTCTACTGGTACTTTTTCTACAGGTTCTAGTAATCTAATTTTTTTTTTAAATTATTTTATTTTTATTTATTTACACACTCTCTATACTATCTTCCAAAACAGAATGCATTTGACTGGTTTCCTCTGTGGTGCCTGGTCTGTCTCGTCTGTAGCCATACAGAATTTACCAGTTTCTATTGCCATTATGGAAGAACTTTTTGGAGCTAACCTTTAGCTTTCTGACCTCCAGCCTTCTACTTTCTTTTTCACATCTGGCTTTGAGACATGCCTCCTACAATGAGCTGTGGTAGATTTTCACGGCTGACACCTTTTGTGTATGACAAGCTTTAGCACTGAGTGCCTTGATAGTGTTTGGTTTGTCCTGTAGCATCAGTTCTGCTTCCCAAAAGGGATCCACATAACATACATTCTGAGGAATTCGAGAAATTTGAGTTTATTGAACCTCTCCTCACAACAAGGATATTGCTCTACAGGGGAAACTGGACAGGCTGGATCTACGGACCAAGGCCAGTTGTATGAGGTTCAAGAAGGTGAAGTGCCAGGTGCTGCCCTTGGGTCACAACAATCCCCTGCAGCGCTACAGGCTGGGGGAAGAATGGCTGGAAAGCTGCCCTTAGAAAAAGGACCTGGGACTGCTGGTCAGCAGTGGCTGAATGTGAGCCAGAGTGTGCCCAGGTGGCCAAAAAGGCCAAGGGGACCTGGCTTGGATCAGAAGTAGTGTGGCCAGCAGGACCACGGTAGTGACCCTGTGCTGGGCACTGGTGAGGCCACACCTCGAGTCCTGTGTCCAATTCTGGGTCACTCACTGCAAGAAAGCCATTGAAGTGTTGGAGGGAGTCCAGAGAAGGGCAGTGGAGCTGGGAAAGGGTCTGGTTTACCAGTCTGATGAGGAGTGGCTGGATTTGAAAGATATTCTGCTATGACCCAAGGGGTCCAAAGACGCTTCTAGCATCTACTGCTCTGTTGGTGGTATTGATTTTGGTAAAGACTTCTCATGAAATAATTTAAGAATTGAGACTTGTAAGCTTTGTAATATGTGTGTACCAGATGAGAGTATTTTGTTGCTGAATGTGGTGATTACAGACCTACTATAAACAGCACTTACATGTTATTAAAAGTGACTAGAGTAGATTTTTCTCTTGCCTTTCCACCCATGTGAATGTGTATGAACACACATGTCAGGACTAAATACTACTTTTAAATACTTCATTAATTATTGGTAATGTCAGTAACTGTGCCCTGCTAACACTCACATTAACCACTTTTTATTATTTAAAACAATCTTCATTTCTCAGGTCTAAATATGTATAGCCCTATGAATTTAATTGCTGTGTTAAGATAAAAGAAAAAAAAAAGCATGAAAGTTCCGTGCTGTTAATACATCATGGATTTTCAGCTTTGTTTTCTGTTGACCAGATCAGGATATGCTTTTCAGGTGACTTCTTAGTTTTTTCTGACATTTTGTAACACAGGTTGTGTTGTCTGACCCACCAAAATGTAGGAAATCGGTAGCTCAGAAGTTTTTCTTGTCATGATGAGTTAAGGACATCAGTTTTATTCCTGGCTTATTTCTCAATATTTCTTTGTGTTTTGGGAATAGAGCTTGGGCTGGGAAGGTGGTCTGTTAGTAGAAGCTGTAGTCTTCTTGATGTGAGAGATAAGGAAACCTAATGGACTTCTCAAGGAAGATCAATTTGCTGATATGTACATTTTCCTTTTCAACTACTTAATTTGTCCTTAGATTAAAAGAAAAAAAAAAAAGAAAATCCTTGATTGTTTGAGTCCATGTATTCATGTAATCTGTTGATCAAATTTTCTATTTTACAAAATAGAAAGCCTAATAATCCATGTATTTATAAATTTAGGGGAAAAAAAATCTATATTTTGTGAAAGGAAATGCCTGGGACATTTAACACTTCAAGCTGTCCACAGCACGTAAAGTTCAGCTTGTTAAGAAAAACCTTCACTCAACTTTTTGTAGGAATTGGGAAGAAGGCAGTTCTCTAAGGCTGATGAATGCAACTTAAATTTCATATTTTCTTTTTCTTAGGTTGGCTGAAGACTTTTGATGATTACTTTAGAGATCAGACACAGCATATTTTAAATAACATGGTTATAAAGCTGCAAGAAGACAACCGAAGGAAGTTTATATGGTCTGAGATTTCTTACTTTTCAAAATGGTGGGACGGAATAGATAGCCAAAAAAAAGATGCTGTTAAAAGGTTTGGACACTGAACTATATCTTATCTTCCATGGATCGTGTTCTTAGACTGTGTATTTGTCTCCACTGTAAGCTTGAGGTTTCACTTGCTGTGATGTGGGATTGCTAGAATAATCATCTACTTCAGTTCTGACTTTTTGGCCTTCATTTGTTTTTTTTCCAGTTACAAAATAGAAATCTGTTCAGAGAAGTGAAGACAAATTACTGAGTTGCTTTTAACTAAATTTAACTAAAATTAACTAAATTTAACAATTTAACTAAAAGTTTCTGTGTACAACCATGAAGATGTCATTCAAGTTGTAATGAGGTTGTGATTACAAACTTTATTTGAAGTCACATTAAAGTATTGGCAGTGGAAGAAATATAATCTTTCTTTAGTTATGACAATTACGTTAACTATTATGAAATGGGATTTTTTGTGGCTTTAGATATGTGGGATTTTTTATAAACACTCAGCTGCCTTAAGGGTAAAGTAGTGCATACTCTAAATCCTTGATCTGCTTAGTTATTTTTAGTATCATGAGTCAAAATGTAATACAGAAGCAAAAGGTTTGCCTAGATGTTGAGACAGGAAAGCAGGCTGCTTGGATGAACTTGAAGTAAGGATCTAGTCTGGAGATTTCAGAAAGTGGGGTTTTTTATTTTTTTTAAAAAACTTTGCTTTAAGACAGGATCCAAGAGTTCTTAGCTCATCTTTGTGATGCCCTCCTTCTCATGTCTTGCTTCAAGATGAATGCAAGGCAGTATACATTAAGGCTGTTAGACCTTTACAGCTGCAGAGGTTAGGTAATGTTAGAAATCTGGGGAATTACGTAGAAAACTATTTATGTAAAAGTTTATGTGCAATGCATGAATATTATAGCACAGCAGCTGGGGTTTTGACATTAAAAAGATTCCTTGGAACACAATAGACAGTAAATGATAGTCACTAGGGAACCATGTCCTCTCTTCGGAGGAGCCAGGGATTGGTTAAACTTCTCTGAGACTTAGAGAAGTGGAGATTTTCTTTTTTGTATGTTTCTCATTCCTCTTGTGGGTGTTATCTATGGTGTGACTAAGTTTTGGTAAGTTCACTGTGTTTCTTTCTTGATTTTATTAAAGATTTATATGCTGGTGTACCATGTAAGTGCTCAAACTGCAAGGACAACCTGATATTAGGAGTGTGATCATTATGTTCCCTGACAATAGAGAGACTGTGATCCTGTGATCTGTTTCAAGAGGCCATTTTAATTAGTGAGATGGTGTGAAGTCTGTATAGATACAATAAACCTCGAAGACCTATCAGCTTTCTGAAACTGAAAAGAATGTTAGATCAAAGTTGAGGAGATATTAGTGGTGATTGGAAAGGGGCAGTGTCGAGGCATCTTGCTCTATTGGCCTTCAGTTCTGTGGCACATACATTTTTATTTTTGTAATCTGAGCAGGAAGCAGCCTTCTTTCTGATTTAAAAACAGATCTAATATGGCACATGCAGTAGAGGCACTGTTCATTGCACAGAGGCATTAAAATGTCAATGTTCAACCATTCATTATTCCCTGTTTGATTAAAGAAATGTACTCCAGTGATGGAAGTAGCACAAGCAATTTAGATTTTGGCATCACCTCACTGGTGAATACCTACTGGGTATACAGAAATTGATCTTTAAAAGGCTGTTTTCATATGGAATGTTCTGAACGAAATTTACCTATTTTCCAGGTTAATAAGAGATGGACAATTTGAAATAGTAACAGGAGGATGGGTCATGTCTGATGAAGCCTCTGCTCACTATTTTGCTATAATTGATCAACTGATAGAAGGACATCAGTGGCTAGAAAAGAACCTGGGTATGTATATTGATCTCAAATTTAACCATGTTAATACATGAAGTCAAATAGAAAATACCTTTTTGTTTTGGTTTGGGTTTTTTTCCCCATTTTTGAGGTGCTTAGAAGGCTCTTTTTACTCTGCTTTCCTGAAACATTAAATCAGACTGTTTTCAGGAGGCCATAAGATTGAGTCCAGTATTTGCAATTTCTGTTTGCAGAGGAAAGTTCCTGGACAAAGTGAATTTGAACAATATTACGTCATAACATTTTGTCTTGATCAATGTAAAATGTGCATAGTATATTCGCATAACAAAAGATCTTGCTGAATTTTAGATCCCATCTCTGGCATCAGAAACAATTTCCAATTGCTGTTTCAGTCATTCGAAAGTCATGACAAAGTTCTTAAAATGACTAAAAATTTTCTATTTCTTTCATGTATTTGGTTCTATTCTGCAGGCTTTCTTATTCATTAGCTTTTCTTATGTAAAGCTTTAAAAAGAGTAAATACAAAATTAAGAGGTAGCAGTAGTATTCATTAGGTTCTCTTATGTAAGGCTTTCAAAAAAAGTGAATATGAAATTTAGATGTAGCAGTAGTAGTAATAAAACCTAAACTGATTGTAATGTTAGAATTGTTTGTACTTTGGAAAATAAAAATGCTGCTATTGCAACTTTGGTGAATTACTGACTGCAGTTATACTGGATGAACTGTTTTGCTGGCTTTGGGATTTTTCTTTTTTTTTTTTTTTTTTTTTGTTTAGTTCCATAAGCAGAGATAAACCTTTATATATAGAAAATATTTGTACAATGATTTTGATAATAAGTGAACATTATTTCATGCAATTAACTGAAATTATTTTGGAAAGCTGTTTCACTGTTTTTTCTTAGATTGCAATTTCCATAAACACAGCTTGACATAATTGGATGGGGGAGGAAAGACCTAATAAAAGGGTAGTGCATTCCTTACTGGGTTTTTTTTGGAAAGACAGTAAAAAGTGCCAAGCGAACCATGTTGAAGAACCAATTAAACAGGAGTTAGATGTAGCTTCTTTATTTACTAGGATGAAGTTAAGTGAGAAGAGAGTAATACTCAATGTGATTCTATTGATCACCAAACTAATAAATCAAAATAAAAGCTGGTTCTGAAACCAAAAAAGGTTAATGTTATTTAAATAACAGTGAAATTTCAACAAGCTGCAACATCAATCCATCCACATCCATTCTTTTGCCTTTAGCTTTCTTTTTCAGTTGTAACATCTGTAGACTACTTAGAGTGAAAAAGGAGATGTTTCATTATGATTCCAAGTAAAGGTGTTTGATGTACATTAGAAATAGTGTAGCAACAAGGACTACTAATTGTAAGGAGTTTTTTATGTAAGTTAGACAGAATGCCTTTTTTATAAGATATTTGGTTTGTTTCTTTGTTTAATCATTTGTCTGTGTAATTCTAGTTTGTTAATTACAGGATGTGTTCTGCAGGAGGCTCAAAACTTTACTGTATAGCTTCTTGGAAATATGAACTTTAGGGCTCTGTTTTGAATTACTGTTGTAGCTTTCTTTGAATGAAAATTAAAACTTTCTTCCCTTTTTCTTTTTTTTTCTTTTGTCAACAGGAGTTAAACCAAAGTCTGGTTGGGCAGTTGATCCTTTTGGCCTTTCACCAACAATGGCTTACCTTCTGAAACGCACAGGATTTTCCAATATGCTTATACAAAGAGTCCATTATTCAGTTAAAAAACATTTTGCAACACAAAAGACACTAGAATTTTTTTGGAGACAGAACTGGGGTATGTCTTTTTCAGTTATATCAATTTATTTTGTTAATTTACCCAGGTAAAATAAGAAGAGAACTTGAATAAATACTATGGAAAGTATTAGGCTTAGAGGAGTAAGACTAAACTGGAAAATTTTAAACATGCTACTCTGGTCAAAAAAAAGTATTTCATCTAGCTTAACTTTTGGGGATATTTTTTCTTTTTTTTTTTTTTTCTTCTCTTTTTAAAAAAAAAAAAAAAAAAAAACAAAACCAGAAAGGGAATGAGAATACCTGTGAGGTGGGAAAGGTGTTAAAAATATGTTATTGCCATTGTTCCTTTGAACTTTTTTCTTCACTTTCCTTTGTGCATTTATTTTCTGTTATTTCCATTTTCTCTTTTTACTTGCAAGTATATATAAAAAAGGAAAAGGGGTGGAAAATTCTCTTTCTGTTTTCGCTTTTTTTCTTCCTCCAACTCCTTTATTTCTTTCTATGTGGAACTAGAATGTAGGAGAAGAAACATTTCAGCTAATTCAGATGTTGTGTAAATGAGGTCGTGACAGCAGTGATTGGATTGACTTTTGACTAGTTTGTTTTTTTTTTCCTTTGTTTCATTTGGTTTTAGTTTTTAATTGTTGTTTTAATTCACTCAAAGTATAAAAGATGTGTTTTGTTGCCTCTAAAATTTTGAAAATCAGGAGTTTTTTCTGGGTAAAAAGCCCCTAACATTTTGTTCCCATCTTTTCTAATCAGCTGGTGCTTGATTAGAACGTTCCAATCTTGGTAGAATCTGTGTTTTTACTCTCTTTATGTATAAGGTACATGTGAAGGTAGACACAAGGTATGGATATTCAAAATAAGAAATTGTCTTGATCTGATGTTTTTAGTGCAATTCTTGGATTAAGAACATGGAACTAATTTAGTGTTGGCTTTAAATATGAGAGGGTTTATTTTAAAGGTATACTCTATGTATTTAATTCCAGATTTGGGATCCAGTACAGATATTCTTTGTCATATGATGCCTTTCTATAGCTATGATATTCCTCATACTTGTGGTCCGGATCCGAAAATCTGCTGCCAGTTTGATTTCAAGCGACTTCCTGGAGGAAGAATAAGTTGTCCTTGGAGAGTTCCACCAGAGGCCATTCATGCTGGAAATGTTCAACACAGGTACAGTTTTCCCATAATCCTCAAGGCAATAATTTTTTTAAAAAACATAATTATGCTGGTCAAAGATTATATCTAGCATAGCTTTGTTAATTTATGTGAGTTCTGTTGTGGTTTGACAGCACAGCTACGTGCAGCTGCTCACTCACTGGCCCCATGGTGGTTTTAGGGGAGAGAACCAGAAGGGTAAAAGTGAGAATACTTGTGGGATGAAATAAAGACAGTTTAATAGATAAAGCGCAAGCTGCAAATACAAGCTAAGCAAAACAAGGAATTAATTTCTTGCTTCCCATGGGCAGGCAGGTGTTCAGCCATCCCCAGGAGAGCAGGGTCCATCACACAGTAACAGTGGCTTGGGAAGACAAACACCATCACTCCAAACTTCACTTCCCCCCCACCCCTGCACATCTTTCTCTTTCTTCCCTGAGCTTTGTATATTGACCATGGCATCACAACTTATTGCATATCTATTTGGTCCACTAGGGTCAGTGTGTTCCTCCACCCCCAGCTCCTTCTGCACCCCGAGCCTGCTTGTTTGTGGGACAGGGTTAGAAGCAGGAAAGGATTTAGCTCAGTGCAAGCACCACTCAGCAGTGACTAAAACATCTCTGTATTACCAGCCCTGTTATCAATGCAGATCTAAATCATAGCCACATACCAGCTACTGTGAAAGAAACTAACCCTACCCCAGCCAAAACCCAGTACAAGTTCCTAAAATAAGCTTGTCACGAGTAAATAATACTAATTACTTAACCTCGTGTCTGCTCCTTAGTTCAGAGCATAATTGTAAGTGAAATTTGAAGAAAGGTTATAGTTAAGGAAGATTCATCTTTTTTAAAAATTTTCTATTCATGATAGATGAGTCAATCTCTGAATGACAGGCAGAACATTGTCATCTGTTTAGTAGAACATTGTCATCTGGTTGTAGTCATGTTACTGGTTTACTGTAGTTTTTGTGAATTTTATGAGCAGTGTGATCTGTCTCCTGCAAGTGAACACTTCAGGGGCAGCATGGTATAGTATGCTATAACTACAACCAGTGGGATATTTCCCATGGTATATCATTGAAAAACCTGGCAATCTGTGACCTAGGTTTCTGAAGTGCACGCCTTAAGTCAATCTCAGTCCTATGTCTTACATGCCCATGGCAGGAAATCCTATTAGCCTTGATAGAAAACCTGGTGTTGTTGTGCCGCAGTCAAGAATCAAGTTTAGAGTTTTATAAAACAACTTTTCAATTTTGGGAGGATGGGGGGGGGAAAAAGAAAAAAAAAAAAAAGGGAAGCTAGAACAGCCAAAAGGTTTTCCAGAAAATGTTTATATTTTGTGGTTCTATAGCTATCTTTAGGCCTTTAAATTATCCCAAATTTCCAGAGTTACAAAATTTATTTAGGTTTTACAATTAGTGCACATTGAGTATAACAAATGCATTAAGTACAGTGGGGTGACTTTTTGGCTCTTGATGCTGGAGTTTTAAAATGATGATTAAATGATGATGCATTGGTTGTCTACATGTTGGTATGCATCTCTCTTTTTATCTGAGTATAAATTTTAAAAACTTCACTTTTCATTAAAATTCAATTACAAGATATTATTGAAGAGAAAACTAAAATAAAACAGAATACATTACAATTGTCATATTTTAAGGTAGAAATTGGAATGATGATAGAAAAAAGTAATTAAAAAAATACAGAAATAAAAGCTGATGGTGGCAGGAGAAAAGTAGAAGAATCATTATGACACAGCTAGTGCCTATCAAGTGTGAAGGAAAGTTCATATGTCTTTACATCAAAGTTGTTAAAAGGAAAATCCTGACTATGTATCCCAGTTAACTGGGGCAAATATTTGCAGAAGAGTAACAACTTCTTTAACAAATATCTGAAACATAGAGGCTATAAATGTAATGTAGAGAGTCTGCTTAGAATAGTTTTTTTAAGAGGCTTGTTTTTTAATTAGATCTTATTTTATCCTTACACTTCCTAGCTGCAGCCTTTGCATGACAATCTAAATTAGATCTTGTAAAAGAAATGGTTCTTTCATATGTCAAAGGACAGCAAAGAACAAGAAAAATGGGCCAGGCATGGAGTGAACATATGATCAAGTTGAAGAGATTACCATCTCAATATGGTCTCTGGAACTTAATCTTTTGCATCAACTTTTGGTAGATAAAAACAGTTTTTGTGTCTAACTGAGCTGCAACCAGCAGAATGCTGGATGATACCTCAGGAAAAGTAAAACTAGCACATGCTCTTTGAGCTGGCAGTCTTAGATTATTTACATTTGAAATACTGGAACAACACTTCTAGTGCCTAGTTTCAAATAAATCTACTAAAACATAGGAAGTAATATTTTGGTAGAGAATGCTAAAATACCACTTGTGTTTTATGAAAAAGTTGGAATGTTGTAGACAACCAAAAACTTCATTCATCTGACCTGTTTAATAACACATTTTACAGTTGTTATGATGAGGAGAGGTACGAGTTCCAGATGTAATTGGAAAATCTATCTCCACATCATAAGCTTTCTAAGGTTAAAGGTTTGTAGAACACTAATTAATCTGTCTCTCATCTCTGATTGCTTTAAGACTGGAAAAATACAGGAGATCTACACTACATGGATTTGAAAAATGTTGATTAATTTAGAGACCAAGTTAGATCTCTGACCTTTCTTCAATTGCTAAAGCTACAACAAAATTAATAAACCCCAGATCTTGAATAGTCAGCTGGGACTGTTGCTTTTGATTTCAATGCTATTATGGCCTTACATACAGATTAAGGAGATAGTGAATGAAAAACCTGAGGTTAGCAGTTGTTGGACATTTCATTGCCTTGCCACTTAAGTTGTGACTTGGTAGGAAGGAATGAAGCAACAGCCCTACTGAGAACGTGCACTTGTTTAATTACACTTCGTAACAGCAAAGATTACTATTGCACTTGCCCTCATTTGCAGCTGTATCCTTATTCTTATGCTTGGATGCTGAAGCTCTTCAGACTAGGAAGAAAAAACAGGTTTTGGTTTTTGTCAGCTCTTTTTTTTCTTCGCAACGCACTCTCCCCTCTGAGTCTCGAATGGGACTGAGTTGTTTTGTTAGTGGAAGCACAGTTTGTCTTGGTGTATGTCTCTCTCTCTCCCACATGTGAAAATATAAGAGAATTTTCCTAGTTGTGGTAATTGCCAAAGAGTGGATCCCTAATGAAGCCATGACCACTTGTCAAACCTGTCACAAAAGAAATGCCATAGCTGCTGCAAAATTTGTTGTGATTCCCACAGAATCTGAGTGGCTATTGCTCCTCCTCCTTTGACATACAGGAAGAGGCAAAACCAGCTGTATTGTTGACTCTGTGGAATATTTTTTTTTTCCTAGAAGTATTTTTCATCTTCACAAAATTCTGTCTGGGACTTTCTGCTCACTCTTTTCCACTCCTTTATGAAGTAAAGATTTAGGAAGTTATTTGAGAGAAACGTAAGAGGATATACCTGACTTGAGATGTCTAACTTTTCTTTGGTGTTTTTTGCAATTGAAATAGGTTTACAATTGTAGGAAGATCCGGCTGCCCCCTTAAAAACATCTAGTAAGATAACTCACAGTTATGAGTAGAAAGGGAGAACAGCAATAGTGATGAATTTTTGCAGTAGATTTGGAAAGAAATTAGAGGAGGATTTTCAAGAGATGTCAAAGTTAAGTATCTTGTTAACTGTAACCTATATTTTGCAAGAGGCTCAAAGAAAAAGTATGTTTTCACCCATAGACTGCATGTGGGAAGTTTGAGTTGGATTGGTCTAGAAGAAAGCCTTGTGAAGTCTTGTGGTGTGCCAATTGATCTGGTAGCTGTGCAGTTGAGGGAGTTTTTGTGTTTAAATCTACAATCTGTCCAAAGTTGTGGAAAGTATTGATTCAAGAGCCAATACTTGGTAATCCAAACTATAAATCAAATAATAAACGGGGAGCAGGGGAAGCCACTTGTCTGGTAAATTCTAGTGTCAGTAGAATGCTGTAGAATCTTAACTAAAGTTAATGTTGTGACCCCTTTCTCCCTCCAGAATACAGTGAGACCTTGTGTTTATGCGGTAGTCCTGTAATCTGATAAATAAGTAAGCCTTGACATGCTGTTCAAAGAAATATGGCTTTCAAATATATTGAACTAGAATTTTTGCATAATTTCTGCATTATATAGCAAATCAAGAGTATGAGTTGAAAGTTGATTTTGCTAGAGCATCTATAAAAAACACCTGTAGAAACAAATAAACTCAAAGGAATCTGGATTTAACTATTTTCTCTACAAACCATTATATGGCTGTTTTCTTATATATGTTCCAAAGGTTTCTATTTCCTAAGAAAATTATTTACATCATTTTAATTAGAGGGGATCAGCATCTGAAGATGTTGATAATAATTGAGAATTGTAGGAGAAGGGGAAGTGGGTATCAGACTTGTGACTTTTAATATATTGTTGCTTAATGACAGAACTGATAGTTTACAAAAGAGTTAGCAGGTAGCAAAGGATAATTCTGCATTTTTTTTCTGTGTGTGCATGTGTGAGTATTTGTGTTTCATTGGTTTTTTGTTTGTTTTGTTTTCTATTTGTTTTGCAACTTTTTGGTTTCTTTTTTAAAGATGAAAAGCAGTGGGTTTAATTTTTTAGGACTTAAAGAGGGCTGGCTTTAAGACACATAAGCAGCTGGCTGATGGGAGAACAGTGTTTTTTAGCAATGAACTTCCTCCAGAATATTTTTTATTTGCAAGGCTGGAGTTCCTCAGAGAATAATTTATGTGTAGTTTTTCTGTCAAGGACAGAAGACAAGCAGAGTATCAAAGCAAATTACCAGAGGGGATGAGAAGAACTTGCTTATTATTGTACATAAGGGCTGGAGAGGATTAGGATTGTTATCTAAATATAAAGCAGATAAACATAATTTGAACTGTGGGTTAGTTTTGGCACAGGAACAAGTTGATCCAGACTGCCCTACTATTTGAGATGGAGCTTGATAAGCTTATTGAAGGATTTAATTAGCACAGTGTTTGCAACAATAGTAGGTTAAATATGGTGTCCCAATGGTGAGAATTGCATCCGGCTTTTTATTAGAAAATGAGATAACAGAGATTTGTATGTCTTGTTTAGGGTCACCCTAATTCACAACTTGATGTCTAAGAATTATTTTGCCAAATGCTGACTTTTCTTCTGTTTTCTGAATTTTCTTTTTCTCTTCTCAAGGGCTTGGCTTATTTTAGATCAATACAGAAAGAAGTCAAAGCTTTTCCGTACTAAAGTTGTGTTGGCTCCACTAGGGGATGATTTCCGCTATGTTGAGAGCTCAGAATGGGATCAGCAGTATCAGAATTATCAGAAACTCTTTGATTATATGAATTCTCGTCCTGAGTGGCATGTTAAGGTAAATACAAGACATTTTCTGGTTTCTGGAGAAAACAGTGTTTCCCAGTATTCTGAGGTTCTTCTTGGAAAAGAAATTGTAGTTGGGTTTGTTGTTGGTTTTTTTTCAACTGTGAAGCTTTATATATTATTTAACAGCAGGTTAATTTGTCTTGTTAGATGACATTTTTTACCTTCACTACCTTCTCTCTCCCAAAATACAAACTTTTCTATTAATAATATTTGCTTGAAAGCTATAAATAGTTCCCAAATTAGATTAATTTAGAGAACAGTTATTAGGTTTGATTGCTTTTTAAGTACTCTGGGTTTTTTTCACAGGCTTCAGGCATTGTTGTTTAAGGCTATCAGGCTTTGTTAATTAAAACTATTATATTTTCTTATTAGAAGTTCAAGTAGATATTTCTGCTTTATTTGGGCCCTCTTGGTTTTGCATTCCAAAACAAACAAACAAAAAATCCTAAGAAGTGCTATTGCTGGCTCATGCTGTTGAATGCAATTAAATCTGAGACTGACCTGGCTACAAAGGGACTGAGTATACTAACACAGTTATTGAATGAGATATCACTTTAAATCATTAATTATGTTGAGTGTTAATACACACATTCATCTGTGCTACTATGTAAGCTGATGGCTCTAGAGACATCTTGTTCTGTAGATGTACTCAGACAACTTCTCTTCATCTTTCAGCATGGCAATAAGAAGTAGGGGACCACAGCCGTAGGGTTTTTTGAATACCATGTGAGAGTTGCTGCTTTCACATTTAGGTCTTTTAACCCCAGGCCTGGTATCTTTCATTTGGTTTGTGCATGCACCTGTTTTTCCTCATCTTTTCCAAGACCTCCCCTAATTCTTAGGAGTATTTGAGCAGCGCCTGTAGTATGGTAGCTCTTTCTATTGAATTCTGGACTTGTGCTCTACATAAGAAAGGTGATTTCTTGTGATTGTACCTTTTCTGAAAGCTGGATTTTGTGTGCTACCTATGTAATGTGGAGGAAATGAGATACGTGAATAACTACTGTGTCTTAGGAGGGGGAGATAGACCTGGAGAGTACTCTTCAAATTTTTTAAATCTAAAGCCTGTCTTTTAAAACGAAAGCTTGCTGCTATCATCATCCTGACTCCTGTCAAAAACAAATACACTGTAGGTAGTCACTCTTTGGATAATAACAGCAACATGGTTTCTGTATTTCCTGCTAATATGGGCTGGATGATTTGTCTCTGGGCAAAAATTGAAGGCTCTTACTCTGAAGTAATTCTTTAGGGACAACTCCTGTCCTGAGACATCTGAGTTTCTTATCTTACAGGTTATCAAGAACTCTTGCAGTCTACTTCATTAGCCTTGGTGTGTCCATGTGGATTAATTCTGGGGATCAAATTAGCCCCTGGAACCCTCATAGAAGTATGCAACTCTTTCTGGTCCTTAATACCCAGACAAAAAGATACGACATCCTCTGGGTCTGCCACTTCGTTCCTAGGATACTTTGGTCAGGTGGACCACTATTGGCATTGGAGCATTTCTCCTTTTTTATTTAATTAGTTAGGTGGGCTTTTTTCTTTCTCTCTCTCTGGCTTTTTTTTTTTTTTTTCCAGCAGGATGTTTAGTTGTGTGGTTTTTTTTTTTTTCTTGTGTGTTGTCTGTCTGTTAGCTTTTTTTATGTTTGCTTTAATTTGTTTATTTGTTTTGTTCTGAACTGATATAATTCATTTTTGAAAATATGAGCTTAAATGGAGAACTTTCACAGTCTTCACTCTTCTGCACTTTCCCTAGTGGAAAGTAATTCCACAGTAACAGATCATGCTCAGCTTCGTAAGAACCAAGATTATATAGAGGAATAGTTCACATTTCTCCTTAAGTGCTGAGGTGCCTAGGATATTACTGCTTACATGAGGGACTGCCTACTCTGCCTTTCTGATCTTATGAGAGATTTACTGTTTCAGACAGCTCTTTAAGGTGTTTATCTACTTGATATGTCTGTTAGCATTGAGATTCTTCTGCCAGCAACTTTTCTACAGTTATAGAAGTATGTAGTAGATTACTGTAAAAGATACCTATTTTGCTCTTGGGGAGTTCAGTCTTCCATTATGAGATCTCCTTCACATCTATTATACATAAATTAAGCTGAGTCCGTTTGTATGCCAGTAGAGGTGTCTGCCAGGTTATTTCACTGTTTCCATTCACCTGGCTTTGATGCTTCCTGTGCTGAGGTTTTATTGCTCTGATGTAAGGCAGCCTACAGAAGTGAGATCACCTGTGCCTGACTTTTCTTGGTGCATACTCTTTGTTTTTTGTTTTCTTCTGAATTCTTTCTTGTAGATGCCTGTGATAGTGAGGGAAAAGACCAAGTGTCCTAGAAGTTCCTGATAAGACAAGGTTTATATGATTTCTGGGGCAGTATTTCTTTTTCTCTGCTTTACTGCCATTTAAAGTGGCAAGTTGTCATATTGTACCCACCTAAGAGATACTTGGATGTTCTGAATGATTTTGAAATAAAACTATTCTGTTTTTTTTACATGGTGAAAACTTACGTCTTTATGGTTTAGAAACTGTAGGTATGTCTCCAAGTCACTTTTAAAATATTTTAGCTTGGTTTTGTTGTTGTAAATTGTAACATGCTGCATTGTATGCTTGCTAAAAAATAACAAAAGTAGGAAAAAAGTGACTTCATATAAATTTGAAGTATTATCATTATAGTTTGTTTCTAGGATTCTTCCACTGACATGATCTTCTCTGCTGTTCCAACTTCTATTAATCTTTTTTTTTTTTTCACTTTCATTCAAAATCCATTTCGCAATCTATGCCTTCCATAACAATATCTTTCAATAGTAGCAACACTAGCATCAGTCTCTTTCACTTTTTAATTTTCCTTTCCTTTTATATTGGGGGGTTTTATGTTTGTTTGGGTTTTTTGTTTGTTTGTTTGTTTGGGGTTTTTTGTTTGTTTTTTGTGCCCTTCAAACTTTAGGTTACAATATTTTGACCTACCCTGTAAAGGTCTGCTATTGCCTTTAGAAAAAAAAGAGGCAAAGAGAATGGATTTTTTTTTATTCCCACATGTTACATCTCTAAGCACAATTTCTTTTTACATAGTTTAAAAAAAAAACAACAACCCAAACCAGAAAACACAACAGCTTCTGAAAACTAATGCTATTTTTTTTTTAATCAACATTCATTTTGATTTAAGCAAGATCTGTAGAACAAGAGTTAATTTTGAAAACACAGGATTAAGACAACTGTACTTTTGTTGCGTTGCGTTAAATTTCTTACTTGTCTAGACAGCTACTTAGGTAATATTGAGATATTACTTCATGTTTTAGAGATTTACTCATAAGCCTTGAAAGAATACTTCACTAATTTCTTGACATTTAGCTGATATTTCGGATACCTATTTATACTTAAAAAAAAAATAAAATCATATTTCATGAATCATAGAGTGGTTTTGCTTGGAGGGGACCTTTAAAGGTCATCCAGTCCAACTGCCTGGCAAGGAGTAGGGACATCTTCAATTAGACCAGATTTCTCAGAGTCCCATCCAATTCAACCTTGAACGTTTCCAGGGATGGGGCATCCACAGCCTCTGTGGGCACCTTGCGTGTATTATTAATCTCATGGTAAAAGATGTCTTCTTTATATCTAGTCTGAATCTATCTTCCTTTAATTTAAAACCAGTATGTCTTGTCCTAGCACAAAAGGCCCTAATAAAAAGCCTTTCCTCATCTTTCCGATAAGCACCCTGTACTGAAAGGCTGCACTGAGGTCTCCCCAGAGGCTTCTTCTCTCGAGGCTGAATAACCCCAACTTTCTCAGCTTGTTCTCAGGGGAATAATTTTTGTGACTCTTTTCTGTACCTTCTCCAACAGGTCTACTTTTTTCATGTACTGAGTTAAAATGCTTTTGGAAGAGTTATCCAGCTTGTCTGAAAAGTGTGCAGTGGAACTTTAAAGTTCTTTAGGATAGGATTTCTGCTATAATTCTGCTGGGAGAGTGGCATATTTCTGAAATGTATATGAAACCAAGCTTATGTATTCTCATTGTATTTCTAGATAAAAATAATGGAACCTTGTTACAGTAATTTTAATTTTCATTCAGGCCCAGTTTGGAACTTTATCAGATTACTTTGAAGCTCTGCGTAAAGCAAGCAATTTGGGTGAAAAGAGCAGCAATTCATTTTTTCCTGTTTTAAGTGGAGACTTCTTCACCTATGCAGACCGAGATAATCATTACTGGAGTGGATACTTTACATCACGACCCTTCTATAAGCGCCTGGATAGAGTCCTGGAATCCTACATACGGTAAATACTGATGTTCAGTACATTAATAACATATTTCTTGACAAACAGGAGAGATGAATTTGTTGTTTAACCCAACCCAGCAACCAAACTTCACAAAGCCACTCCCTCACTTCCCCACCAGAGGGATTGGGGAGGCAATTGGAAGGGTAAAATTTGGAAAACTCCTTTGGGTTTGAGATACAAACAGTTTAATAGAGGAAGCAAGAGCCATGCCGAGAAGCAAGAGGAAACCAGGAATTAATTCCATGCTTTCCATGGGCAGACAGGTGTTCAGCCACCTCCAGGAGAGAAGGGCTCTGTCACTTGTCACGGTGCCTTGGGAAGACAAACACCATCACTGTAAACATCACCCCATTCCTCCTTCTTCCCCTGACTTTCTACACCAGGTATGATGCCGCACAGTCTGGGATATCCCTGTGCCCAGCTGGGGTCACCTGTCCCTGCTCTGTCCCCTCCCAGCCTCCCCTGCACCCCCAGCCTCCTCCCCAGTGAGCCAGCATGGAAACAGAAAAGCCTTGGCTCAGAGTAAGCCCTGCTCAGCAATAACATCCCTGTGTTATCAGCCCTGTGCTCAGCACAAATCCAAAACACAGCCCTCACACCAGCCACTGGGAAGAAAACTAACTCTACCTCAGCCAAGACAAGCACCGTATTCTAAATCTGTCGAACAGATGGAAAAGTGATTTTGAAACGCACTGTTTAAGGTTACTTACAGTAAGGATAGCCTAAATGGCCCCCAAATGCAGGGCTTGTTACAAGGATTAGTTGGTGGATCTGTTTTTTTAGTAAATTCACAGAAATACAATGGTATTTTTACCTTCCAAACAAATAAGGTGTTCTAAAATATGATTCAAGTGATCAGCAAGTCCTAATTCCAACCTTGGGATGAATTTTTCCACAGTATTTTTGTGCTATTTTAAGTGTATGTGTTTATTTGTGGGAGGAATGAACCATGAACAGGAGGTTAGTATGTGTGTGTGTATTCTTTACCAAGGACAAATACTTTCAAATTCCAGCAATATCAGGATTTAGTAGTATTTCACTGCTAATTAACAGCCAGGAAATAGTGTTCAGCCTCTGGCCCTCGTAATAATAACTAACCTTTTAAGCAAGAAAAGAGTTGGTTGTTTAGATTTTTCATGTTTTAAAAAAAGTTTTAGGTTTTTGTATTAAAGAACTTCATATAAGCCTAAGTATTTTGTTGTGGAGATTGGCATTATTGCTGATTTGAGATATAATTGATTTTTTAATCTTAAGTGAGAGATGAATGATTGAAGTAATTTAAAGGGTGATAAAATCAGTGACCATAAGTTTGTTTAAAGTAATGAAAAGGTATAAAGAACAACAGCATAGCTGGGGACAAGTTAGGAACACATTCTGTTTCATTTCTATTCTTTCCTGAGGTAAGAAGGGAAAAATTACAGTAAATCTTAAACAAAACAACAAACAAACCAAACAAAAATATCAAAGTAATTCAGAAGCAGGACAAATAATGCAGTGATGCTTCAAAATGTACAGATGGATAGAAAATGCTACATCTTGAAGTTCAGAAACTCTTGGAAAAATTACTTATTTGGTTTACATATAAACCAGACCTAAATGTAACCTAGTGCAGCCTTTGAGCAACCAGTGATGCAGATTTTGATCGATTTGCAGTGTCCCATCAGGGAGAAATAAATGAAAAATACAACAAAGAGGAAAATGTGTTGAAACTATTTTATGTACTCTGCAGTAGTTTGAAATAGACATGAGAAAATCAATGCTTTATACAACTTGTATTGAAAAGTATTGGACAGATTACCTGTAAGTTGAAGTGTTTGCTAATACAGTGTTGTATTTCTGAGTATTTCTGGCTGTCTTGCCATCTTTGACCATTGAAGCATTCTAATATTTAGAATAATATTGAGACTTGAAAGGAAAATTCTGCATCTGAGAGACTTCCCTATTAATAAAAAATAAATCCATGTTGGTGGTGGGAAGGGAAATCTGACCTGTATTTTGAGGACTATAATTTTTTTTTGTTTGTTTTCTTCTTTACAGCTGCAGTTAGGTCAGTGTTTAAGGCTAATTCAAATTTTGTAAAAAGATGAAATACTTCCTGAGAGGGTCTGTTCACTAGATGAATGTGCATTTGCTACCTTTTTTTAAAAAAACACCACAAAAACCAACAAAACCCAAAGCAAAACAAACAAAAAAAACCAAACTAATATATTTTCATTTTCTTTTCAAGTTAAGCTGCAAGAAAAAAGTAGGAGGGATTCACAGATGTAGGATTTTCCACTAAGCAACATTTAAATCAGTGATTAAACTAAAGTGTGCTAGTAATTAAAAAAAAAAAAAAGGAATTATAAGTTTCTATCACCTTGATTTTGTGTGTAGCTTCTGAGCAGTTACGTAACATGTAAGAGCAAAATCTCATCCTATTCCTCAAACATTGACAGTATGAAAATGGATTAGGGTGTTACATGTACAGTGTACATTTCAGTTTAGTTGGATATGTGCTAGTTACAGTTTCTACGTATTTGTCACCTTTGTGTTGTATAAAGAGACGGACCCAAATGCAAAGGTATTTTTCATGTTAACAATTAATACATAGTGTGAAGAAAAGGTGAGCATGTTTGTAAAATTTGTTGTTGTACCTCATTAAAAATTGAACACATGCACTCGCTGGCAGCTTGGATAAATGCAAAACTTAATATATTTTTATTTTTTAAATTATTTTTGTTTTATTTACATGCTTAGAAGTTAGCATTACAGGAACATATGTTGTTTTTCCTTCTTTATATCTAACATTTATTAATAACATTCGTCTGTATCATTTTTGTTTCTTCAAAAGCTTGAGAAGCCTTCATTTATCTCAAATAAATTTTAAAAAGGAATTTCAGACATACAAAAATAAAACTGCAACATTTTAGGAAAAGAAGATAGAAAAAAAAGTTAACAGATGTTTTCCTAGAATTTCTGCAGGCATTTTTGGTTAGTCAAATAATTGTAATCAATAGCAATTATGGGGATATTTTTTGTAAAATAGATTCTTGTAAAGTAAGTGAATGCAGTGGTAATATTTTAGTGCTAGGCTTTTGCATCAGGTGTAGAAGAGAAGGGCTCTGAATACTGTTCAGTCTAAGGGTTTTTGGATCCAGTGTTGTCACCATCCAGGTGAATGTACAGAAAGTGTGTGCCTGAAGTGCTGAAGTCCCTAGAAGAATTTAGTTTGCTTAGAGTACAAAAGGCAGAATAGATATTAGATACTGATTAATATATTTACTTAAGACAATTTTATTTGACTAACAAGTTGCCTTTTGAAATGGAGATTGTTGTGTTTCCTCTAAGACAGTCCATCCATACTATTGGCATTTTAAGACTGAATCTTTACACCTCACACTTTTGTGAAAATGGTATGTTGGTTTGCACTGTCATATTTTTATTTTAAAGCTCCATTTTCCATCACAGAAGCCTTGCAGGAAGTTACTGTGTGAAGGTAGAAACAGGCTAATATGTGCAAGATCAAGTTTTAAAGAGCTCGTGGAGCTAGGCATGAGGAAAGAACTAAAACATTCATTTATTGTTTAGGTAAAATGTGTATTGCTTTTTACTTTTTAACAGTATATAAATACGTGATTATTCTCTGCAATTTCAGGGCAGCTGAAATTCTCTACTCCTTGGCTTTGGTACAGTCCAGTAAATATGAGAAGATGAGTGTATTTCCTTCAGTGGATAACTATAAATTGCTGACAGAAGCCAGAAGGAACTTTGGACTCTTTCAGCATCATGATGCTATTACAGGAACAGCCAAAGATTGGGTAGTTGTGGATTATGGCACTAGGTAATTTTTTATAAATATATAAGCTTAAGTCTTAATTTCCATTTTCTTTTTCAGAACAGAAGTGTTTATTTCAGAGATACAGATTTGATATAGCAACATACTCAGTACTGGAAGTGTAGTGGTGCTCTGCATGAGAAGTGGATCTGATTCCCATGCTCTTCATTTATGAATTGTTTTCTTTTTAAACCTCTAAGCAAGAATTTGGTGTTCAAACAAAATTTTTGAGATTTCAAAAGAAGCTTGGTAGATGCAATACTGAGATTTCTTTAATAACAGGTGTTATTTTTTGCAGTAACTATTGTATAGGAGATTATTTTTGTCTCTCTTAAGCAATGATCAAGAAACTTGCTAATTTAAGGATATATTCTGTGGAAAATCCCACACCTCTGTAACCTACCTTTCTTCAATGTGGGAAATCTTTTTCATGTTGACAATCTTCTACTTAACTTGTCTGGTTTTTGTTTGCTGTTGTTGTAGCTGATGAGTAGTTGCTTTCCAGGATTGACAAATTATCCTGCTTGCTGCTTCATCAAATTCTTTGAATAAGATTGTATAATATATGGATGTCTGTATGTGTACATGCTTTCATTATGGGTTTATTCAGAAAATTGTTACAAATTAGAATGTCAATAACTGGAAAATTTGATTGAGGTAGATAATGGTAGACAGTTGATAGTACAGCATGTTCATTAAATAAGTAATTGTTTTAAATGCATCTAAAATACTTTTCTTAGTTTTAAGCTATTTAATGACAAGTGTTTTTAAATTCCATAATTTTTTAATCTATTAAAGTGTAGGTATAATCTTAATACCAGCATGAGCATGAGAAGGTAAAATAAAGGCTTTTTCACTTTACAAATAAAATTGCCCTGTATTTAAGAATTAGTAAGCATTGTGTGCGTTGAAGGAATGAAAAATGTAGTAATAATACAAATTTTGTGTTTCTGATTTTTTTCTTTAAATCCTGTGTAAACGTAATCTTGACTTTGTGACCAGTATTTCAGGCTTGTCTCCACTATAGAGACTGGAAATCAAACATAAATCACAAACTTTCTGAAGATTAGCATTTTGAAAATGTATTCTGAGGCTATAGATCATAGTATAACAGCCATTAGATGTACATCACTTTTAGTATGCAAGGCAGGAATATATTGAAATTCAGAATATTTCTGTGTTTTTCAGTCTAGTCGCCCATTGCAGCTAGCTGTCCTTATTTCATGCTATATTGATATTAAAAATTACATTTATTTTTTTGTAACTCATTAAGTTCTTTACTTATTTTTAAATTTTGATGTTACCACATTGAATAAAAACAACGGAAAACTAATTAAAACTTCAAATGTTTTAACAGACTTTTCCATTCAATAATGAACTTGAAGAAAGTGATAATTGACTCTGCTCATATTCTTGTCCTGAAGGATAAAAGTGCTTATAATTATGACACATCAACTCCATTCCTGAAGATGGTGAGCTGTCTTTCTTGATTTTCTTTTCACAAAAGTTAAATGTGATCTATGTATTTTCAATACAGTTTGAGTGGCCTGGGAAACGCTGGAACCAAATTTGAGGCTAATGCCATCTCAAAAATCTTCTACTAGTCATCGTTTCTATTAATTGAAGATATTAGAAAGCAAAAAGCAAACATTTCAGAAGTTATTGCTGAAAAAAAGCCCACACACCTAAAGCAAAGGGGCTTTGTTCCACTTTTTGAATTAGGTAATAAAAGCAGGGGTTCCAACTTTCTTGTGGTCATAAATCTGTTGGTGACTTCGATGATACGCAGGTTTATGTGAATATATGAAAGTGTGCAGCCTGTAATTAGATTTTACTAGTAACTTAAGAAAAGCGGGAAGGAGAAAATTCCCATCCCAAGCCAAAGTCTAAACTGAATTTGCAAGACTAGGTCTAGACAAAACCTGAGCTTTTTTGCCTAAGCTGAAGTTACTTGAAACAGGAAAACATGAACATTCAATGAAACGGATTATAAAGTCAATAGCGTTTCCCCATGTCTCATTTTGAGATGTGTTTTAAAGTGAAGAAGCACATACCTTGAATTACTCTTCCAGTCACATGTATATATAAAAAAATTGGTAGAACAGTTCTTTATACTTTTTAGGAGTTTTATACATACTTATATATACATGCTGCATGTGTGTTTGTGCCAGAAATACATAATTCTTCTCCTGTGTGGAAAGGCTACCAAAATGAATGTGCACTTTCAGAAAGTAAGAATATTTTGAAGTCATTCATGGAATGAAGTTTTTAATTCTGCTCTGAATGTTGGAGGTTGTTACAATGTTACATTTTACTAAACTTTCATTGTTCCAATACTTTGAGTGTGAATTAATACCATTGCATTCTAAAAGTACTGATTGCTGTTTAAACTGTATATTGCCTAGGACAACACTAAGTCAAACCTATAATTGCCATTGTGAAAGCAGAAATTAAAATAAAAATTCTTGTTTCAATGAATTTTATATCTGTATAAAGCAAAAAAAAAAATGAAGTGTTTACAGAAGTAGATTATGATTTATCTGTGTGACAGTATCTGTAGCATATCATAAATCTAATATCTGTGCAGTACACTGCATATCACAGCTAAAGGTTTTTAATGTGGGATTTGTAAACTTCTAATGGGAGAACTTCGGTATATTTACAAAAGCCTTTGCAAACCCTGAGCAAGTAGAAAGTTCAAAGGCACTTTGTTTTGAAACACAGAATTGTGGTATTTGGTGGCTGATGGAAGCTGACATCTAGAATTTCTTAGAGATGGACATTCAGAATGAATGTCAAGAGTTTTGAGAAAGACAAATGATGAAGACTTTGGAATTGAAAATGGCTGTTGTTCTTGAGGGTTGAAGAGGAAAAGAAGCGCATAGAGGAACAGAGTGTGAGCCTGTAGCAGCAGCAGCATTCCAGCAGGTAGTAAGTACAACCAGGAGAAAGTTTCCCCTCTTGGAGCCAGCAAAGAGGAAGCTGTAAATAAGATATGAAGGAAGGATTCCAGAATGGCACTGCTTGCATTTTTTTCTGCTATTCTTAACTATTAGTTACATGCAAAAGCATCAGTTTTCTCAGTTGGTGACTTTGTACTGCATGTGTTAACAGTCTACAGTAAACAAACAAATCATTTGAAGGCAATATGCTGAAAAAGAGAAGAAACTTAGAGACCCCAGAATGAGCCAACCAATAGGATGAGACCCAAACTGTAAACATAAAGCTGTGCAACCCTTGCATCATTACTGTACATTGGTCTTATTTGTTTAAGCACAGAAAGAAAATTTTCATATAAGTGACAGTAGCTGGACTTGTAAAACACGATGTTAAGAATGTTTTGAGGAACGGAGAACTTTGCACTTCAGTTTCAAAGTCCATAGTGGTTACCATTACATGAACTAAAAGGGCTGTGCATCAACAGCTTGGCTGTTCTCTGACTAATGCAACAGTGACAAAAATGTCTTGTCTCTACCTTTTCTCAGTGGAAGTGAGACTTTGGTCGTGTTGCATTTAAGAAAAGAGAGAAACCCATGAAAAGTAAGAACTCATCAATATTGTGAAACAATTCTTCATATAATTTATATCACATAAAAATCATACCACAACCCAAATTATGGGGTTTTTTTGAAATTTTTCGCTGTATACAATGTAAGGTAACAATGAGAGCTGATAGAAGACTAGACCGTGAGCCCTGTGATACATCCATAGGAGTGTAGTGTTTCAGAGTGAGTTTGTAGCAATGGAAAGTTCATAAAAGTATATGGTAAGTATTTGCAAAATTTGAAGGAAGTTGGTCACTATGAAGTCTTGTATGCAAAAATGAAAACAAAAGGGTAAAAAATTTGGTAATGGAATCTAACAAGACATTTAATGAAAACAAATGTTTCTCAGTGAATTGGACAAAGTGAGCCTCTTTCTTTTGTCAATCTGCAATACTTAATTTATGAAGTTTTGTTGTTCATCATCCTGAGCAGTGTGCTAAAATAGGCTTTGGTTTTTAGTATTAACATTGTTTCCTACTTCACAAAATTAACAAAAGAGACAAAGCTCATATGTTATCCACTTAAGTGTATTCAAAAGCAAATTCAAAGATGTTCTCTTGTAGGATGATGTTCAGGCTTCCCAAGATTCTTTGCCTCACAAGACAGTTATAAAGCTGACGTTGCAACCAAGGTAAATAATTTACATGTTACTTAGTGTCTAAGGTTCTTTTAGAAATGTATGTGTTTTCACTACCTAGTGAGTAGTTTTTGATGCTGTTTCTGTTTTCTTTCTCTCTCTCTCTCTCTCTCTCTTTCTCTTCTTCACTCAAAAATTGAGCTAAAAGTTTTAAAAAAAAAATAGTCTGGGATATTATACTAATACGGTTATGTCTAATTGAAGAGGCCACAGCACATTAAAAATATAGGCATTTCTCACATACCACAGCTGAAGCAAGTATTCTGTTTCTATGTGCTTTCAAAACATTGCAATACTAAGTAAATTATGCTTGAGAGAAGCAGTAGAAAATTCTAATTAAGCAGAATTTCTGGTGCTGCAATTAACATTGTGAGCAAAACCTAAAATTTTTATAAGGCCTAAAAATCACAGTTTATATATTTATATATTATTTATAAATACCAGATTGACTTTAAAATTCAAGTAGAAGGTAAACACAACAATGTGTTCTCTTCACTTTTTATTGTAATAAAACCAGGGTTTTTTTTTTTTTAATTTATATGTAGTTGTAGAGTACTTAGTTGAAACTCACATCCTGCTATTCCCATGAACAGTCAGTATCCAATCTGCAGTAACTTACACATTCATTAAAAGTTGATTAATCCAAATAAAGTAAGACATATGGGTATGAGAGCTACTATGTGTAAATGAGGTAGTGCAAGGTTTTTTGCTAACAAAAGATTTAAGGTTCATTTAAAAATCAGTGAATTCTATTTTTGCTGATGTTGGTATTTAATTTCTCTAGTTCTAGCAAGTGGCAAGCTGATAAAACTTGCTTGCCTAATTCATGAAGGTGCCCAACTATTCAACAGACTAATTGCTGCTGTTAAAAAATTCTCATTAAATCTTTGAAAAAGTGAATAGTTTGGTCCTTGGGAGCTTTTGGATGAAGCTGTCTTCAGTCCTCTAGCACTAAGTGGACATAATGTGTGTGTATGTAGTTTTAATATAAGCTTTTCTCTAGACCATACTATTTTTTACTAGGACTTTTATTTTCTTATTGTAGTGCTAGATAAATGCTAATAGATTATCTTAAAGTTGTACAAAATGGCCAATGACTCAGGTGCTTAGACATTTATTTAACTAAAATATTTCAGCTTTTTCAAAATGATCCCCTCATGTTTCTTCACTGGAAGAGGATTGTATATATAGTAGATAAACTTTTGACTGGAGGCAAATTATAATCTAGACTTTTTTGTCATTTGAAGATAGCTTTATTTCTTTTGCTCTCCTTGCCGATGTTAGCAGATGAAATTTTCCCTGTGCCCCTTTCATAGCCTAATATGCCTTTTGTTTGCATCCACTGTTGCACTTATCTCTCTGCATATTATACTAAGTTTTTCCCTTTTTGGTGTTTGTTCATTTCAAGCATTGTTTTTTTCTTCTTCTTCTCCCCTGCCCCCTTAGTTGTATATTAAATAGATATAAATGACATTAAAACTAATATTACTGTAGGAGCTTTTTGCTGCTGTTCTTTAAACTGATCTTAACTTACTAAGAAGACAACAGTTAGAGAAAATTGTGAATTTTACCTTGTCTGGTATTGTGGTAATACCATATAGTCATATAAGATGTGTTGGATGTTCCAAGGACTGTGTAATCAGAAATACAGCAGATAGAGTAAATGGAGAAAAAGTCGGGGAGAAGGATGAAGAAATATTTTAAGAAAATATTGATACTGGTGACTGAAATCCTGTTTCTTTTTGTAGTAGTTTCCTTTTTGGAAACACTTTGAAAGTAATGCTTAAGTGTGCACTACTTCATGTTTCTTTTGTTCTTACAATTTTCATTTGAATATCTGTTTGTTAAATGGTTTTCTCTCATAAAAATTAGTCTTTTTTGGCTTCTGACTTTATCTCTGGTTGTAGTCTGAATCTCCACTAGCATTATTACCATTGGGAAAAGTGGTATGTAAGCTGACACAGTAACTTTTGCTTAAATCTAGTGTGTTATTATTATGACTGTGCATCTGAGTTTTCTAGCAGCATTTTGTGTGAAATTTGATTTCAGTAAAAGCTTAAAATCAGCTCAATAAATCTATTGTCAAGGATTACAGTGCTTAAACTTCAAAGTCTGAGGCTTCTAAGAGAGAAATTGATTTTTCATTTAAAATTTTGAAGCATCAGCAGATTGAAAATACTGATTTTCATCAAGACTATTATTTGCTTATCTTCTGTTCATAATAGTCTTTATTGTTCATGTCTGTATAATCAAATCTCTAGATTTCTTTCTGTTAGTGTGTTCTAATATATCATTATGTGGGATAGAAATTAAGTCAATGTAACTGGAAAGATGTTGCTTTTCTTTAACTGGCTATTTGGCTTTTCGTATTTTTTCATTTCCATGTCAGAGTTTTTCAAAATAGCTGTATTGTAAATTAGTTATTCTTATAAAAATTTGTTTCATATTACTTATGATTTTAGAGGGAGACTGCTGGTGGGAAACTCATAAGATAATGACTTTTAAAAATCTGATTAATTACTCAATTTTTTTTTCTTATTTTACTGATTGCAAATATAACCTACTTTTCTACAAGAAAGCAGTTTGTAGTGTATTTTTGCCTCTTTCATCCTTTATGGTGCTTTTTAGTTAAGTGTTCTCTTTACTGCTCATGGAAGTTGTAGTCAGTAGTGAAAACTGATATGACAGACTGTACAGGAGAGCTAGTAAAACTTGGATTACAAGGAAAAAAAGAAAAAGGAAAATACCTGTCAGTCTTTGTTGTTCTTGTATGAAGTATCTCATTGTGTAATTGAGAAGTATCTTTTAAACTGCTTCTAAGTAGGTGCCACTTGTAATATATTTGGTATTGTTTCTTCTCCCACCTGGGCATCTATTCTCTGAAATGCTAAATTGACATATTTTTAGGAATCTGTAGTTTTATTTAAAAAGTAATGTCTTAATTTCAATGAAATAGGTATGCAGAGTATTGTAAATCTTACTATGACTCTGTCACCTTAGAAATACTAAGTGGTCTTCTGATCAGGCTTTTTAATACTGAAATTAGAGAGTCTTTAATTGCACTAAACCCCTTTAAACTGAGAAATGAGATTGCATGCTTTTAAAAAATTTGTTGTTTTCAGTTTAAAAGCAAATTTTTCACAAGATAAAATCCAACTAGATATGGGACCTACCCTGTTCTTATTCTAAAATTTAAAACTACTGCTTGTCTTGGAGGCAAAGCCCGTGAGTGTGCTGATAAATTTGATGCTGATTCATACTTATGTGACTGCCCAGTCCTTTAATATAATAATAGATGTTTAGTATGAGGTCATCCTTCCCAAATGGCAAAAGGCTTGTACTCACTGCACTTGGGTGGCTGGAGCGTGTTTGAACCTCTTGTTGTCCAGCTGGGACTGTCACCAGCAGATGAAGGGTATGTTGACAGTGTGAGTGAGATTTTTTATATAGTGCTATCTACACTGTTTACTGGAGGCATCATTGCAGGGGAATGTGATACACACCCAAATAACTGAATGGATTGTTGGGACCAACTTCAATTTTGTAGTAGTATCATTTGATGAACCTAAGAGTGAAAAGACCTAACAGTAGCAATCATGCCTTTCTTTTTTCTTTCTTCTTCTCCCCTGCCCCACTTATTCCTGCCCCCCCCTACCCCTCCCATTTTTCCTCTTTTTGTTTCAACTTCTGAACCTTCATGTACCTGACTGGGAAGTTTAGTACTGAGCTCCACTTCACTCTATGAGTGTGGTGTGAACATCCTATCAAACTATGATATTGAAAGATTTTTGAAAATCACTGATTCAGGGTTATTTTTAGTTCTAAACCAACACTTCTTACAATTTTCACACTAAGAACTTCTGTCAGGTAATCCTAGAGGATATAATACAATATCCTTCTTATCAGGCTAGTTTAATAGCTTAGCAGGCACAGTTTCCACTAGTTGAAATATTTATGTTACCTAGAGGGTTATTTATGAGGAGGATGCACTGTAATCAATTATTTCTTCAAAGATCTGTCAAAGCACCAATCAGTTTATTGATATCTGCCTTAAAAAGGAAAGTTTCCTGTTTTCAAATAGAAGATACAAAATCATCTGTGCTATTATGCTTACTTTGATACCTATGAGCAGGTTTTGGCATAAGGTTGTAACTAATAATGTTTTGGCATGAGTTGTGTTTAACCTCTTAGTTCCAAATTTTGTGGTCTTTTTTGTAAAAGGAAAATGCTGATTTACCTCTAAGATTTTTCAAGCTGGTTGTCTTTTCAAAAATTCACTTGGCAGGGGTACCCATGCTTCCTCAACACAGCACTGTAATGTAGATATTACAGCTATGTTACTAATTTTAATGTGTGATAAAGAGTAATGTACAAAGATCAAAAATTCTTGACAGAGCCGTGTGGATGCTGCTGTATTTGGTTGGATGATGACAGCAAGGATAAGGTGTCTGAGAAGGAAACTGTTGGTGTGAAGTGCCATTACAGTCTCTTTCTGAGCTTAGAAAGTGACTGGATCAGGGTAATACTCTCGTTTGGCAACTTCAAGTTCCGTGGCGGTTTTTTGGTTGTTTTTCTGACCTCTGTGATCTTTGTTGGTACACTCAATCTAAACTCGAGTTACAAGGAGATGACACTCTAACAGCATTTGGCATTTTAATAATATACATTTTAATTACCTTTTATGCTTGCATGAGTTTTGAGACAGTTCAAACAGGGTATTCTCAATTGTCAATGAGGGAAAAAAAAGGTTTGAAGAAAGCAAGAAAGAATACAGTAACATGTGAGTTCAGAAACATTTGTGGCAATCCGTACATTTTGAATATGCAGACTTGTTTCACAGAGGAAAAAAAAAAATCTCAAAAAAGAAAGTAAACAAATCAACCTTAACCAAACAAATAGTTTTAGTTTTTTATTGCATGTAGTAGTGACAGCAATATGCAGAACCTTGTTATGTTCTTGTTAAAGTAAAACCTTGGTATTAGTATCTTTAAGGAAGATGGACAGGATGAATAGTCATTCAATCAAGCCTTAACACACTCCTTCTGTTGTGCTTAATTAAGCACTTGTATTAAATGCTTGTTTAATACAAATGTTCAGGAAGTTAAAAAATCAGAAAATGCTCTGAAAATTTTATATGAAAAGCCTGCACTTTTAGTTTCCAATGCTCTGGCTGCTTAGGTTGAATGCAGCCTAATGATTTTTTAAAAATTACTTTAAGGTGTTAATCTTGGTGTTCAGCTGCCTGATTAATTTACTAGATTTCATTTGACCTGTAACTGCCATGAACATGTTCTGTTTGTGGAAAACTCAAGGTTATTTTGGCTAAATTGAAAGAGTGTTTAAAAAGCATTCTTGCTGATTTTCTGATGGAAGAGCTTTCACAAAGGCAGTGAAATGCTTGGCTGACACAGGACAATTCACACATCTGAGTCGAAAAACATTGGTTAATGTGAACTTGGAATTAATATTTCAGTAAAACTCTTTCTGGTAAAAGTGGTGACTTGAAAATGAGCAAAGCTAAAAGCATGATACATTCATTCTGTGTTATAGGTGGAAGTTAGCTGTCCAATTATCTTTATAACCAAAACCAGCACATCCTCCAGTGACAATGTCTAATCAGGAAGTGAGTGGTATGGAAGAGTTCACAGCACATTGATCTTTTTTTTTCCTACTCTTTAAGGTCACAACAGTTTTTCAGAGGTTTCCACATTTATTGAGCAAGTTTTCTACTTTTTGTGTGAACTATACTATGTGCAGGCTTATCTCAGAACTGACTCCGGGAACTGACAGTTGTCATGCCTCTAGAAGATTATCCGTGAACTCCAAAAACAAAACAACAGATAAGCTAAGAGATGAATGTCTGTTTTGCTGTAAGGGGTAGCTCTTTAAAACAGAACTATGATACATTTTTTGAGCTATTATAAGTTTTCATTATGAAGAAGAAAAAAGTATCTTTAATATGCAGTTTATTGTATTCCAAGGCCTTTTGTGGAATTAAACTTTAGTTCTCAAAACTCAGTTTTTGAATGTTATGCTTCTGAATTCAAGTTATTTTAAAAGTTGTTAAATTTCAAACTTGTAATCATTACTTTTTCACTTATAAAAATTCTTACAAATAAAACTTTTTTTCAGTTTTTGGTCTGTCTTGATGAACCAATGACAGCCTGTTCTACATGTTTCTGTTTACTAACTGTCTTTGAAATTGCTACAGCAAAATTAAATGAGTAAATTAGTTCATAGTTTGTAGCATTTGTAAAATCTTTGCAGTTTTTCAAAACTGTGTGCAACTTCTGGATTTTTATTCCAGTGCACAGACTATCAACCTTTTTTGTTGGGGTTTGCAATACCACTGCAGTCAAATTGTGAAGGTGCGTGATGCTTCACTTACTGTAAAAAATTGTAACAAGTGAAATATGGCAATTAGGTCTTACAAGAAATTTCTGGTTTCCTCTGAGATCAATGTAATGGAAGTGTCATATGAAACACAAATAGATTAACTAAACATACTTTAGGAGAACAAAAAAACCTGTGAGTTTGTTTTCAAAAAACAAAAAGTGATCATTATGAAGGAATATGCTAGGGAATGATTGAATACAACTGAAAAATCCACATGATATGCATATACTTGTTGAAGCAGTTTTGGAAGTAGAAAATACACATTTTCAGTATATTAGTACATTTGTGCATTATTTCTTTTTTTTCCAGGCACTGGCCCCTTCAGCCTTTTTACTGGTGTTACCTTGAGCCAATATTGTAGTTAGTCCAAGGCTTTCAAGGCACAGACTGAAGTGATACGGAGTACTTAAAAGTCTTTCTGCTCTTCTGAACCAGATCTTTTTTCCCTTCTAAATGCAGATTTATAAAGCCTGCACTACAAGAGGAACAAGGAAAGGATTTTAGTGAAGGTACTTCCTGATCCTGAAAAAGTCAGGGGGCTTCAAGCCCATCCTGGACCTCAGAACATCTCACAACTTTGTGGTAAAAGACAAATTTAAAATAGTGCCTTTGGACTTAATCCTTTTATCCTTAATGGGAGAGTAGATATGTGCTCCAGATTAGGGTATGTGTGCCACTGCAGTCCATCTAAATCATAGGAATTATATGTATCTGGCGTATGTAGTAGGTGCATAACATTTAAAAGTCTTGTCTTAGGTTGATGTTGATTTTTTTTTTTTTTTGTCTTCTCAGAATTTATAATTCTTGCTGTGCTGTTGTCTGTGTTTTTTGTTTTCTTGAGGGTGTTCCATGGTTTGTTCTTGAGAAAGCCACACAAAGGTCCTGTTTTCTGTGAGAGTGAAGGGATGGATTATGTACCTGTTGTCTGCCTATTTCTGTGCCTTTTGACTGAGCAATGGATATTATAAAGATTTATCTGTAGAGTTGTAAAAAAGACAATTCATAGGCATGCATGTGTGTGAGTTCTCTCACCTTCATTAATGAGTCTAAAGTTCATCTTTGGGATTGTCATTAGGAAGGGTAGTCCTGGAGGGATTCTGAAACATCAAGCTAAGATAATGGAACTTTTTTCAAGCACAGGATCATTGGTTTTATTTATTTGTATGTTAATCCAAACTGTCAGCCACTACTGCTTTTACAAAGAATACTTAATTTTAACATAGCTCTATTTCTAAACTACAGATTTAACTTCCTCTTCAAATGCTGCTAAAACCAGCATAATTCTACATTGTGTTAGCTGGAACTCTAATGAATTCTTGTGGATTTGTTTATTTACTGATAGTATCTTTTTTTTTTTTATTATTTCTTGATGTCAGCAGTTTGATATTGAAATGAAAAGCCAATATCCAGATAATAGATTCTGTTTCCACCTCTTTATACCTTATGAAAGCAAAACAAACTTACATGGTCTGCTTCTAGTTTCAGGTTGAGATCACCTTCCTACTCTTTCTTCTGCAGGATATTTTTCATAAACTGCAGAAGATGTCTTATTTAGGAAGATGAAAAAAACTCTTAGTATTTCTTGATAATATAATAATATTTGATTATATATATTCAAGGTTAATATTCTACCATATAATAAACAGCTTAATTGGATTACAATTTGCTCCTTACATGTAAATTGATTTTTTTTTTTCTTGCTATATCTGTGACAATATTGATGAATTTGTAAGAAACTTATGTGGATGTGATGCAGAGAAATATATTACCATTATTATTTTACCTGGTTAAGTAAGCTGATAAATCTCCTTAGACTTTATCCAGTCAATGAAAATACCTTGGGAAGGTATTAGAATGTTCTTTTGGGGAGAACATGCTTTTCACTGAATAAATAGGGAACTCTTTTCTTTAACTTGACTTTTATAAAACCACTCAAATTCCTATTGCCTCAAGTTTTGTGTTTACATCTGACACTATATTTGAGACCGTAGCTCTTGAGTCTTTAAGTTTTTCCTCACAAAAAACTTCTCTATTTAATTTTAATAAAATGTCTAGAATTGAATAGTTATGAATGCTAATGGTTTCAGTATCTACTGTATTGCAGAGGAGGTCTACATTAAAGCTGTAGCAATTATTGAAACATTTAGGTTATTATTGAAAATATTGAAGTATTTTAATATGATTAGGTGTGTTGATTCATTTTAAAGCACAATTTCACTGTAGTTTCTTTTGTTGCTTTGACCTTAACTTTGTGCTGCCTTCACTCAGTTAATAGACAGACCTGCTGGTTGCCTAGCTGTTTTTTAAATGCTCATTGATAAATATTGGATATCACATATTATTCAAATTATATCCGTTGGTATGGTGAAATTTGTGTGTGTGTGTGTGTGTGTGCAAAGTGAGGCTAAATAGAAGCACGGAATTCTTTAGGTCAAATAATAAAATCACACATTTTCTTTTCTATCACTCATGTTAATAGAGTAGAATGTGAATAGTTCATAAAATTTGAAGTCATAGTGGGAACAACGACTCTACATGGGGCTAGTATTTAAAACTATCTTAGTAACCTGGAGACATTATTTCATGGTCAAAGAATGAAATGAAGCAGGCAAGTGGAAGAATTATGTGTTGACTAACCAAATAGACACTAGTGAAGCAGAAGACTAGGCATTAGAGATGATCAGAATGATGGTTTAAATGGAAATGTTCTAAGACACAACTGAAATAGTGTGCTATTATCAGGAGTGATGAAGATATGCTATCTAGTTTCCAAAAACATACTTTGAGAGATAAAACTTGAGAAGGGTTAACCGGAAAACAAGAGTACTAAGTCAAAGAAAGCAACCAAAGAGACGTTGAAAAAGCATCATCTGTTTAGTTTGAAAAGACTGATAATGAGGAAGTTAAATCTATAAATACATACAGGTTTGTTACAAAGAGTCATATTATACTTGCAGTGGAAAAAAAAGAAGAAAATGTAGTTCAAAGTATGTAAAAATTTTATTGCATATTAGCAAAACTGTTGCTTCAGCTACAAAACAGTATAATCAGTTTTGGATGTTTTCAAGAACAGTGATTGCAGCATTTGTCAAAGTTTGTTCTACTGAATTCTTATTTTGCTTAAGAGGTCAAGCTACAGCAACCTTCTAGTCCAGTAGGTTTTTTGTTCGTATCTAGATTTTTCTTTCTCTCTTCAATTTAGTCTTGAGAGTCGTAGCAAAACAGGATATTCTGGAGTACCTAGCATGACCTAAGGTTATAGTTAGTCCTGTTTCATACACAGTCTTCTGTTTGACCAAGTGGAATAAAAGAGAAAAGTGGACTGCTTTAAGGCATGAAAGACCTTCCAGTGATCTGAAATGTTGCCTGATGTTTACAGGAGGACTATTTGCTCTAATGAGAGAACATCTCTTAGGGTTACTGTCCCTAGTGCACAAGCACAGCAATTCATACTCCATTTGTCGTACAGGCAAACAGAATTTCCTGTTTGGGATAAAAAGGGCTTTTTACTCTAAAAATGTTATTTTGTCACTTGGCAGATCTACTATAAAAGGTCGAGTGCTTTTATATGACTTTTGGTGAAAGAGTTGTGTGAGTACTGGGTATTTTAACAGTTTGACGCTTTAAATATTTGCAGCGTAATGCTTGTGGGGTTTTGTAGAGGTCTGATTTTTTTCTGGGAGGGGGGGAAGGTTTTTCACTACTGTGGGTACGTAGATTTCTGATGAGGTGAGGACTATTGAGTAGTATAATAATTATGCAATTAATAGCAACCGATCAGTTGCAAAGGAATTTCCTAATACTGGAAAATCCTGCTTTTTCCCCCTGCATCTCCACACCCGTCCATCACCTCATCCCCCAGAAATTCTGCTTCTAAAAGAAATATCCTAAATCCCTAACATACATTTCTGTAAAGCAGTTGGTATGGTTTGACATGGAAGTGTAGTTTCCCTTCTGGAAATAGAGCTCACAAAAACCTCTGATGCAAAATGATTCCATCTAACAGGTATTATTGATTTTGTTGCCTTTTGGAATATGAACTAGGAAGAAAATAATTTTTTTATCTCTTAAAAAATACAGTAAGTAATTCCTCAGTGGATTAGGGACCTTTTATGTTACAATTAACTGACAAATTGATTTGGACACTTTTTCTTTCCTTTTTCTGAGGATTTCCCACTATTCAAAGAAGGTTGTGGGCCAGATGTCACTGATAGTTGTTCAAAGTACGCAGAGATGTACAGCTCAGTGTCTTGAATAACGTAATAGGAAACGTATAACTTGGATGAAATCATGAGAACTTTTTGTATTTCAGAAATAAATCTTCATGTTTCAGAGGGGAAAATACAGATAGTTTTGCTTCAGAGGCAAGTTTTCTTTAAAATCAGCAAGAATCAGACTTGATTGTGCTCAGAAAGTGGATTGGTCACATGATTTTCATGCAAGAGTGTTTAAGTGACTTTATCCAAAACTTTCTCTGTTACCTAACTTTCTTACTAATTGAATTTTGAATAGGACTGAGAAGTGTCTGGAAATGCAGTGAAACATATAGTTTCTGAAGCTCAATTTAGTAACTGATAGAAGAGTTGTAGCAAAAAGGCATTAATCTGCTTTCGAGGAGAGTGTCACAGTCGTGAGACTGCACAGTTGGCTTCTGATGAGCCTTGTTCCTAAAGGAATATTAAGAACAGGACATGAATTGAGATATTGGAAAATGTCTAACTTCTGTATAACCAGAGTAGATACTATGCAGAATCCCTTATTAAAAAATAAAAAAATAAATTATTACAGTTGTACATATGGCATTTATTTTCAGGAAAATTATTTTATAGCCTCTGTCCATCCTTAGGGATTCATAGCAGAAAAGGATACAATATCAATGAGTGGATCTGTATTTAGAATCTCATGTTAATCACACTTTTGACTGAGGAGGCCTTGACTCTTATGTCAGGGACCATAAGAGCTTTGTAACTTGACATAAGAGCTATGTAACTTGACATAAGTTGGTTTGGTTTGTGTTTTTTTCCTAGTATTTTGAGCATATTGGGTGAATATTCATCAGAATTTTCCAGAATTATCATGGTTAGATTTTATTCAGTTTTTTGCCATGGCTCTCTAAACCAAGGAGAGATCTTTTTAAATAAGAGGAGAGGAATTTTTTTGTTGCCAAGTTATTTTTATTCTGTATTAGAAAATTGAGGAAAATAGGTATCTACATGTTTTCTTGGGCTTCAATGCAAGAATCATGAAAGTCTTTTCTTCAGGAGTGGTTGTACATATTTGTAATTCATAGATAAGTATCTTGTTTAAATAGATGGTCTTTGTTTTCCTCTTTGCATGTACCTCCATCCCCAAAGACATGGACCACCCGAGGCCTGAAAAAATTCATAGCATTTTTTTAGAATTTTAGATTTTTTGGACATTTTTTTTTTTTGTTAAACTTGTGACATACATCAGAAGTCACATAATTAGATTTTTGATGGTATTTTTGGATGCAACCATGACAAGCCGTGCTTTTTGCATTTCAAATATCAAGCCCTAATTTTTTTCTATCTCACAGACATCATTGTTCAGTAATTAAATATTGCTACGTCTTGACTCTTCTCACATATTTCAAAGCAATTTTTTTCTTGCTATTTTAAGATAGGAACCAGTTTGATTTTCTCTGTATCATCCCAGTGAGATGATTTTTTTTTTTTTTAGAGAATTTAAGTTTCGTTTACAGTTCTAAAGTCTCAGTCTGTCAAAGTCCACCTACTTCCAAGACCTCAGAATACATTTCTAGCTGAATTCTGATTTCTAACTCACCAGTTATTCTGGTGACCTTTAACATATGTAGAGTTACTTCAATTCCTTTTCTCTGTAGCTTAAAGCATTTTAATGTGTTTCCATTACTTCTCCCCCCCCCATGACATTTCAGAATTTGTGTATGTCTGTTTTATTTCTTTCGTTCTGCAGTGGAAGACCATTGATATGCTATGTCATTTGGCTTCATGACTTGTACCTTTTCTCAGTGTTGAGTATGCTCGTTGCATTTTTCTTTTCACCAGTTAGATGTTTTTTAGCTTAGCCTCTATAGGAGAAGAGTGAAAGAAACTAATCAGCTTTTGAAGGTCTTGTTCATGTAACTTTGCATTAAAATTGTGCAAACGCCTCCAGTGAACTGATTCTGATGAAAGCATTTGTAATGTGAAATGCTCCAGTCTGTCCTGGGGGGTTTGTCAGAGAAATTTTAGTAAAATGGGTCAGTCTGAGGTAGAATTCTTCAAGGAATTGGTTCTCAAAGTGTATTTGAATAAAGGTCTTCCACTGAGAAATGAAAGCTGTTATCTTAAGTTGTAGTGAATCCAAATGTCTTGAAGAGGTGGTCTGAATAAGCCTTTGTCACTGATGATCCTCTGACTTTTACTAGTAGTGAGGTGTGGTTTCTCACATCAGTTGAATGCATCCCTTGTGCAGGCAGCATTGAATGAACTTGAAAAGAAAATGGTATTTTTATTGCAGGTGTTACCAGTAATTGTATCAATGTTTGTGCCCATATGTTTATGCACATTAGTGAAACGAAAGTGCAATCTTTTAAAATACTGAGGCTTGTCAGTTTAAGAAACCATATTCTCTAGTACACAAAGATGAAAGTTTTCAGGGATCTGAGTCATTCGTATTTTTGTCTGTAAATAAAGCTACACTGGTTTGCTTTTTTTTTTTTTTTTTTGATAATTTAATGAGAAAAATATTTGAAGTAAAAACAGGCAGTGGCTGTTTCCAGCTCTGGCTGAAAATGTTCCACAGTAGATTAAATCTTGTACTGCAGGAAAGATTGGTCTAAATATTCTTTGATGTTTGAATGTATGCATGTAATAGGGTTTATTAATGGTATAGGGAAGGTTACCTGTGGAGAGTGGTCATGTTTGTATGACCAAGAGACACTTGTTCTGAGTTTAAGACACCCAAAAAAAAAGTATAGTGTAAAAAAAAAATGTCAAGGCATACCTTTTCAAAAGTATCTGAAAAACGTGTCAGGATTTGTTTACTGAAATTGCAAATATTTACAATTAATCCAATTTAGGATTAAGAGCTCAAATCTGCACTGATTTCTCTGTTTTTGATGGGTTGAGAGCAGTTAACTCTTGCTTCCTGCGCACAGATGAAATATGTGGTGTCTGTGAGTAAACTTGTGATTTTACTTGTAGAAAGTTGTGTGATTTCCTTTTGTTTCAGTACATTTTATAATAAAATAGTGTCAGAATTTCTTAGATTACTCAAATAAGTGAAAGAAATGATGGCTGAAAATATTTCAAACAAAATTTTTTATATGAACTTTACCAATAACCGCCCCCCCCCCATGCCTCACTCTTTAACTGACTGAAAGATGTGAACTTTAATAGTTTTCTTGGTGTTATTGCCAAAGACCAGTGATCTGAATAATGAAAGGAAAGTATTTGCTTGCTGCTTCTGAAAGACAGTAATATTTAAGTTTTTGCCTTAAAAACTGGGATAGAAAACATTTTAATATTATCAAGTTGCTTCTCTGTGTAATGTAAGTGCAGTGCAGTCAACTTTTTTATAAGACATTCCTTGCAATGATACAGCTTGAGTGAGGTGTAACTCTTTTGTTTTAAAATTGATGCAGTGGAATGTTACTTAAGGGGGGAGATAGAACTATGCTTCAGAACTAATATGATTTAATTGCATTAGTCAGTGCTTTTATATATGCATAAGAATTGTGTCTTAGTATAAATACTTGAGTTCTGCAAGAATAATATTTCAAAACAAAATATTAGCATCAAGGCAAAATTCCTGCATTTCAAGTGCGGAAAATCTGCCCTGTCATTACTAGCTTCATCTCACTGGCTTATTACTCTGTACACACATAATACATTAATTAAAGAAGGTATAAAACATATGTATCTCGGTACAACAAGGACTTTGTTTTATTCAAATTAAAAAAAAAAAATGTAGTCTGGTAAAATATAATACAATGGCAGTTCCTAAGGTCTTTTGTCATGAGTGAATTTGTCATGCTACTAATTAAAGTTGTGAAACATGTTTATATCTGTGGAAAGGTGAACAAGGTTCTTAGAAATATTTTTGCACTAATATGCTTTTGCTTGGCAGATAATTTGAATTTAATGAGGTTGTGCAGCATTACTGAAAATTTATTATGTGCATAGGCTAACATTTTAGTTGGAGGCATAAGAATTGAGGAATTCTGTTGTATAAACACATTGAATAAGGAAAAATTTTTTTGTAATGTTCTGTTGATGGGTCAGAATAAGGATTTATTTTGAGCTTTGGTGTTGGATCATCTCTAATCTGTATTGTTTCTAACAGAGTTCTTGCATTCTTCGACAGTATATGAAAAGTTCTTAAAAAAGCATCTTATTAATTTTAGGGTTTTTTTCTCTTCCTACTTTCTAATGGGTGAGACTGAGAGCAGTGTTGGTTTAGTTAGGTTTTGATTCCACAAATGTTATTTAAAAAAAAAAACCAAAACAAATAAAAACCCAATAAACAACCATTTCCCCCCCTGGCCCCCCGCAATTAACATTAACCAAAACATTTAATTTAAAATCTTATCCCAGAAGAAGAGATCTCCAATTAAGGAGATCTTGGGTTAAGGTCTTGGGGAAACTCTCAGAAAGTCTTGCACAGGTTCTCGAAGACTCCAAAAGCTGACAGAATATGGTTAACTATTACATTGTCTAGACATATAGGAGTCTTCAGCATGAAACAGGACAAAAGAGAGCATCCCAAAGCACTTTTGGTTGTGACCACAAATATACATTGAAAATTGTTGTTATGCATACAAGTAATGATTTAACAATACTTCAGAACAGGTATCTAAGGAGTTAAAAGGGAAATAATTTTTATGGAAAGCTTTCTATATATGGCAGGTCATCCAAAGATTCATTATATGAAAAGCTAATATAGCCTCTGATTTTTGTTTATTCATCTCATGAGAAATTGGAGTTGACCTTTCATTTCCTGCTGATTGTGAGGTAATGGAGTAGACGTGAAGTGCTCTGAAATTTACAGCCTAAGTTTGACACTGGAAAAAAGTAAAGCCAGTGAAATGATAAGGGGAAAACAGTAGCCTGCTTAGGACTCTGCGTATCTGTAGGGCAAAACTTCATTTGTTAAAATTACGGAAGTGTTGCAAAATAATCAAAAAGCAGGCTGGAAAAAGAGTAGTTGGGATTTTTCAGCACTGTGGAGAAAAAGAAAAGATTTTTCTTTGTGTGTTTGTATTGCATTCTTGGTATAGTTTAGGTTGATTTATATCTGATGTTACACCAAAATTGCGTAGAAGTTCTCAGTCTCAGAACAAGGAGTTAGACATGGACTTCCTTATTACCTCAAAGCAGTTTGCTGCTGTTCCTCAGCCCTGAAGTTTTCTGTTTCCTTATTTCCAAAGTATCATCTCAGCAGTTTTGTCCACTGCCTGACAGCATTTATGGTGCCAGGGAGACCTTACTCTCCTCTGGCATGCGCGAGGAGGAGTATGTACAGAGCTAATGGTGGGAGAGAATAAGATTAAAGGGCTTAGCTGTATAAGTAACTCTTTCAGAGGACCTTGGGTGAATTGTAGTGCTGGGCTAGTGAGTAATGGAGCAGAGAGCATCTAAACATACAGGTAAGGAACCTGGAGTAGTTACAATCAGAATGTGAGATAATGGAAAGAGGCCCAAGCCACTGGTCAAAGACCTGGGTGTCAGAATGAGATTTGAAGTTTGGGTGAAAGGAGACAATTCTAGGTGAAGTGGTTTGATCTGTGAAGGCAGTAATTGAATTTGAAGATTAGGATGTGAAAGCAAAGGAAAGAAAACCACTGACAATCCCTGAGGAATCTGCAAAGAAAAGAGAGCAGAGAATGAGGAGAATCAACATAGAAGATGTACTGAAGGAGTGATTTGATAAATAAGAAATGGGTATCACAAAAACTGCTGAAAGATACTCATGAAGAAGTAAATCGTCCTTTACAGTGGGAAAGATCAAGGACATAGAAGACAGAATATTGGTTCTGCTGTAGATAGCTAAGAAGTTATTAGAAATTTTGGCAAGAGCATTTTATGTTGTTAAAAACTTCTCTTAAAGGATGACATGAACAGAGGGAAACTTCAGAGAACAGTTGTAAATAGTGCATCCTTTGAGCTTGTCAATAAAAGACAGGAAGTACAATAATAGTCCTACAGATGCATGAGGCGCAAATGTCCTAGTACCATTTTATTTTTCTATGCTTACAGCGTAAGAACCTGTAATAATAATTAAAAAAATACATAAGCTAATAAAGTCACCCTATTCAGCTTAGGACTGATTCTTTTAGTTAACAACATAATATGTGTTCAAATGGATGAAAAGGCATAAGATTACCTAAAAATGTAGATATCCTATATGTATCTGATAAGAAGATATGCAAAAAGTTGCCATAGTGATAGTTCATAAATTATAATTTAATTAATTTTGTGCTTTCCTTTATAGTAGAGAGAAACTAGCTCCTCTAATGAATATATGTCATATATATATATATATATATATATATGTGCAGCAAGTTGTGATCGTTATTTCATTGTTTCAAAGGGAAAACAATTGTGGATAAAAATTTATAATTGAGCCCGAAAAACACATTTAAAATGCCCTTAAATATTTTGGTTGTGCTTGCAACTGTTAATAGAAATTCTTTAGTAATAAAGATGGGAAGTTAATGTACTTTGTTGTCAGGTATTTTCAAAATTTCTTGGAAAAAAAAATAGCATCAAGAAAAGAAGATCTGCAAAGAATTGCTGTTAAATATCCATTGTTTCCTTGCTATGTTTTGTATATTTATTTGTTGTGGTATGTATCTGTTGTTCTAATGTTATTTTAATACTCTGTATGTAAAATTTATGTGCAGTAATATTAAACCTGAAGTAGGAAGTTTGGTTGCCAAAAGGTAATTTAGTAAATGTGTTTTTTTCAGATACCTTCTGATATTTAATCCTACGGAGCAAGAGCGATTTTCAGTGGTTTCAGTCAATGTGAATTCACCCAAAGTTAAGTTATTGTCTCCTTTGGGAAAACCTGTTACTGTCCAGATTAGTGCTGTTTGGGATGGAGCAACTACAATATCACATGAAGCATATCAGGTACACTACTTTAAGCAAAAAGCATTTAAGGGTTTTTTTGTTTGTTTTTAGTTGGTTTTTTTTGTTTGGTTGGTTGGTTTTTTTGACAGATATTATAACTTCATAGTTGAAGAAAATAGAAGGCATACTTCATATATTGGCAATTCTTTCTTCTGTAGACAATGCTATTAATTCAGTCATTTTAAGTAAAAAAGAATAATTAAAAAATCAACAAATATTAAACATTAGTGTTTCTTAAAGTGATAAGTTAGCAAACTTTTGTGATATGATGTATTGCATTTAAAGGAGAGTTTCAGCTGCATGACAGCTGAAATGCATGACAGCTGCATGACAGCTGGATGCGTGTCTTTAACTTTCTAAAGCTGCTTATTTTTTCAAGTGATAGTCTATACACGCAGTCACACAATCTGTATGTTCTCAAGCACTCCAGCTGGAAGGTCTTGTAAGTGCAATGATTTAAAGATTTAGATTCAGGTGGTTTTTTTTTTCTTTTCCAGATACTTAAGCTAGACATGTCTTTGAGTTTGCCTCCTGTTTTTTGTTTGAAGGAAAGGTTCTGAGAATTTTTGAGTCATACATCATTATAGAAGATTGTTCTCAACAGCTACATCACACATCACAAATTTATTTTGTTAAATTCTTAGTCAGACAGTAGTAGTGTATTATTGTAATAACACAATATTACTTTCGGGCTTACATTCTTATTTATTCCTGTGAAGGTGATTCAGTAAGTGTCTCTCTTGTGTTCCAAAGGGATGATAATTGGTAAATATTATGGGCAAGTGTTCAGCCATCTACAGGAAAACAGGGCTCCATCACGCATAGCAGTGGCCTGGGAAGTGCCATCACTCTGAACATCCCACCCTTCCTCTTTACTCCCACAGTTTTTATAGCTCAGTGCGATGCCACATGGTCTGGGGAATACCTTTGATCAGTGGGGGTCAGCTGTCTTGCCTGTGTTCCCTCCAAACTCCTTGTGCACCTCCAGCCTGAGCAGTGTGAGGAGCAGAAAGGGCTGATGCTGCATAAGCACTGCTCAGCAGTGTTATTAATGTGGTTAATACTAAAACAAAGCACCATTTAAGTTTGTTCCAGCCAAAACCAACACAATAATTAACACTGTTTTTGTCTGAAGAAAAGAAAATAAAATAACTTATCTGAACCTCAAATTCTAAGCCAATTGTTTTGGAGGTATACCTGATATATTGCTCTTTTGTGCAGATTGTAGCTTTTAAATAAATAGAGATTAAAAATGAGACACTTGCATTCTATGTAATTATTTAAATTTGTACTTTTTTAAATTTAAATTTTAAACTGAAGTGCTAAGTAAGATCTGTGTGCACTTGATACAGGACACATACCTCTCCAAGGAACAGCAAATATGCTTAGAACTGCACATCACAGCTAACATTCTTTCTCAACAATATTCAAAATCATTATTACATTAATATAATGGTGAACTTGATACCAAGCAAAATAGTGATGCAGATGTTTTTGTTAGTTCTTCTTAGCATTCAGCTATTAATTTTGGAATGTTGTTTTTAATTTCGTATTCATTTGTGTACTATGGGAAAAATTCAGCCATCCTAAAATTATTCCAGAAAATGGAGTTACTCTGAGCATTAATTCAGCATAAAAAGTTGTTATTTTGCTTTTTTTTAATGATGGCTTCTTATTTGTTCCCAACAGGTATCTTTTGTGGCACACCTACCACCTCTTGGGATTGGAGTTTACCAGCTTTTGGAGGATGAGAGTTCAGAAGCAGTTTTAGCTGACTATAATATATACATAAGGAATAGTAGGCAGGAGAATCCAGACAGACTTTTCAAGATAAAAGAGATGGAGAATTCTGCAGATAATATAATCTTAGAAAATGCATACATGAAACTGTGGTTTTCGGGAATGTCTGGATTACTGGAGGTGTGTTGCATTTTATTTTGAAACATTCATTTTGCTTATTTGTGAAAACCTACATCTGTCAACTATTTCAAACATGAATCTCTGTCCTTTTAGAAAATAAATACCAAAGAAGATGGTAAAAATCATCAAATGAAGGTGGAGTTTGCTTGGTATGGAACTACAAGTAACCGAGATAAAAGTGGAGCTTATCTCTTCTTACCAGATGGAGATGCCAAGGTAAACCTTCTGTTTGCAAAGAGATTACAATCTTAAAGTAACTTGAAGCATTCTGCAGAGAGATTGGAAAAGCTGGTTTTCCCCAAAACTGAAATAAAAGCTCTATGGGATAAACATAATGACATCAGTTACTGAAGTGATTGGCAGGAGTTTATACTTTATAACCCTAGATCAGAGTAAAAATACAGTAGAAATCTGAAAATGTAAAAATCTGGAGAATATTTGTGATTCACCAAAAAAGTTATGCTACCCTTGCAGTTAATCCAGTGAGATGTGACCATGTGACCATTAATTCCAACAAAATAAGTCACTTTCCATGGTGAAAATGTATAGGGCATACTGATTAGTTTCTGCTTCTTCACTTTTCTGATGTTTAATTTTGATTTTTTTAAAAATTATTATGAATGAAGAGATACTGGTTCAAAGCACGGTACTTTTTAAACTGATATTAACATACTTAGTTTAAAATAGTAATTAAGATACTGAATCCCAATTGGTTAATGTAAAGACAGAGTAGCAAGCAACTGTTCTGATTTAGTTGCCTAAGGTTATATGTATTTTTAGATGTGTAGTTAGTGAAGAGCAACAGCATACTCCTATTACTTTTGAAATTGGAAATTCAGAAATAGCAGTGTTCTTGCATGGACTTCATTACTATACGGAATCTATTATACCCCTTTTGGAACTGGAAAGGTGATATTTCAGAAATCAAATGATAAAATAATGAACATTTATGAAGCTAGCTAGTTTGCAGCATGTTTCTTCTTCTGAGTTTCTCCTTTGAAACCTAAGTTGCATTCATAAGGCAGACTGGGAGTTCTATGTTTACCACCGCAGGAAATAAGCAAGAGTAATCATTCTATGGGTTTTTTTTTTTTTTGAGGGGAAATGGGAGTTGGGCTTTCTATTTTTTCTTTCACATGTTTTCACATGTTTTGAGGTCTGTAATCTGACAGTTTTTGCACTATTAGTTCCATAATTGTTTACTTCAGGTATGTTCAACAAGGTTCACTTACTCTTAATTTTATATTGTCAGTGTTTTTGATCTAGGAATACCTGAAAAATATTGGTTAGGATTTTTAATTTTTACCTTTCACCAGTTGTATGTTTGTATTTTAACTAATTTCATTATATATGCAAATTCATATTTTGCTTGCAAAAACAATAATCACTAAATCGAACAGTTATATAATTTTAATTGTACTATTAAGCTATTTGCTTTATAAAAGTAAGCTGGATTAATCGAGGTAGCAAAATCGTATGGTTTAAAGAGAAAAGGTCTGTCACATGTCTGCAACACATTTAGAGAAGAAAAAGTACCATTTTAGTTAACATTAAAAAGGGTGGAGTTCAGCTTTTGTAGCATTTTACACAATGAAAATGAAATCATGATGCCCCTAAAAAATTCTGCTTCATTAATATTATGCTTCACCATAAGGCTCATTTGGCTTGCATTTTAACTACACTAATTAAGTTGTCCCATTGGGAATAGCAACGTAATTCTATAGTAGTTTCTAAAACAGTTTGAACTAGTGCTTTCTGTGTTAAAAGAAATGCCATCTGTTCAGGGTTCTCAGTGTGATATGGATTGACTAACATTTTCTAAGTTCTTGTTTGAATTGGCAATAGAATAGATTACAGGCAGCTTTTCTGATTTTTGGCTAGGTGTTCTGTTTTTCATTTTTCCTATGCCACTCACCCTGTGTATTACTACAAAATTTGCAAAGACTTATTGCTTTTTCTGTAGGACAATTTTGGTTTGGTATGAGTACAGTAACATGTTTTGTTTCCCCTTGCTAGCTGATTAATTTGTCGTAAGTATTTTGGTTACTTTATTTTCAGTTCTGCAATAATCAGGAATTGTTTTTCTTCATCTAGTTTAATCATCTGTCTAAGTATAGTACTTACAGTGCCTTTTGGTGTTGGGTTCTTCTGCCAGTTTAATTTTGGAAACTTGGAGCTATAATGTGCTATGTTTGCAGTTTAAAAGAATCAACACATGCAGGGCATTTCTGCTCATTGGTAGGCTTTTATGAGTAGATGTTTTCTGCAGATGATGGTCTGTATAGTGGAATGTACACAGAACTAAACCTTCAAGAGTTTCATTTATCATCCTTACGGCTGACCTAAAACCAGCCTGGTGTGCTGCAAGGAGTGCATTCCTGCTAAGGAATGGTAAGCCTCTAGTACCAGAACTAAGCTGGACATCAGCAGAGACCTGTGTTAGTGACAGTGATTTGCAGAGTATTAAATAGAAACTACACTGAACACTGGAATATTTTTGTCATTACTCTGGAGAGAGTTGCTGGACTTCAGGCTACGTGACACCATGGCAAACATTGCCACTGGACTTGCGGCACAGAGTCTTGCAAAGGGGTGTTCTGACCCTTTTGTCTCCAAAGTGTGAAACCATTTCAGGAGCACTCTCAGAGCAGGTCAGCAGACCAAAACCCAGAACAGCGATACAGAGCAGAGGCGCAGTGCTGCAGCTCTAGAGATAGGACAGTCCTCCTATGATGCCTCTGTATTTTCTGCAAAAGAGAACAAAAGGAAAACACCAAAGAGAAAGGAATCATCTTGGTTTTTTTTTAAACTGGCGGTGCTGCTTAACTGATTAATGTTATCAGCGTTTGGAAGGAAGGGATTTCCTCAGACCTCACAACAAATCTGAACAAAAGCATCCTGTCTATGAAGTGAAAATATGTTTTTATCTCTTCTGATTTTGTGAAGCATGGCCAACTTTTATATTGGTAGAGGTGGGGAAAAAAACCTAAAGAATATTTATTAAACTTTGAAACAGTCCAAGGTCTATATTTTCTTCTATGTATTCATGACAAGTCCATATGTGATGACTTCTTATTAGCCCTGTTTGATATCAGTAGGGAATAGTGCAAAGCAGGTTTTTTTTCCAGAGTCAGATGTGTCAGATGTTAAGTGTTTGTGGGATCAATGTGAGCAGTTGATTTTTTTGTTTTACAAATAATTCAGTATCAAATTCAGTATCAAAATGATGGTTATTTGTAGACCCAGGAAATTTTGATTCTCCCTCAAGCAGCTGGGTCTATATATGTACTAGCTCCCATAGGTACTTAGGTACTAACAGATTATATAAGAGAATTTTTTTTTTTCCCCTTGCACGATCTCTAGTGCTAGAGATAAAATACATGAGATTACCCCATGAGATTCAAATCCTGCCAAATGAAGAGTAATCTGCTATTGAGAAACCACTTTTCCTGAATGCTTTGTCTTGAATTCTTTTTTGTAATCTCAGACCTCTCAAGAACAATTCACCTGTATTGGAAAACTTTCCCCTGGGCACAGTTTATTTGATATCCACATCTTCATGTGCTGCACTATCAGAAATTTCCTGGCCACACTAAGAGAGCTGGTAGTGCTTTACTTGACTACAAGGAAAAAAGTCTACTGCCCATGCTTCATGCTTTCAGGCTGTAATACGGCATGCCAACTTCTATGCAAGCCAGTAAATCCTATGTCTCCAGTTATGTCCACCCTTTGGCACCTGCTTTGATTATTTCAAGATATCCTGGGGTATTATTTTACTCCAAGTATTCTCCCTTAAAATTTCTAGCTTCCTTCTCCCCAGCCCCCTGCCCACTTTCTTTCAAAGGCAGGTTTTAATATTTCTCTTGAATATGGGTATAGAAAAATGGTTTCTCAACCTTTGACCAATATTTCTGTTATCCTGTTTCTGAAAAATAACTGCTGTCCTGGCTCAACAAAACATGCCTCAGCAGGTTGCTGAATCATTTACAATGGAGTTCATTCCAGTGAAGCTGAGGGAAACAAATTTTACAGCAACTATTTATTTTAACTCTGTTGAAAGTGGAGTTTTGAGACTATCCACTGGATATGAGACCAAAATGTTTTTATTCCTGATTTAAGGTGTGAGTAATCACAGATTCCTTCATGTCTTAAGGTCCTTTCGTCCAAGCTTGTTTTCAAAATAGACTTAATACTGAATTCAGACTATGGATTTGTCAAATTAAGTTTGCAAATAACTCTGTTGTTTGTTCTTTCCACGTTGCCTCTTAGTCAAACTTTCACATCAAAAGTACCTCTGTATTTCAGATCTAGGATCAGAATCATTTCACAGGCCCGTGCATCTCACCAAGGACCTTTACAATGATACTGGAATAATTGCACATTTAATGCATAAAGATGTTTTCCTGATTAAAATCCTGATTCATTGCAATGTTTTTTGTGGGGCAAACATGGGCAATTGTCTCTTTATAGGTTCTGCATTCATTATGTCTGTTGGTGACTATCAACAAATCACTTTGTAGGATTAGTGCTTTTCTAACCACTAAATATGAATTAGGAGGCTTCCCTGTTCCATCAGTACTGTATTTTTCCTTCATTTTTCCTGTTTGCCCAACAATCTGGAATTAAAAGTCATCCATGAGAACTAGAGTATGCATCATATTGCCACTCTTTGTATTAGTAAGAACTTTTCTGATCCCCAAATCCACAGGATAGCGTCTACATTTGTAAGTCACCTTCCTCATCTGTGCCTTTTTCTAGCACTGTGTCTGAACTAGAGACTTGCAAACTGCTTCTGATACATTCCTCTCAATGCATGTGCTAGTGAAATGATGAATTATTATTTTTTAAAAAATAATTAGTTTCAGGCAATATCTGCAAATGATGATTCCTTTTTGTCAGCTTTTCTTTCCGTATAGTACAGAATGGTATATGTGGTTGTCTTTGTCTCCAGAAGAGAATCTAATTTGGCTAGATGTGCAGCTTTGAGACTGGTGCTTGAACTTAATGTTTGTGGCAATAACCCAGAATCCAAGAGCTGTTAAATCTGTCTCATTTCAGCTTTCTATGTATTTTGATAGCTGTTGTCAATTTCATCATCATGTTTTGTACTGGAAAGCTCAATGAAAACGAGTTCCTCCAGGTAGCGCCTTTTTTTTTTTTTTTTTTTTTTTTTTTTTTTTTTTTTTTGTTTTGTGGGTTGGTTGTGGGTTTTTTTGTTTGTTTTGGTGGGGTTTTTTTACCAATTTTCTTTTCTGAAATTACTTCAGGTAATCTTTTTTTTCTAGGAAGTGCACAGCCTTTTACATTCCTTTGTCACACATCCAGCATCTCTCCATTTTTCTGGTTGGCTCCAGTGAGAGCCCTAGTGAAAAATATTCTTGCAAACAACAGAAATAAGACCATAAGATAGGTGTTACTTCAGGCTGCTGTTTGCATAAGTAACATTCTCCTAGGTAAACTGGTGAGGGTATTTGCGTGTCCTGAAGACCACGGCTTTCTTAGTTCATTTTCTGAGAGTTCCTTTAGCTGCTCATTCAGTCCATCACTGCTAACTTGAGTAGCTTCATGTTGCAGATATGATTTCGAATGGTTTGATTATGCCCCCTTCTGGTCAGTAATCCAGCTCCTCTGTTGGATTTTTAAGTTCCAGTAGTAAATGTGGTTGTCTTCTCTACCTATGTGTGATAGAAAAGCAGATAGCAATCTTTTCTCCCAAAAGGGGACAATTCAGTCTACAGTTATGGATCTTGCCAGTTTTTCATGAAAATAAGAGAACCCAAAAGCCAACTCAAATTCTAACCTAAGATCTGGTCTTCAAATTTCCTTTGTCTCAGCATGTTAGTTCATCTGGCTTATGTGCCCTCTGAATACTACTGTACTCCTCCTGCGTTTCTCACCTAAAAAATGGACTGAACATAATAGATAGCATTTGTCTGTCTCATTGACAAGATGAGACTGCATAGAAGTATTCCATCATTTTTTCATGTAGACTATCGAGAACTCCAAAACACTCTTCTGGGGTTTTGCGTTGATGAACTGGATGAGATGATCAGTAGAAAAAAACCCTCTCCCTAAACCAAACTGTCTTATCAAAGTGTAAGCAACTATGATTCGTCTTTGAAATTCCTGTGCAAAGTATTTCTGTAGCTGATAGCTGCAGAGTTCCTTCTTTGGAGTACTGGCAAGGCTTTTATTAAACGCTATTCTGTCTGAAGTTCTAAGAATAAATATGTGAATAGAATACTTCCTGAAATCTTCTCTGTAAATATATATACAGTTATATGCTCAAAGAGTATTGGATGATATTTCCCTGTACTTGTTTGTCTCTAACATGTTGTGTCTGTATGTATGTAAGCTTGATTTCTACTCTTCCTCAAGATACATTTGATCTTTAGTTTCATTGCTTGAAGAAAGAGCATGATCTGTCCTTATGACATTGGTACATACAGAAAGAAGACAGCCACCCTCTGAGAGCTTTCTGCTTAGATGCCTCTGAATAACTAGCTTTTTTGGCATGAGGTTTTCTTAGAGTGAAGTCTTTATTTGTAGCTGTTTCCCTGTAGTAGTAGTTGCATGTGTTGTGTTTTCTTTTTTGGCTTCGTACACACTCAATATTTAACCCATTTTTATCTTTGTAGCCATTCATCTATTTCCATCTGGTGTATACAGTTTAGTTTGGAATCAACTGTTTTTAAAAAAAAACACATCATTTGCCTAGCTAAAGCCCTAAACCCTGACTACACAGAAAAATAATTTTCTTCATCTCGTTGGTTTGACTATGGATATGCAAAATTTGTCCTAGTCTTTGGGAGACATTAGTAATAAACCACTGTCCTTGTTGACATTCCTTAATGACTCCGAGCCTTATCCTGCCATCCAGGGAGCTACACTGGCACCTCTAGCTGCTTCTATAAAGAAAAAACTTTCACATTCAAAAGGACATGCAAACTGATGCAGAGGACAACACATCTTTCCTTGTGTGGTGTGTACTACTGATATAGTAAACTGTTAGCAATTATGGAAGTACAGTATTTGATTACTGGTTAGCAATTATAATTTTGCTAGCCAAAAAGCTCAGTCCAGATGTACGCAATATTAATACTTTAGTGTGCTTCTCTGTAGACCTATTAATCCTCATAAAATACTTCTGAGATATGTAATGAGACAGCCTAATTTTGGCTAAAGAAAAAGTGAGACCTAGGGTGAAGCTGCTGAATTTGAGATTGGGAGTAATATTCTGATTTCCAGTCTTTAGACTGGAACAGTTAAAAAAAATAAAATACTGTTTAATATTTATTAATTATTTTGATTTATTGACACTATGTTTATTCAAAACTTCCAAAATACTGATTATTTTCTTCTTTGTAGCCTTATATTTTCACAGACCCACCTACCATAAGAGTTGCTCATGGAAGGATTTTCTCAGAAGTTGTTTGTTTTTTTCACCATGTGACACATACCATGCGACTGTATCAAGTCCAGGGTAAGAATTGTGAAATTCTGCCTCTCTCGACTGTTATTTTTTATCACTGCAGTCTTGGATCTTACCTGCCTTTTCAATATTTAAATGTGCTTCTGAACTGGAGCAGAATTCATCAGACTGAACTCTTTATGGGTCCAGTGCACCATGATTCCTCTCTGAGTATCATGCTAGTCATTAAGTCATGGTATACTTAAACTCAACAGATTTGTTGGAGATACCTCTCCAAACTTTATTGAGTCATCTGAATGCTGTAAGTAACTGTAGATTTTGAAAATGAGGGGAAAAAAGAATAGAAATATCTTGGAGATGATGTGATTTCTTTCAAGATTGCCAGGTTGCCAAAAATGTGGAAAGTGACTTTGCTGTCAAAAAATTTGTTTCAGTAAGTTAGACTTCTCAGCAAAGAGGGAACTTATATAGGAGGATGTTTATTCTAGTGAAGGGGAGAGAAAAAGTCTGAAAATCTTCTTTTGGTCAGAGTGACGCGGTTATTTTAAAGTGGATTTTTTCAGTGTTACTCCCTTTAACTTGCTAGTAAGGGCCCACTAGAAGTATTATACTTGCATCTCACAGAAAATGAGTTGTCAGTGAAAATTACTTGCTTTCCAGTTCCTAGTGCTTAAGTACTGTCTAGGTTTTTTGTTGTTTGTTTGTTGTGTTTCTGTTGTTGTTTTTGTTGTTGTTTTGTTTGCTTGTCTTTGTTTTTTCGTTGGTTGGGTGTTTTTTTCCTGACAAATTTTAATTCATCACAATGTTTCAGTACTTGCACCATTACATATTCAGTCATCATGGTGAAGTCCTGTTAACAGGCATATAGCATGTAAAAGAAAAAAGGATGCAAAATATATTTTATATATTTTCTGTTTACTTTTTTGTGTGTTTTCATTTTAATTTCATCATATGAAGTTTTCTTTATCAAAGTTTAAAGTTTGATAACTTTGCATTGTTTTCTTGCTGAGATCTGTTTCCTGGGTTTTGTAAGGAAAGCTATTTATATAGCATTACTTCAATTAAAATAAGATATTTTGAAGCCGTACTAGATATGTACAATAACAAAGTATGTGGAAAGAAATTGATATGTGTATGTTTGTAAAAATACATTTTATTTTCAAATAGAGACCTGATCTCCTTTTGTAACCTACCCTGCTTGCCAGGGGATAGTAATCCCGATTGTGTGGCTAATCCAACTGTTGGACAGTACTTCAGAGTCCTACAGCTTCTGCAGCAATTCTAGTAAAACACTGCTTTTACCACTTTTGGCTTTGGAATTCTGTTGATTATGAGCAGAAAATACTCTGGGTTGACACCCCTCTTCAGTAATTGACCACTGACTGATTTTTAACTTCTGCTGCCCCTGGCATCTACTTTAAATATCAGCATGATTTTGTCGCGTCTTTAAATCAGAAGTTTATATTTTATTATCTTCATAACTGTAGTTTTGTATTAATTCAAATTGTGTAGTAGAAAAAGGCTGAAAGTAATTTAGAATCTGGTAATCCAAAAATTCTGAGCTAAAATACTTCATCCATGCTCATGCTTTTATATCCCTAGTTTAAATAGTTAGAAAATCTATGACTAAGAGCATCAAAAGTGGAGTGTATAAATCTGCTTTTTCCAAACTGGTTTAGAAAAATACAATTGCCTGAACTGAATGTTTTTCATTTAGCACTGTAGTATAATAGCCATTGATAAATGTTAACATTTTAACAGTTGCTGGTACTGCTGCAGATGGCATTCAGATTTTAAAACAGATGAGGAAAAAAAAATACATATCTCTGTTCTGCTTCATGGAATTTTTTTTCAAAATTGTTAATCCCTATAGAAAGAATGGAAGTGTTCATGCTGAATGATGGTATGATTCCACTCCAAATTGTGTCTTGAACTGCTTGAAAAGGTCATGTTAGTATTAAAGGTATTTAATTTTCAGTACAAGACACTGTAGGAAGAAAAAATCTCACTGAACAATTTTTTGGCATTTTCAGACACCTAATCCTTCTTTTAATAAGTAGGAATCTTTTCCCTGTTGAAAAAGTTTTGTCCTGGTTGTGGTCATATCAGTGCAGTTACTTAACTCACTGTCCTTAAGGAGGAGTCTCCCTCTTTTGATTAAAAGAGCTGCTCACAGTTTTCTGCTCAGTCCATTAAGAGTAAAGGGGAGAAGTGAATGACCCGGTCCTGCTCCAGCATATTGCCTGATGATAAAGACAGCACTGAACTGCTTCCAATGTCTGCTTAGGTATTACAGAAAACCAAAACTAGCAGTGCAAAACTAGATCCTTGTCCTCTGGGAGCATAGTCATTCTTATATATGTGGCAATTGAAAAGATTTTAAATGCATCTTTTTCTTGTAGGTTTGGAAGGACAGTCTCTTGAAGTTTCCAATATTGTGGACATTAGAGGAGAATATAATCGTGAACTTGCAATGAGGATTTCATCTGACATAAACAGTCAAAATAGATTCTATACTGATCTTAATGGATTTCAGGTAATTGTCATCTATTAGTTATAAAAGGCTAGGGTGTCAGGTTTTGAGTGTTTAAATACTTCTGAATGTAAAGATCTTGAGTTATATCAATCAAACTCTCATGTTAAATTGCACTATTAATTTAAAAGGAGAAATGTATCTGTTTTAAAATTGATGTAGACTAGATGAAGAAGTAACTGCTTTCAAGGAGTTTGTTGAATATACCTTTATATCCTTGCTTGAATATCTCCATGCCTTCTTTCCCTCTACCCTGTCTACTTAATTAGAGCCCTTTTGGATAGCACAATGATAGAAGTGCATAAGGATCAGCAACTCAGACCTGGATAGCAGCTGCTTGCTGCAGATTTGGAAATAAGTGATGTATTTTTGGATGTATGATATGTGTTGTGTTGGCAACGCACCTGATGAAATACAGTGTGGCTATTGTCTTAACTTGAACCCCGCAGCACACACAAAAGAAAGAAAAAAAAATTTTCCTTACCTTCCTTCCTTGCTAAAAGTAGTTTTGTAAGTACATTAAAAACCACGCCAGCTGAGTAAGAGGCTGCTGTTTTCCCAGTTACTGTGTAGTACTTCATTTTGCTGAAGACAGTGAATATTTAAACATCATTTTAATACTACTACTCATTTGTCATTTACCATTTAAGAATTGACTAACACTTTATTATAAAGTTCCCATTATAAACCAACAATTCCTTTTCTGCTACCTTGAATCTGTTCACTGCTTGCTCTCCAGAGGAGAAAAAAAAATTTCTCTCACTCTATAACTGTGATTATTCTTTTTTGTAGATTCCCTTGGTGGATCTTTCACATTTTTTAAATATTCTTTGATCGAAAAATACATCTAACTTATCATTTCCAAAGTGGTAATTTTAGCCACAAATCTCCAAAAAGCTAAATAATACAGTTGAGTGAGTGCTTTCCTGGTGGTTGTTCTTCCAAAGCATGTGGAATAAGTGTCTAAAAATGTCTTTGACATTTAAATGTATAAGAAGAATGTGCTTTATTGAGGTTTGTGTTCATATTGCAGATCCAGCCTAGACTGACATTGAGCAAGTTGCCTCTTCAAGCAAATATCTATCCTATGACTACAATGGCTTATATACAAGATGTTGGTTTTCGTTTGACACTTCATTCAGCTCAGTCTCTTGGTGTTGCAAGCTTGAAAAATGGTAAATATAAAATGATAGATATGATAAAGGTCAATCCGTCTTGATTTTCTGAAACAGTTAACTCAGAGATTAACAAAACTACCTACAAGCATTTGAAGGAAGGAAATAAGTTTCTTCAACTCTGACAAGTTTTAGAATACATCCATAAGAGAGGAAGGAGAGCTTGTTCCAGCATGAGATCTTCAATGAAAGACCTGTCTTAAACTAGAGGCAGAGGAAAAAGGTTGCAAAAAAGATAAATGTAGCAATGAAGTCTCAGAACCTGGTATTTTTCACCCAAGAACTCTGAAGGAACTCAGGGATGAAACAGCAAAACTAAAGGGTTTGTTCCTTTTTGTACTGCCCTGGTAGAAGAGATCCTGAAGAAGGATCTTAGAAGGATCCTGATCATGGGGTTTTTTGTTCTGTTTTTTTTTTCTTTCTTTTTTTTTTTGCTTTAGGATCTACAGCACTAGTCTTAAGGTATATGCAGTACAGCCTAACTTCCCTTTCTAGGAAAAACAATAGCAGCTTTTTCAAGGATAAGTGTTAGTGAAATAAAGGATAAATATGACCCTGGACAAGAGTCAACATACTTCTGAAGCAAAATCATATTTTGCAAATTTAATAGAGTGTTTTGAAAGAGCTGATGAATATGTCGACAAGAAAAATCAATTCATATTAGGAATTCCAAATGGGACACAGTCTTGTCCCTCAGAGCAGAGAAGGCTATGATGAATGGCCTGGAGTGTTGGAAGCAGAGGCGTTATTCAGACTATACTGCTAGCAGAATGGGGAGGTATTCAAATAAAGGTAGAAGTAGTGGGTAAAATAAGCTATATAAATCATAACTTCAAATGTATAATTCATTGCTGCAATACATATTGTCAGTTTAAATTTATATTGTTTTGAAAAACAATGGAATGAATACTCAGAAGAAAATGTCCATCAGAAACTACACCAAAATCTACTTCCCACTTTCTTTTAAGAAAAATATAGTAAATACTCTGCTCTGACAAAAGGTGAATAATATGCTGGATTGGTGGCACTACTTAGGAAATCTAATTTGTTTTAGGTCAAGAAATTCTCACTGACCTATACAGTGATGCTTTAATAAAACCTCAGAGGAAAATACCAGGCTTTTGTACCAAGACCAGTGGATAGAAGACCCAAAGCACTTTTTTTCATGCCTCCCCTTGCTAGAAAACAAATTCCTATTGGCCTAATTTTGGAATGAACTTGACACCACTAGATGTTGGTATGTGTTCATTACATAGGTATTGGAGGGTAAATTAGTGTGCAGAGGCTCCATTACCTCATAATAGTGTCTGTATTTGCTCTTTAAAAGTCTTAGTCCCTGCATCACAGAATAATGCACCCTCTAAATCCACAGAGACCCTCACTCTCTGTCACCAAATTAGGGAAGTTTAAGCTAGCATTGTTTGACATTTTGCAGTTAAGCATCAGGGAGAAACTGACTTTCTGTGAGCACTTGTTTCAAATCTGTCAGAGGACATTATAGACTTTTCACCTACTCCAGTCAAATAAAAGAGCAAAAGATGTATCCCATGCCTGGTCATGGCATTTATTTCTTAACCATGTCACTCTTTGACAAACTCTAATATGTCACTCAAGGAAAAGATACAGCAACATCAAATATTTGCTCTGTACCCACCAAAACCTGACTTGTTATGATTAAATAATATTTTATTAAAAGCTGAGTTTACTCCCTTTTTCCTGAGGACATGTTGGATTCTTTAAAAAGGAACAAAAATGAAGCTGAGGGTTCAGTGGTTGCTTAATATCTATCATATGCTTCATATTTCTTCTAAAGGCCTTTCAGGATCATGGAAGAAAATTCAAAAATACTACAGTTTAGGCAAACACCCTCAGTAGCTCTGTATCTGTGACTGAGACGGTGTGTCACAAGGCATAACCCACCATCTCAGATTTATATGAACAGTACCTTAGTTCAAAATAGGAGTTTGTTTCTTGCTCATTGCCAGCTGACCTCTGTTCTGGATAAAAACAAATCTGATTTTACTTGAGGGAAAGGTAGGACAAGTAGTTAAGAAAATCAAGTAAGTATTTGTAGAACATTGCAGTTTAAAAAAACCCTGCCTTACTAATCAGCCTTTTCTAGAAACTTATATTGAGCATTTCCTATTCAGGATACAAGTACTTCAGTCTTCCTAGTTGATTTAGGAAAAAAAGTACTCTTGTTTGAAGATTCAGGGTGCAAAGACCATAACAGCCTGAATTACATGCCCTGAGCTGGTTTCCCTCTGGAGATATATACTTGAAAAGATGTGAACTTCATTGTCCATAAGGCTATTTATGATATAACATCATGCTTAAAGGGCTATTCTGTATGGCAATTCTGCAGTTAATATAAATGCAGAACTTCGTATTCAGTGCTTATGTAGTGCAAAGTTCCTTCCTTCCAAAGTGAAATTAACCTTACAAGAAGAGATTGTAAGTGTTTATATACTTCTGCTGACTATCTATTTTACCTTCTGCCTTAATCTGTGAAACAAAAGCAAAAAAACATAAAAACTTTTTTGGGAGGTTTTCATAATCAGTCCTAACCATATTGATCTGCTCTCACTCTTCCATACTCAAGAAATACTATGCTTCTTTTTATAAGTTATATTTCAGAGTAATTTTCTTATGTTTAATAGACTCTTTACATATTCTTTTTACTAATGTAATACTTTTATTGCTCGTTCAGGTCAGCTGGAAGTGATCATGGATCGACGACTTATGCAGGATGACAACCGTGGCCTCGGACAAGGTGTTCAAGATAACAAGATTACAGCTAATATCTTCCGACTTCTGTTGGAAAGAAGACATGGAACAGATGTGGTAGGATTCACTGCCTGGATTTTTTTATTTTTTTTTTTGCTAATTAAGATATAAATATTTATTTCTGTTGCAACAGCAGTGAACTCTGTAAAGAAATTGCGAATTTTGTCTTCTTGCTTGCATGTTCTATTTTTAAAGACTTCATCTTTCACTATTTCTCACACAAATTCTGCAGCATCTACTTTCTCACTCACTTCAATGTATGAATTTGGTGAAATGGAAGCATCTTTTCCTTTTTTTCTTTTTTTTGGTTACTTTTTATTGAGCATGCCTTTAAAAAAATTGCTAACCAGCATGCTTCTTAAAAATAACTAAATCTGAACAAAGGTTGACAAGTAATTTCAGTTGAATAGGTAGAAAGAGGAAACCTCTTATAAATTTGATTTTCTTAGGAAATAAGATTTAAGTGGAAATACTTAGATGTCAGACATAGAAACCTTATCAGTTCATTGCAGTTCTAGGAAAATTGAGACCATTGTGTTATAATGCGTTTTTCACACTTGCACAGATCCTCTCAGTTTGTCTTTTTGTGTCTTAGTCTTTTGAATAACTTCAATTTTCTTTCAGTTCCTTGTGTTTTCTCTCTTTGATTTTTTTTCTTATCATTTTTGAGAAGGGCAAAACAAGGTATACATCTTCATACTGAGGCCGTAGAATCACGATGACAGCACTGAGTATATTTTAAAATCATTGCGTAGCTAAAGATGAGAGGTTGTATACTGAGCTGCTAATGAATATGCAGATAAATTGGAATTAATTCTGGTTTATAATGGATATCATTAACCACTGTGAGAGGATGATAATATCAAGCTTAAAGTTAATTTTCACAACTTAATGATTGACAGTGTTTTTTTTCAGATTGTACATGCCATTATGATTTTCTGGTTCGTCATCACATGTAACACAGGCTGCATATTAACTGCATTTATCAGTGGGGTGTGCGACTGCCCATGCTAACTTGAATTCAGCAGCAGTTCAGCTTTGACAACAATGAGCATTGCATGGGTTAATCTGTCCTTACAAGAAGAAACCCACAGAGAGGTCTATACTGCCACTGAAAAAGTCTTTAGTACACGGGGAAATTTGTATTGTATTAAATTCTAATGTGAAGCTGGTAAGTAAAAATTACTGGACATGGAAATCTATGTTTACATTAGCAAATAATTTGAAACAACAGAAGCATATCAAATCAGTTAGTGCCACAGTGCTTGCATTGACATCATGTGCAGTTTTGGTACTTTCCATAGCACTATAAAATAACTCACTAAAAGGTACCTCTGGAAGTCTTCCAGTCGCTGCTCAAAGCAGGTCTATTTTTGTGTCAGAACAGACATAAAAGATTTGTCATCCATTCAGAGTATAACTGAGATGTGATGGGTTACAGCATGTTTGGTGCTGTAACTCCAGGGAAGTCTTGGTGACTTCCTTCTAAGAGAAATGTAGTTCACACACACTGAGACACACTGAGAGTCCTCTGCAGACTAGCACAGTGCCAGTGAAGTGGGGTTGGTCATAAGTTTAATTTCAGAACAGCCCTGATACTTCAAACCAAAACGCTCCACTGGATAATATTTTGAACCACCTCAATTAGAATAATGGCAGCCTAAACAACTTGGATTTTTCAATTAGACACATTTACATGTGTCTTTGTGCGTATTTACCAATTTGTTTGGGATACCAGGCAGGCATCATCTCAGTAGAATAACAATGTATTTCCCTTTTTATGTTAAAATCCTTTCTTTCTTACAAGAAAGGATTTTGTACAAGTTACTGAAATGTTTCAAAGGGGAAGGGGCAGTTACCAGCTACAATCAAAAATTTTGGAGGTGTTTTGGATACCTGTGTCGCAGGATCTACCTTCCCCCATAGCCCTTCATGCTGAGCTTTAATGAGCTTTAATGGTTTTAAAGGGTTGCAGAGGACTTTAGGAACAGTTGGTTCTTGTACGGTCTTGCATGGACTTGAAGAGAAGCAGAATCAGAGCTGTGGGGGAATAGGCACAGCCAAAGGGGTGCTGTGGTCCCAGCTGATAGAGTGTGCACAACACCCTGGAGCCAAGCAAGATGTTTCAAGGAAACTTTCTTTCCAGTGTTATGTCAGGAATTCCCTTTCTTTATAGGAAGTTTGTTCTGGAATTTTGTTTTTCAAAATTTATTTGAACACCTGTAACATTTTCTGATTAATGCTACTGTTTCAGATGTGTTAAAGTAAGGAAGGGTCATAGTCCCCTTTCTGTTCTGTAACCTGTACAAACATATTTCTGTTTGTACGTGGTGCATTGTTACTCAGAAGGTAGTTGTTATAATAGCTTAAAAATAGCCATGTCAGAAAAATTAAGATGAAATTATATGCGGTTTATATGTGTAATCAGCTACAATGTGACTCATTCACTGACCCTGATTTTGTTGTCAAGCTCTATTTTATTATAGGCTTGAGGAACCATGAAAGCCACTGGAGGAGAAACTTTTGATCATTTGACGTCTTTGCTAATACAAGCTTTTCCTAATGCATATTCCAAAATATTTCATTCTGTGGGGTTTTTTTGTTTTGGTTTTGTTGTTTTTTTTGTTTGTTTGTTTGTTTTCTAAAACAATTCTGAAGAACAGGATGTTTTCTGATCTTTGGGAAACTTCTCCATAAGAGTATGTAGAGTGTAAGATGTGCAGTTCTTTAAAATTAATTAAAATAAATGTGTGTCACTAGTAAAATTAGTGGAGGCTTTTGTTTATGAGAGTATCAACCAAAGGTTTCTTTTCATTTATATCACTGAAATACTCTCACCCTGAACAGTAAATTTTAGTGGCAGAGTCAAATCACATGAATGTCCTGAAGTGTAAGACTTATCTGTCAGGTGGGTAGATAGAGTAGAAGTCTTAATAATTCTTAATTGCTAGCATACTCAGTCTGTATTCTAGTAGGTTTCTAATCCTAATGCTACCTGGTTTTTGGCTCTTGAATTCTAGCTCATCTAATGAGTCATAAGTACTCATTCTGATATTGCTTCTCTGCAACAGTCTTCAGGTTGATCTGTTTTGCTGAAGCTTTTTTGAGTTTGTGTTTGTGGGGGGAGGGCTTGGGGAGGATGACTTTAGGTTTTTCTTGTTTGTTTGGGTGTTGTTTCTTTTTTCCCCAAGCTGGATACTACTAAAGGTTTACTCAGAATGACAGTATTGTTCATTAAGTAGACTGTCTATGTAGTAAGAGCTAGGCAAATCTCATTTTATTTTACAGTATACACACCTGATTTATTGATAGTTGTGTCCCTCAGGCTTCAGATATTTTTACTGTGGTTTTCAAACAATTTCTACATATGTCTTTTTCTCCTACAAGATGTAACCAATTCTACTTGTTTGTTCATTTTGTCCTTGAAGCTTTTTTTGGCTCTGAATATCTCTTTGAATTCTCTTTTAACATTAAGTCTTCTTATACCTTAGATTGTTGAGCATGAACTAAATGCATTTCATTTTTAAATTGAGGGGATTAATATTTAACAAAGAATGAAACTGAGTAGAGTTATCAATACTTGCTTGTCAAAACAGTGAATTTTTTTTTTTTTTTAAATATAGACTGTATCGTAGGTTTTGGAAAAATAAGCATTAATATATTTTTTACCTTCTGGACCCCAGTGTGTTATGTTAGTATCAGAATATGAAAGCAATAGAATTTATAGGAAGTGCTAATACATTTTTTTTTACCAATTATGTAGATGGAGAAAAGATGCCACGCCAGGCATGCACTTTCTTCTTCAGATTCCTATTTCATACCTTGCCTTGACTTGCTAAATTTATATAACTGAATTCATAGCCTACGCTCAAGCAGAGCCAGGATTCAATGGCTCAAATAGTTGCTATGGTTTGGGGGAGGTTGTTTAGAGAAACAATGATACATGCACTTAATAAAAGCACAAATATGTGGGAGATAATCAAACTCCCTTTCTTCCACCACATACAACTACTCTCTTTTTTTTACTAAGTGTCTGTCAGTATCCAATTTCTCTGAAAATGTGTGGTTGGTGATAAACAATTTCTGTCTGATTATTATGTTGCATTTGCCACTTCCTTGGTGTGCATATTTATAATGCGTCTGCATGCTCCACGTGGTAGCTATATACTACACCGTGCATTGCTATTCTGTGTGTAACCACACCTTAACAAACATAATTAACTTGATGTTTCAAAAGAGCAGAAACTTGACATTGGCTTGATTATTACCATTTAGAAGCTTTTTCAAGCCCATGTGTGACAAATAATTTTTATTTGTAATTGCCACACAGAATACATCAAATACATACAAAATCTTGAATGTGAAGGCTTTGGGGTTTTGTGGTGGGCACAGAATTATAAAAAACAAAACCACAGAACAAACAAATAAACAAAAAAAAACCCAAAGGAAAAAAAAAAGCCCCAAAAAGACATCCTCTTTAAAGCCTCGCCACATATATTTAGTAAGGTGCAAAAACTAATTTCTTACTTCATTTGAAGATGAGTATGTGCTACTTCTTTACAACTTTGCTTAAAACACTACATTCAATTACTATTGCTGGTACTACTATGTAGGTTATGCTGTATTTCTTGTGCAGTACCTTTGTGAGTGCCACTCAAGAATGTTTCCATCTCTTATTTATCTACAAATACTATCTGCTTTCAGTCAAGCACTGTCCTTGTTTTTTTGTCAGGGCACCTACAGCATAAATTCCTTCAAATATTGTTTTTTTTCATGGTACAGTGGCAAAGATGTGTTGCAGAAAGATTTTGAATGAAGACTGATTTGTCTGCAAGCTCCATTCATGTGTTACTGTGCAAAACTGTTGGGACTAAACATTCTTATACTGTAAAAAAGCAGCAGCCATTTGTAGCTGGCTCATGGCTCAAGTAGGTAGTAGAGGGGACTGCATTCCCCTGGTTTCTGGACTTTCAGCTGTTTCTCTTTTGTGTTGGTTTTCACATAATTATGTACATGACAACCATGAATTACTTTCCTTAGTTTGTTTTTATGTCTTCTTCTGTGTGTCTGCTAGTTCTGGTTAGAAAGAATTTTACCTCAGTAGCACACATAATATTCAAGCTTAGTCTCTCCTCTTTTAGCTCGTATAATTCACCAAAGCCAGAGGGTGGAGCTCTTTATGGTCTTTTTTGAGCTTATCAGAGCTGGCGCAGTACGAGGTCTGAAATTTAAACTTTTCTATATCACTAATTTTAGGAAGGCCTATTTGTTCTTGCTGCAAGCTCTGGCAATAGGGCAGAATGCCCCCTAAAGGAGGGAGAAAGTCTCCAAGTCCCCTTTCTTTTTCTTCCATTTTCAAGTGGAATAACTCTCAAGGAACAATCTCCTTGCACATGGAACAAGCATTTTCCATTAGCAGCAAGAACTTTGCATGAGGAACAGACTTCCAATGCCCTCTGCAGGGCAAAAATTAGCAGATACTTTTTTATAGTTTCTGCCTTTATCATCATTAAGTTTGCTTACCTACTTCCTCATCAAAATTCCAGAAAATTTCTGATCACTGTTTTCAGCTGTCATTGGGAACAGGATAAGTTCTTCCCAGTCATCAGGGAAAATCTAACACCATTTCCCTTCCACGGAGCTCACATGGGTTTTTTATTTAGACATTAAGTCCCTCCTCCTGTGCCATTATTAAATAATATAAACACTGTAAGAAGAATTAGAAGAGTAGAAATAAAATTGATGAGAGTCTATAAATTAAGTAAAAATTACTTTTATTGTTGAGGAAAGCATGTTATGTTGTCTATCTGCTCTTCTGGTTGCTTTCATCCAACTATATTGATGGCTGCATATTTATCAAACTCAGTAATTATGGTGATGTGATGTGGTCATGATGACTAGATACTTTACCATCCTCACACTTCCACAGACCAGCAAGCACCTGTTCTCCAAATGATCTCCTTATAGAACAAGATTTCTGTTATGGCATCTAATTAAACTCTAACCATATTAATTGCAAGGACCTGAGTGGGAGAAGTAAGAGGAAAAAGGAGCATAAAAAGGCCTGATCGGGCCCAGTGCTTGATCACCACAGCCCATCCTGTATCATTAAATCTGGTTTCTGTGCAGGTGCCTAATCTTTTCTGAATCTGCGTGAGCAATTAGCTGACATCAAGTAGGACTAGGAAGCAAGTAGAACAAGAGAGGTCTGTGTGACAGCTATTGGAGAGAGAGAGAGACCACTGGACTGGCTGCCAGCTGCTGGTAATACCTGTATATTCTGTGTGTGCATGTAAGCAGCTAGCAAAACAAAAGCTGACAGGTAAGGGATTGGCACCTGGAAGAATGTGAAGTCTGAGCTGATGAATCATTAGGAGGCCTAAGGTCCAGACCTGGATCTTAGATGGGCTAGAAGTCCACACTGATTTTTGAAGGATCACTGGTCATCAGTGTAGTTATGAATCAAGAAAGTGAGGGTCTTTAGTCAGAGAACTCCAGACCTGATCACCTGGAGGGCACAATCAGATGTTGATTGTCTGTTTTGGTTGTGTTACCTGAGTGCTCTGCTTATTTGGGTGCTGGCAAAGGTGCCTCTCTGCTCACATGTATGGCTGGCCATGTGTTTCCATAAATACCTAAGGGGAATAATGCTCTGCCTTTCTCCTGCCTGATGTTGGAGGGGCAGAACCACAGCAGGGTCCCATCTGTCAGCCTGGGATGAGAGGACTCCCTTGGTGTTGGAGACTACTGTATTTGGCTCTAGAAGACTAGGAAGAATTCCTCCTGTGGATCCAAATTTCCCTGGATTTGGTTATCTGCAGCAGTCCCAGATTTTGTAACCTGCAGTCTTAGTGCCAGCTAAGAATCCACAGGTAGCACAGAAAATCTGTTGTGACTTTGGTCACCAAACCAACACGTAGTCCCATGGATATTTTAAGGTGCCTCGGAATTTTCACTTTTCCTCCAGGAACCCCTTTCACCTCATGTGGCAGACATGCATTTCCAGCCTAGCAACCTCCAAGTGAATTGATAGAAAATTTTCTCTTCCCTGAGGTAAAGGCATAATATCACATTTACTCTGCTCAGACGAGGCCTCCTTTGCTGGACACTTCAACAGTTTTCAAAAGACCCTAAACATTCCAGGTCATCATGAAACATATTCCCCCCAACCGCTCAAAAAAAAAAGTACCATAATTGATGGATATTTCACTTTTGACAAAACTGGATAGATTAACAATTCTAACCTTATATTTATCTGGGTGTTTTTGCCTCCCAGCATTTCAGGAAGGACTGATCCTCTGGTATAGCAGAACATATTATGGCATCAGTGTTCTTGTTTATAGTCTTTCTAAGATTTTGGGCTGTTCAGTACACACATTTATGGCTTTTATTTCTGGTTTCAGCTTAGTCTTCCCTAAAAGTCTAATTCATTGCAGAGGACATGCTTTTTTTCAGAGATTACCTGAAGATTATTCTACTGAAGCATCTTGTGAGGCTTTGATGTCTTAAATGTTCTGAATCCCACTGCTCAGAGATTTCCTATCACCTTATTCAATTTCTGTACAAAATAACCTCTGCAACCACTAGCCATTTTCAAAGCCTCCTGAAGTGATGGTTAGTGTTTCCTTTGACAGGTTCTTGCATTAACATTACACTCTGGAACACTGAAAAGGATCTATTCAGGTCAGGAGAATTAATCCAGTTTTCATCAATGACTAATTTGTTGCATCATGGGTGTAACACCCATTGTCTAACATCCTTCCCGTTTATGGTGGTTTGACCCTGAATAAACACCTGGTGTCCAGCAAAACTCCTTCAAGGCCTTTCCCCCCACCCCTTTTTGCCTTCCAGAGGGAAGGGGAAAAAAAACCAGCTCGAGAATTACGGCTAGAGATAACAACCCAAAGAGGAGCTTTGATTAATACCATGGGCAAAGCAGAACTTAGAACAATGCTTAAATTTATTACTAACAAACTAAAAAC
>JAWWEE010000085.1:14074110-14101945 GCA_035221455.1 Xenops minutus | reverse complement strand
ATGGTTCAAAAGCTGGAAGTTTTCCTCGGAGCTGGCCCTCATTGGCTCTGCTCTATAGGATGGAGGGAAACTTCCAGGGCCTTCTATCAGAAGCCGATCTTCCTCTTATAAAGAAAAACCTAATCAGAGAAACCCACGACACCATTTCTGTCTGAAACTCACAAGGAGTTTTTACAGGCACACAAAAATCTAGCTCCAGATACCAACCTCAGAAGAAACAGAATGATTCATCCATATCAGGAGGACTTTCAGAACTTTTTGGAGTTTGACTATTCTTTTTGTATTACAGCATGCAACTTTAAATGAATTTAAAGCAAGTGCATCTGATTGTCACTTGGTGACACAACAGCCAGCCAGTTTTGCATGTAAAACCTGTATCTGTGTTGAAACCATTTACTGCTGGATGTCAATTTCATGAACTTGACTAGCGTCAGTCCAAAATAAAATCTGAATTTCTCTTCCAAGTTGGGAGTTTTAGAGCAATGTGTGTATAAAACGTCATGCAATTTTCACACTCTCTTCTTTAGAGACTGCTCTTTCCTCAAGTTGGAAGGGCTGTAGATGAGGATTCAAGCTGTTTGCATTTGGGGAAAAATGTATAATGTATGTAATTTTAAAGCCTAGGCATCTTCCCTTACCTGTCACTTTTTTTTTTTTTTTGTTGCTTTTTTTGTGTTGCAAAACTGAAATTCACATTGTCACTGATGTTTGCTGTTTGTTTCTCACCTACAAATAGCCCAGCACAGTACCACAGAATCAGTTGCTCATGCAGAAGCAGCATCTCATCAAATGTGCTGATTTGTACAATAGTTGAATTGTACAGAAAGAAACAAATTTGTCTTTCCATACTTGGTGTTCTCTGCCTCACCTTCTTTGTTGCTGTCAGTTGCTAGTTTATGATTAAGAGATATTTAAAAATATTGTCTCCATATGTTTTGGGCCTAAAGACTCTCTGAAAAGTCTTTTCACTCCACAGATCAGATTTTCCAGTCTAGAAGCACTCTTCTTTGAAGAATGCTGCCTGTTTGTTTTCTGAACCTGTGAGAAAGTTGGTAAAAATTGTTTCCTCACACAACATGAGAAAGAACAAGAGACTTTTTCTTTTCAGGAATAATCCAGGTGGTTTGGTACCGGACTCCTTTAGTCTTCATTCAGGCAGAATTTTGTATGATTCCAGATTTAATTTGAATGAACTTACACCCAAAGTCAGCATCAACATTTCAACATGATTGATGAGGTAGTTCGGGTGCTGGTGGGGGTTTACTGTTATAATGAAATTTATTTTATGAATTTTTTATAGCAGAGAAAAGTCTAGAGGAGGAGAAAATAGTGAAGATATGTGATTTGATAAACTGTCTGCCTCAGTTTCTTTCCTTACTTTTATATGGGAAATTTTAAACTACTTGTCTGTGTTGGAAGGTTCATTTGTTCACTGTTAGCTCAAATGATATCCAGTTGTCAACTGCTTCAGCTTTACTTTCTTCTCTACAGTATTTTCCATTTCTTTTGTCTATTCAATTCTTAAATGATTTCTGAAGAGTTTAATTAGTGTTTTTCTCCCTTAATAATGGGCATCAGTTTCTCAATTTAAACTCTTACAATAAAACCCTCTCAGTCCCTTCTTGGAAGGAGAGAGATTCTTTTACACAGGCAGATCATGATAGGACAAGCGTCAATGGTTTTAAACTAAAAAAGGGGAGATTTGGATTGGATATTAGGAAGAATTCTTAACTCAGAGGTAAGGAGACACTGAAATACTTTGCCCAAGCAGGGATGCCCCAAACCTGGAAGTGTTCTTGGCCAGGTTGGACAGGCCCTGTGTAACCTGATCTGTCGATGGCAGAAGTCTTGGAACTAGGTGACTTTGAACATCCTTTCCAACCCAATACTTTTATTGTTTCTGTGATTATCAGTAAAATAGCTCATTTGTGATATAAGGGCACTTTTTATAGATGAAGCTAATGTTGTGATGGAGTATGGTTTGGTTTTCCTCAAAACTGAAAGTTTAGAATTATTCACCTTACTTTTGATGACAAAGAAGGATCCTAAATGGTTTGTTTACGTCTACTGCATAGTCATTCAAGGGATTGTATTTCAACACAGACTGTTTCCAGCTGAATAAATGTATATGAGTGTACTATAAGGTAGTTAAAAAGGCAGTATTTGCTTCGATTAGAGCATATTGAGCCAGCACATCATCATCTGGCATTCATCGGATTCTTCCCAGTACTTAATGTTTGTAAGGCTGCCAGAGGAGCTCCATTCACACTTTGAGTGATAAATGTTGTCATTGAAGTTGAGGAAATAATGTCACTTTTGAGACAGCAGTACTTTAATTAGATGGAGACTGTGGGACTGCATCTTCTGACCTGGCATCAGCAGGGTACTGTTGAAAGTCAGCCACATAGTGAAGGTGTGTATAGAGTAATTATTCTTCCAAATACATTGTTTGTATGTGCAAACTCTTCTAATCTCTCTTTCCTCAGAGTCCTGTTTAAATTTTGAATCACTAGATTGAGAGGGGCAAGATGCATTTCAATCCTTTCATGACTGTGATGTACCTAGGGGGGAGTGTGATTTGAAGTGTCCCTTCTCAATCTTCTGTGATAGCTTTCTCTTCACAGTGTTTGCAAAACCCTTTCTCTCTTGGTCTCTTGGGCAGTTTTTGATACCTTTTGTACTCTCCATTCCCATTGATATTACATAGATTGTGTGAATGACTGCACTTCTTCGGTTTGCTCAATCATTCAAAACTGACTGTTGTTCCAGATGTGGGAACACAAGATTCAAGATAAAATCTCCACCCAAGTCTCAGTTTCAAAGTATAATGCTTAAAGACAATGTTTATGCCCATGATAAAACATGTACACATAATGGGAGCAAAAATGAGCCAAGTTGAATCAGCCCTTGTTCTAACATTTGTCAGAGACTTTCAAGGTTGTGTTTCTCTACCATTCTCACTTATTTCCAGAATCTAGGAGCTGAGGAGCCAGCCTTTGTGGTTCTGCTATGGATTATCTGAGAATTTTGTCCCACTCCCCATAGTAACTCCTACCCACATTCTTATTCAAAGTTTTCTGTGACTTTCCTTCCATTTTTCCTGAATTCTCAACTGCAATACAGCCTACTGTATCTTTATATTAAACCCACCTTTTTATTCTCATTGCTTCTGTTTGTCTTAGAGAAGGCTAAGGATTCAGTCTTGAATATTGACCTTCCCCATGCTATGCTTTCCTAGACAAGGCTGAGGATTTATCTGATACATTTACCATGGATGATCTTCTACTTTTGTGTCAGACAATGTGCAAACTTGTGTCCCATTTTCCCTTACACTTTGAATCTCTGGGGCTTGGGCAAAAATTTTGACTTAAGAATGTCATGCTTGTGTTTCTGCACACAGTGTTTTTCTGTGCATGGAACAGAAGCTTTCAGAAAGATATCATGTCGCTTCATCTCAAATGACCATGGCGGCATCTTTTGAGGAACATCTGTTTCTGAAACCATAAGGACATCTAAATAAGTTTGGTTTGTTTTCAGCAAGCACTTTCTTTCAGACATAAAGTTGAATTTAATACAATGATTTTTCAATTGCTCTTCTCATAACAAACTGTGGCTCTTCTCCAAATATTTGGAATGTCTTACTGCGAGGATTTGTACATAAATAAAATAATTTTAAAATGGTAAGATAAAGCAAACTCTTGTTTCTGTGAAGGCTTCTTCCTCTTTGGAATTCCTCAAGTCTGAGAAATCCCGAGTTGAGGGAAATCATTGGATATGGGATGTGCACTTCTTCCTTGTATATGTTAGCAGTGTATCTTAGGCAGAGGTTGAAAGTAGAGGAGGAAATGGCTGAACATGAATTCTGTTTAGACAAAATTGCTGATCTCAAATTAGTATGAACACCCATTGTTTAAAAGTGCATCTGAAAAACTTATCTTGAATAACTGTTGTTGCTGGATGGTAGTTTTGCCCTCTGCTCATTCTCAGGTAACGTGCCTGGAACTAGGACCCATTTGCAAGGGCTTTTGCTGCATATTTTATTTTAAATATTATAATAGGATGAATAAATTACTTTTCTGATTCATGTGTGATTTGGGAGATATTTATGGAGACCTCTTTCTAAGTTCTCAGATGCAAGCAATCAACTCATTTTACAGAAGGAAAAAAAGGTAGAGTAAAAATAATAAGAGAAATTACAATAAACTATTCTGACTGTCATCGTGGCAACATCTGTGACAACAGAAAGAACCATGTTCCTCTTGGTGTTGAAAAGTGAATTCTTCTTTGAAAGAACATGGATATGCATATTTTCCCTGTGGGTAGAGAATGTATGCAGTCACTTGAACTGAAGACTTTCAGATTTAGCTGTATCTAGAGCAAGCTTGCTCATCCTGTAATTGGAAAAGAAGAAAATCATGGCAATGAAGTTGACCAGTCATGCTGAACTTTTCAAGATAAGGAAAAAAAAAATCAAAGCTAACTAAGAAATTAGAAGACTCAAGACTGATTAAAGATGCTGTAAAATGGCAGATGGAATTCAATGTAAATAAATGTAGTGAGGCACATAGAGGAGCAGTCCTCTACAGTGATCAACTGTTTTCATTTCTGGAAAGTAATTTGTGGGTCTTAATAGATAGTTAAAAATGCTCAGTAGCTACCAAAAAGGCAAAGTGTTAGTTATTAATAAGAAAAGCACCAAGAGTAAAATAGAAATTACCATCCTGCATCGATTCAGCTCTGGCATATTTTCAATTGCTACACTGTCAGCTGTATTTAATGCTTCTGGAGAGATAAAAATAAATATGCATACATGCATACACATCCCAAAACAGAAATTACTGTTATAGTTGTCTGTTATAAGCTGAAAAATAATCCTTCCCTTTGCTTTATATATGTCCCATTTGTTTTTTATTTCTGTTTTTTCAAAGTGTCTTAAAATGTAAGTTTAATATAACAATGCTTAAGATACTATGTTTTCAGTAACCTTTCTGCAAAGTTTTCACTAAATATCCCCTGTTTAACTGTAAACAAGCAGGGATTTATCTGACTAAGCATGGAAGGAAAAAAATAAGAACAAAAGAAGTTTTTACTTATTTATAGTCTTATCTTCACTGACATTCTGAAATAGAAATTGCCTTTTTAAACTTTGTTTTCTTTTCTTGGCTTCTATGGAGCTGTAACTAGTTGTTGTGAATATGTAGGATTTACTCGGTTTAGGTTTGTAAAGCAGCTTCTGCAGCCATGTAAAAGCACTGCAAATACGAAATTTGGGAAAGTACAAAATTTATGAGTCTTGTGATGGAGTCACTTCAGTTCTTGCTGGCAAGAAACTGAATTAGAACTTCCAAAAGAAATCTTTATCAATGCGGACCAAGGCAAAGATGCCAGTTGTTGTTTCTTTCAGCAAATAGTTTGAAGAAGATAGATTTAGAATAGAAAGGATTTAGGATACAAGCTAGAAAATGTACGAAATACGGGTCAGAAAGTTAATGTGGAAAAGGAAATCTACAAAAGACCAGCTGTTTCTCTATATCCAAATAGATACTGATAAATAGGAGCAACTTGCTAAAGCAATAGCTATTTCTTTCTCCAAAGTATGTTGTTTACAGATCAAGGGCTAGCAAAGAAACATGAGGAATGATGTACAATGAGGTGTCATCTCACCTAATAATTTTGAAAATTCTACTAATGGTTTGTGACATTAGGAAGTGTTAATAGAGGAAAATTAGTGACGATCAAGTTTCCAAAAGTAATTAAACAGGCAGTCTGAAAATTTTCTATGCAGTGAACAGAATCATATATAAAGTGAGTTTCAAAATACGTAATGGCATCTTAACTGGACTCATTCTTTTGTGTTTTGCAGAGTGAAGAAAAGACATCAGTCAGTTTTCCATCACTTCTTAGCCATATGACTTCTCTTTTCTTAAATCATCCTGTAATTCCAATGACAACAAATGCGGATTCAGGTGTCCCAGAGATGATAAATACTTTTTCTCCACTCATGTCATCCATGCCTTGTGACATGCATATAGTCAATCTGAGGACAATCCAATCAAAGGTAAGGTCTAACCACTGGTTTTGTGAGCAAACACATGATATAGCTTACTAATAAAGCCAAATAGTTTGTTCTTGGAAAGTAACTTGTGAGGGAGTTTGACATGATGTGGTAAACTGAGGTGTGATTACTGACTTAATTAATATGCATTGTGCAGTATTCTGTCTCTGGAGGGGGCACATTTCAATGTGTTCCCAAAGTTTAAGGGAGAACAGTTCATATACCTCAGCCTTTTCTGTATTAGAAGAATTAAATTTAAGGTCACTAGACTTTGTTCTGAATGTGGTTTTAATAACGGTTGTAGTTTTAAACCCACCTTGTATTGTTAAAAGCTTATAAGCTTAATTACAAGACCTACTTTGGATCCTGTGACATCATTCTCTGGTAGGTATACAAAAAATAAACAAACAAACAAAAAAAACACAAACCCAAAACAGCAACAAAAAAAAAAGTACAAAAGAAACTCAAATGAAAGAGCCTCTCCTGTACTCAATATTTTTTCCCTTGCTAATGAAGGAAAGGTATGTAACCACCATAATTTTAATTTTTTTTTCTCATAAACTAAAGGACTAGAATTGGTTTTTCATCTTTCTCCTAGTAAATGTTCTATAAATTTGGTTTTTCAACACCTTTTAAAACATGGATATGTTAACTTTATGCTGCATTGCAGTGTCTCTTACCAGTGCTTTTACCCCAGTGAAATCCCTTTTCATTTCTAACATACTTAGATGGTTACAAACTACTTGTCCCTTCTCCTTTAGCATCTCCATGGCAGCTGAGGTAAAACTACCCATCTGTATTAACACCAGATTATATTCCCTTTATCTGTCCTTTATTGTAAGTCTTAATCCTTATTTTAGAACTTAAAGAATTTGTTTATGTTCTCATGCTTTCTCTGTTAGTAGTTCAATGTCACATACACTCCTTCAACTGAGACAAAATTCCTATTTTTAATTTCAAAGTGGAGTAACTTGATTTTCTGGGTCTTATGCCTTTGAAGAGTTTGGAGAAAGCCTTATATTGAATTAAATCTTCACATGGAATGTATGTTTCACACTTCCCTGTGAGGATTTTCATTTGCCTTAGTCAGCTTCACAACTCATGTTTGCTTCAACTTCTCAGCTTCAGGGGCAGACCTTCATGAATGCATATTCTCCCACCCTTTTTGAGGCCTAAACTTCCTCCTCTTCTTTGTATCATCTGGCTATGAACCCTGTGACAAGAAAGGCTGGCCCTGTGTCTGCTTTTTGAGTTCAATATTGCTACTTGTGGGTAAATTCCATGACTTTATCTGGGCTATATTGGCCCCACTATCCCCATTGGTATAAGATTGATTAAGGCTTTGATCTCTTCCTTGTCTATGACTGTATATATAATTGATTATTGATTGACAGCTCTTGAGCCTGCAGTGTGACTTTGTCCACTGCAAAGTGAACGTTTGCCGTAGTCGTAGGACAGGATCACTTTGTTATAGATACAGAACAGTTCTACTCCACAGCAAAAAATGTTGTTGTGCTTTGCAAGGAATTTTGTAAATCTCTCCTCACTTTCTGCTTCCTTTCTCTATCTCCCAAGAATTTGAATGACAAGTGTCATAATTCTGGCTAATTGATACAATGAAATTTTTTTTCCAGAAATATAGATTTCTCCATTGCTTTTGCTGTTGAAGATAGTTTTTCATAGTCTGTTGCAATTTCACATAAAAGGGTACCTAATTAAAATAAATTATTTTTAAGATAGGTATCAGAAAGAATATTGTTATTGTTGTAAGATATCTGATCTTATCCAGTAAGAGTGTAATCCCTTATGAATGTGTCATTTGAAGAATCATTTTAATAGAACTCTGGTTTTTAAGATGTTTGATACAGCTTCTACCTGGTGCAGTAAACTGGGCCTCAAGATTTAAAACAGAACATTTGTCACTTTATACTAAACATAAATACATAATTTTGTCATTTTACCTTAAACTTTTCAATGTATGTCTGTTATCTTACAGTAACTGGATTTAAAAAGTTTAAATGTTTTTTCTCTCTATTCAAAATTTTGGCAACATTTCCCTGAGATATTACTTATGAAAAAGCTTAGCAATTTTATTTTTTTATCTATCTAAAAGCCTGATGAGGGGCTGCATTTCAATTCTCAGAGATCAAAATCAAATCAGACTTTGGCAGCTCTTCCAGGAAAGCTAGTCAGAGATTTGACAGTACAATGGTTAGGGATTTTTTTTTTTTTTTTTTTTATATAACAATGCTGTGAAGTTTTATAAGGTTAGGTGTGTTATTTGTTGAAAACTGAGGAATTTTTTCCAGGGTTTTGTGCAGTTAGCATGGTCATGTTTAGGTGTATTTGATGTAAATTAAGTTCATCCTTGCTCATACATTCCTTAGGCTGGCATTTACTTAGTCTAATTTACCTAGAGATGATAGAAGAACAGGTAAGTTAAAGTAGATGTGGAGGCTGTGGAAACTTAGTCTTAAACCTGCTTTGATAATGTGTTACAATAGCTTTTTTTTTTTCACATGGTTGCTATGTGCATGATAAAAGGTTCAGTACTATATCGTAGATGTTTATACTTACGAAAACCTTTTTTCTCAAGTTCTTTTTGTTTGTTACCTTTCTGTTTAAATCTTTTGAATCTTAATTAAGATAATGTTTAATTTTAAAAATTTGAGAGTTTAAATATTCATGCCATCATTTGAAATGCATACATGCATTTGTTATGCAGATTAGTAAAAGATAATTTAACTGTAATAGAGGAAGTGTTGATACCCATTACTAGCTTGTCATTTTTAACATTAATTTAACACCATAGGAAGTCAGGCTTTTGAGTATGAATTTTAATGTTTCACTAATCTGATGTTTAGGCAGACAGATTACTTTGTATGCATAAAAATATCTACTTTTAAGTGCAACACTGTCACATCAGTAACAATGAAAACCAAGTCAGGTGTCTCATAGTAGGAGAGGGAAACTAATTTTGTCACACCATCATTATTGCTTTATTTCATGTAGAAAGTGGCACTACTGTTCCAATGAACAGGGTAAGAACTTGTTTAATCATCAGTGCTATTAAATACTAGAAACTTGTTTTCATATGCTGACTGTAGACACAAGTCATTAAATAAAACCTTCTTTTTAGGTGTTTATAGGCTCGTGTTTATGAAATCTCAAACTGAGTTTTGGTCAAGATTTGTAAACTGTGCAGTTTTTGACAGTGTTTTACTGAAAAGTAGCTCATTTTAATTCCAAACACTAATGAATAAACTTGTACTGTTTTAAATGAGGAACTTAAAACAACTAAGTTTATCAGTTTACTATTTTTTTATTATCTGAGTAAGTACTTAATACTATGAATTTGTCATACTTTGAATCTGTGTCATGCTGGGTTTCAAAACAGCTGGTTCAGACTGATCCAAGATCATCTTTATGAGAAGAAAATTAGGTGGAAAGTCTGTTAAGACCTCTCTTTTGGTACACCTTAAGAGCTAAAGCATCAGAAAGTGTCTAATGCTCATTGGCATAGGTTTCTCCAAGCAATAGATGCTTACTGAAGTACCAGAAATGAACAAAATTATGGCTTTTGTGAAAAAGCACCAGTACAAAAAAACAAGTAAACCAGAAATAAATAAGAGAAAAATAGCCTGAAGCACTGGCATGGCTCTGGATAGAGCCTGTATTATATATATATATAATAAGACGTAGAGCTGAAGAATGTAAAACAACGATGAACAAAGAAATAGTTTTTCATAATATGATCAGTGTAGCAATATAGCTACAAGAAAGACACTAAGGTGCTGGAGTGAGTCCAGAGGAGGACATGAAGCTGATGAAAGGTCTGTAGCAGCTGAGGGACCTGGGGTTGTTTAGCCTGGGGAAAAGAAGGTTCAAGGGGGGACCTTATTGTTCTCTACAACTACCTGAAAGGAGGCTGTAGGAGGAGGTTGTAGATCTCTTCCCCCTAGATAGGACAAGAGCAAATGGCCTCAAGTTGTACCAGGAAAGGTTTAGACTTGGTTAAGAAAGAAGGGTTCATGGAAAGGGTGTTCAAGCACTGGAAGACGCTGCCCAGAGTGGTGGAGTCATCAACCCTGGAGGTATTTAAAAGACAGGTACTTAGGGACGTGGTTTAGTGGTAGACTTGGCACAGCTACATTAATACTAAGACTTAGAGTTCTTAAGGATCTTTTCCATTCTAATCAATTCTGTGATTATGCGAAGAGTATCTTGTGATGTGCCACTCAAGTGATGGGAAGTTGGCTTACGTGCACATTCACCTATAATGTGAAGAATTTCTTTATTGTTACTCCTGCAGTACAAGAGTGGTTTTCTACATTTCCGTGTAAAAGAAAAAAGTTCTATCCAGCTCTAGGCTATGACTCTGTTTTGACATGTCAAAACAAGATTCTGATTTGAGGCGTTTTATGCTGTTATTGTGCTCGTTTGCCCTAAGTGGTGGTTTTAGTGATTTTATCCAAACTAGAAAATTGAGGCTGTTGGTAACACTTGAGTTATTCTTTGATGTCTGTTGAGGCTCAAGGACACGCAGTATTCTGTACACCTTAAACTGAGTTAAAGAGCAGCTTTGCAACATGAAATCTTATTCAACATAGTCACACTGAGTATTTAAAACTGACTATTGTAATTAACATGATTTATATTTTGGTTTTGGTTTTGCCATATCATTTTTGTGGAAAGCCAATCAGTACATCTCTATATCTATACCTCGGTTCTGAGTCTGTATATATGCATCTATTGAGCTTTAAACTCATCAACTTAAGTTTCTATTCTGTATTACATAGAATGTTTCAACTCTTTGCAGTTTAGTTCTATGTTTAGTCATAACATTCAAAAAAGCCAATGGCAGTTGAATCTAGGCTGAACATTTTTTTAAGGTATAAGTGCCTCTAGCACTGCATGATAATGATAACTTTATGAGGTCCTAAAATGTCTTTCTAGCTGCTACTTTGTGAGTAATCTTTTACCTTGTTTATTTGTAGGTAGATGTTGAGCCATCTGATGAGGCTGCTCTGATTCTTCACAGGAAGGGATTTGACTGTAGGTTTTCAAACAGAGACACGGGTCTGCTCTGTTCCACTACTCAGGGAAAGGTATGCTGATATTTTATGGGCATCTTACTTTACAAGTATTGCAGAAACATTGGTCCTTAAGTCACATTGTACAGGAAGTCTAGGTATTTATTCATCAAGAGTTATACTTTCAGAATAATAGCTGAGTTTACCTTGAAAGCTTCTTTCCATTTGATAAAGTTACAGATCTGCTGGTGTGGGAATGACCTTGTAGGCATCAACAAGTAAACTAGTTTTAATCTTATTACCTTTCTGTAAATGAGCATTCCTCAGATAATTTTTAATAGTATTTTAGAACTCCATGAAGTAAAAGGAGTCAAGTTACATATTCGGAAGTGTATCTTTTGAATATTGTTAATATATCTGTAAGTTATGTGACTGTAATAAATCTGTAAGTTATGCTTATTATAGCATATTGTTTTTCTACCCATGCTCTCTTAAATGACCTACACCAGTGCAAATATCTAAGTATTTTAAGATTGCAATAAAATTGATGTGATATGTAAAACTATGAAATACAAAGATTATAATTGGAGTAGGGAGTTATTAATCGGTAGAAATTTTGTAATAAAGCTTTAAAATAAGTTTGAGATTTTCTTTAGGCAGAAGAGTAAATATTGTTTTAATGAGAAACAAGAAGAGTTTAAATCCAAATATTTCTAATAGTTTTAATTTATTTAATTGATTTAATTTTCTTTGAAATGTAGAAAGTGAATACTGCCTAAAAAGATCTAAATTAGTGTATAGTATGTGATCTGTGCTACTTAAGAATATCCATAGTCTTTGGTGAGGGAATTGCTGTGCTGGTACCTATAAGGAAATGTATAATTTTAGGATTTATACTGCCTGTTCTAAATATAGTTCTTTGGTTTCGTTTGGTTGGTTGTTTTTAATTTTTTTCTTTTCCCTTCCAGATAAAGGTGCATAAACTCTTTAGCAAATTCAGAGTGGAAAGTCTTACACCCACATCTTTATCTTTGATGCATTCACCTCCAGATGCCAGAAATATAAGTGAAATACATATGAGTTCTATGGAGATAAATACGTTCCGGATTCGGCTAAAATGAAATCTTGCTTTAATACTCAGATAGAGAAGAAGAATCTGCAATCATATCTCCTCTGAGTTTCACGTGCAATAAGAAGCACATTAATATTGTTCCAGCTTCTGGATACTGTGAGAAAAAGATGCATTCTATAATTTTTTTTGACCAACACAGTGAAAAGCCATGTTGCAATCAACTTTTTTTTTTTGTTCAGGTTTTTTTCTTTCCCCCATACAATAGGAACATCAGTATAAGTTAATATGAGTGAAGAAATTTCTAAGAATGTTAACCTCTCAACAGATTAAATCTCAGGTTTAATGCTAAGTAATGATGTTTCTGGTGTTTTAATTTTCATAAAGAGGGGATTCGATTTTAAACAGCCTTCTTTTGCTGATTCTTGATGAATTTAAGAACGAGTAGCTCAGTGTAGAAAGTCCTGATGCAGCTTGGAAATAAAAAAGGATAAAATGTTCGTGTGGAGTAGCTAATGTCCAAATATTTACAACCATTTATATAAATGACAATAATCTCAATTTATTCCACAATTAATTTCAATTTATTCAACACAAAGGGGATTATTAATTGTGGTAAAATGAAAGCCTGCAGTACTTGTGATAAGTGATGGTAGATTTTAATACTTCTACCATTCACCTGAGTTATGTAAATAGGAAAACACGAACCTACAAAGTAATTTTGCAATGGAAATGTTTAATAAAACTCCCATTTTGTTACTTGACACACTGGGATATGTGCAATTATTCCATTACCATGATGAGAAATGTCCATAATTATCATGAATACAAGATTTTTTATAAAACTCATTTAGATACTGATGTTCACTGAAATGAGTTTTCTATTTCAAGATTACCATATCAAAATAAATGTGCCTTATTTTTTGATATGTCTTGTTACAATTTTGGTGTCTATGTTAATGTTTTTGGAGAAAAAGTAGTTTATATAATACTTAAGCTGTGTATCTCCTATTTGACAATGCTGGCCACACTCTGATCTATGTACTCCTGCACCAAGTTTGTGCTACCTTATTCTGAACATTTTGACTATTTGAATGTATTAATATGATGTTATAACATGAAACACCAACAAAAAAAGAATTACTGTAGAAGCTAAATTCAGCTGCTTTCAAGAAAATTGCAACTTGATGCAGAGAGTTGATAGTAAGCAAGACATAGTTTGCAAACCCATCAAAACATGTGCTTGCATGTCACAGACTGTGGTGACTTGTTAATTCAGAATCATGTGCCTATATTTTAAACAACATTTTTCAAACTTGCAACCTCAGTTAAATTGCCAGTGTTCATGTTACTGAAGAATGGAGACTTACTTTTTGCTTTGTCACATATTAGTTCATGTTTAGTACTTAAGCCATCCAAGTGTGAAAAATATTTCCCTAAGTAGAGCTGCTGCTTACAGTTAATATATATAAACATTCACCTGAGTATGATCCTATTTTCTAGTCTTCATTTATTTTCATAACTCGTTCTTCTATTTCTCGCTTATGCTTTACTTTTCCATACATTGTTGCTTAACTCCAATACTAATGCATGAAAAGTCATCATAACTGGTAAAAAGATGTGCTAGCTCTAATATTGCCTCCTCCATTTAATTTCATCATTGTTGTTCCACAATTGTATCAAATATCAAAGTCTATCAAATTATATCATGTAGCTACAGGCTATCTTAAAAGAAATTGAAAGTCATATTTCATGCATTGTCACAGGTTGGATCTCTGTTGAGATTGTATAGCTTTTCCTACTTAATTCAATCTACTGTGTGTTTTGTAATAATGGGAATACTTAGTAGGATCTGTTGCAAGTTACATCAAGAATATAAGAACCACTAACCACAAATATAAGAATCAGATGGATCCAATAAAGGGATGTTTTCATGCAATAAACATGTACTGTAACTTTTCTTAGATATAGTATTTGAAAATACTATTTTTTGTTGGAACTCAAAGCTTGGTAAACTTTCCAGCAGAAATTTCTCATAACATTTATTTTGTTGCATCTTCAGAATTAAAGTCTTTAAGGGACTTATGTGTGTTCTGTGCAAGAAAACATTCAAAGTACTATTTCAGTTTTGTTAGGCAGAAAAGTAAAATTTTGATGCAATAAAGTTTTAAAGTATTTTGCTTCTTGGAATTGCTTCAAAAGATTCTTCATATAGCATTCAATCTTTTCTTTTATCATCAGCTGTACAGTCATGGTGCCTGAATCTTCCTTAACCAGCAGATTTAATATTTGTTCCTTTTTTTTAACATATCCTGTATGTAAAAACAGTTTTTAATTCAAGATCCTTTCCTGAAATCCTTAACTACATCAAAACTCCAAAGTCTCACAATAAATTTTGCTGTAATTTTTCAGAATGTGGCTGTCAATGAGGTTGGGGTTTGGGGTTGTTGGTTGGGATTTTTGGGTTTTTTGGGGGGGAGGGGGGGTTGTTGTTTTTTTCCCCCCCCAAGGAGTCCTAATGAATTATTGCGCTATATTTGATGAATTTACCATCTAGTTCTGTTGAATTATTTCTGGGTGGTTTGTTTTTTTTTTGTTTTGGGGTTTTTTTTCTGTTTTTACAGCTGCTGGGTTTGTAAGCTACTGGTTAAGAGAGCCAAGCATCCTTACCTTTAAGTATGGTTTTAAAGACAATGTTGCGTAAAAAATGATTTTAAACCTTGTAATTACTTTCCATATCAGAGTTGTACCTCTACTGATTTTTTTTTTCTTAAACATTCCTTTATCTTCACTGTCTTTGATTCAATTTCTCATGTTGTCTGAAACAAACTGATTTCAGCTGAAGGTTTTTGATATTTTCTCTTGGAAGGTTTTATATCTTATGGGGATATGTAAAATAAGATCTCTAATAAAAGGTAATGTTATTGTGAGATGTGGCCAGTGTCATTAATGCCTTGGCTGTAGCAAATTTAAATTAAAGAAAAAAAAAAAAGGAGAGAGAAACAACAACAAAAAAATGCTTCATTTGGGAGGGTTCATGTATCAGTAGCTTTTGGGAATGACAGTTATCCATAGTGAGAGGAACTCCTGATGAAAGATTCAATGTATTCCACAGCCACCAAACAGAAGAGGATAGATACTGACTTCAGGATAGAAATGTGACAATGCATAGCGTGCAGAGGAAATAGATAGCTCTTTTGCAAAAGAAATCTTGCACTGACTTAGCAGAAAATAGTAGAAACTATAAAATTCTAGAGTTTTTTTTACTTGAATTAGCATTTATATTTGAAGCATTCAGGAGCAATGGAATGGAAGCTATTCTTGTAAATTAACAATCACACCATTAGAGGATAACAAGTCAAAATAAGAGTTCAGCTATAATTAGACTTAACACTTTTAAATAAATAATATAATGCTAATATAATATCCTGTAACTGCATATGGCAAGTTGAACAGGCATGGATGCTTCACAATTTTGCTTCCCAAAGTGCTGATGTTGCTTGAGCATAATGACTTGCGAAAAGTATACATATGCATACACTGTGTAAATCCCTCCAATTTTAAAGAAAATTGGTATTTCAAAAGAAAAGATGAAAGTGTATAACATATAACTAACAGGTAAAAAAGGATATGAGTCCAATTTAAAGCACCCCTTCACCATTTTATGGTCATCCTATTTTAGAATTGATTAACATCAACATGACCATATGGACAGAATATGTTCCACTAATTTCAGTAATCAATGATGTGTTCTTTTGCTTTTTGAAATTATATTAACTATATCTGATGTATGCCTGTCTATCACATTTAAAAAAAGCAAAACCAAAAAAACAGATGCCAGATCTCTCTACAGTGACACTATTGCTCAGATTTAGTAGGTTATCTGACTTGTAATGAGTGAGATATATATATATATATGTGATAAAATATAAAACAGAGATCCAGTTTGTTGCCCTTTTTATTTTAGGAATACTACTCTGTCATAATACTATAAATTTCAAAAATAAGCCAAAGGTATTAATTTTGTCTTCTAAAAGAGGGAACATATAAAAATAATGTACTGCATAGTAAAGCACAGGTCAGTTGAGAGCTATTGGGATTTTCAGGCAGTGTTTTACTGACACAAAGTTTCTCTGTCTCAAATTTCTCTGTAAATTAGAATATTGTGGTCCTGTCAGTGTTTCAGTATACAGATTTTATGAACTAATTGATATTTAAAGTCCATATTGCATTGCCTAACCTTTGTATGCCAGAATTTCTATGGAGCATGAGTAATTATTTCCATTACTCTTATTCCTTTAAATAAATTATTTAATAGCACTAAGAGTAAAGAGAAAATAGTTAAATAAACAAATTCTCCATCATGTATGTAAACGTGTGCTACTTGGACTATAAAGGCAAGGATATTTTTGGTTGTACATTTCAGAGCTTCAGGTTTTCCATATAATATATGGCAACTTCCTAATATGGAGTGTCTGTTAATGTGTTGCCCTTTGACTGACAATATAAAAACCATTCATGATTTGGGTATCACTAAACTGGAGACTTTAAGCCCAGCTTTACCTCCACCACCTCTCCCTGTGCATCGTATGCATCCACCATACAGGAAAGCGCATGCCTTTGTTCCTCTCAAATCATGACCTGCAACATAACAATCTTGTGGCCTTCCTAAGTGGCTCGTCTATTATTACTTGTATCTATGTTATTCCTTTTGTACTACTTTCTCCTTTCTTAGCATGCCAGCTAATCAAGTAGGCATTTGTAGGCTCCAGCATGTACACAGCCTTCCAGCCCTGCCCAGTGCACACTACAGAGCTTTCTGGAGTCAGGCAACCTGCAGTGTCAACCAAAACATGAATCTTTCTGGATTCTTAAGAATTAAGTTTTAAATTTACATGTGAGGGTGGAAATGCTGCACTTGCCCTGCTTGCTTGCCACAGTGGTCTCACTGCACTAGCTTGCTCTTCAGAAATATACTTTGTTTCTCTGAAAATCCACTTGAACAGGTTTCAGTGCCATTCTCCTTTTTTCTATTCCTCAATTTCATGATATAACACAATCTCCATTTCAGAATCTTTCAGTCATCCACAAGTTTACCTGTAACCCACCTTCCTGAAGTCCTGCAAGTCAAAATTAAGAATTATCTGTCTTGATTGGGTAATAATAAATCAAAGGCTCTCTGATAATGCCCACTGCTATGGCTTTGTCTACCAGGGACCCTATAAGGTTGCCTGTTCACATCAGTGACCAACAAAAAGCTGGGACTGTTCAGCCTGGAGAAGAGAAAACTCAAGGGGATCTCATCAGTCTATATAAATACGTGAAGGAAGGAGGCACAGAGGAGACAGCCAGGCTCTTTCCAGTGGTGTCCAGTGACAGAGGCAACAGGGACACACCAAAACACAGGAGGTTCCTCCTTAACATCAGGAAACACTTTCTCACTGTGAGGGTGATTGAGCAATAGCACAAGTTGCATATAGTCATTCAGTCTTCATCCTTTGCAGTACTCAAAAGCTGTCTGGACGTTCTCCTGGGCAACTGGCTCTAGGAGGTTGTTCCAACTACATTCTGTGGTGCTACACATCCTGTTCTCATGAAGGGGAAGGAAGGTTTCATTAGATAACAAGAACTTGTACAAGATTCAGATGTATGGCTGAAGAGGTCAGGCCAATGATGATAGCTGAAAACTGTGAGAAGGAACGACTTTTACCAAATGGGTCCTTCCTGCATGTCTGTGCAGCACTGAACATTTCCAGGCAAAAAAAAAAAAAAAAAAAAAAGAAACAAACACAAAAAGCCCCAGAAACTGGCAAGTTTAAAGATTAATTTGGACTTGCAGTTTAAAATGCCTAATGGAGACAAAATAGATCCTAAGTAAGCCATGCTGTCTGAATCACTTGAAGCAATGTAGACACACATCTTTGCAAACAGAAGATGACCTTTGTTCACAAAGCACTTAAACAATGACAGTGAAAAGAAGTATTATCTGGGTTCTCTATGTTTTGAATTATTTAAACAGTAACTCATTCCAAGCTAAAGTAAATTAATATGAGTTTAATGGCAGCAATTCAGATAGACAGTGATTGTGTGGAAAGATTGAATACAGCTGTTGCAAACATTCTTAATGGAGCATGCTAGTAAAAATCCTCCACCCAGATAAAGGATTAAGGTTTGCACACCAAAAGGGATTTGTCTACTCTGACAGTGACAAAATCAGTCCCCTTGCTTTTTCTTGTGTCCTGGTAAGTGAAATCTACTGGCTTGGCTAATAGACATGAGAAAGAAACTGTGAAAGCTCAAATGTAACTGTAAGACAAACTTACTCAAATGATTTTTTACATGAGAATCCACAACCTATCCACCTAATTGGTCTCCAAATGGACAAAATGAGTTGTGAATTTTCATTCTTTAAATATTAGACCTTATGGATAAACAAAGATGTTAAGAATTACATTGAGCTGAGTTTTAATATAGATAAAAAATGTATAATTGCTGCTAGGAAAGGTACCTAACAATTTGAGATTGCAAAAATCCATTTTTAAAGATATGGTTCATGCAAAACTCATGATTTGCAGAGTATTCATAGCTTTCTGGGGAGAATATATGAGTTGTAGGTGAAATGTGAAACCTATAGTTTGCAAGATTTTAGCCATTAAAATTCCTGCAGATGTGGATCAGAAATGGATCTCTGTTAATTTTCTCAAGGTTTTTGACAACTAGTACCCAGGTGGTAGGGTATTATACTTTTATTATATAAAATGTGAAACAGTGGATCAAGTAAGTGGTAGTTAAGAGGGAAAAGCATTCCCTTCTTGATGCTTAAAAGCATCCTTTGATGATGACATACATTTAACTGGGGAGAACAAAAAAGTTCTTCCAACATAGGACTCAAGAGCACTCTTCTAAGTCCAAGGAAAAAATAGATGTTTTTGGTTCACTGACCTAACAAGAGTCTGGTAGAGGCATAAGTGGAAACAGGCACCACCTAAGTAAACATTAATAGCAAAAGGAAAGAAGATACATTGACATCTCATTCCTCAGGGCTTTGTCAAAATCTGTATGAAATACTACAGCAGTCCTTGTCATCGTCCTGTGTTTCAATTAAAAGCACCAAATTCCTCCCCCGCCACCCCCAACACATATATATTTCATCCATACTCTGAGAATGTCATGGTTTTTAAAAAATTGACAATATAAGGTCTATAGAATTCCAGTTCTCTTAGACATTGCAAACTGTGATCAAAATATGGGATTTATTGTATTTTCTAGTCACACTGCTTTCACACTAGCACTGCCTGAGTCATTAGGTGCCCAGAGCCTTGTGACTGTGGCAACAGGTAGCAATTTGGATGTGCAGATCACAGAGTAAAGAGGTTGAAAAGGTATTTTCTGTGTTGTGAAGGGAGGTGTGGAACTGTGGGTGGAAGGGTGGGAGTTTCCAGTTCTTCTAAAAATGAATGCAGTCACTAATTCAATACTGCCTTACATTTGGACTAAGTTGGAAACAGAGATTAAAAGAATTTTTATCAATTGGCATTGGTGCACAGTAGCTTGGCACCTATGTCAGGCTTAATTTTACAATCTACTCTAGGCTTTAAAAGTAGGTACTGGCAAATGGAAGGTAATCCAAAGGGCAGAGAGAAAACCTTTTTGTGGTAATGCCAGAGCTGTGATAATTCACAGTGATTTGTCTTAAATAATGCTTCAAACCATGTCTGAATGCTGCTGCTTGTTTGCTGTAAGATGGTATCTTGGTCTGTGTTGCAGTCTTTGAACAAGAATAAAGTCTCAATTGACTTGTGAACACACAGAATTGCCTAGATGAACAAATATGAAGAAATGTAAATGATTAAAAAAAAAAAAAGTTAATTTATTTTAACCATACAATCAACAAAGAGAAATTTCCATGGACAGAAAAAGCAGTGAGAAAGCTTAAAACTGGATAATTTCCCAGACAGTCATAGATGAAGGGAGTTTTATTGGACTTTGCTCTATTATGCGTCACCTGCTTGTGGATTTGCCAGTTTTTCAGAAAGCTTTTATGGATTAGAGAAGAAACACCAGTGTATATTTTAGCAGTCAAAATCTGAAAAATCATGGTGGTTGTTTGTGCACTCATCTACCTATTTCATTTTTCACACTGGACATCGGTTTGGGAACACTAAAAGCTGATGTCCACATTATGAAATAAAATAAATAAATAAATAGCTAAAATCTACCTTAATAACTTATCGAGGGAATCAGCTATATATATATATTTTCCTTACTGTTTGTACTGTTGTTACTATGGGAGAAAGTCTGCAGTTACTTCAGAGATCTTTGTTCTAATCTAATGAACAAGTAGCCACATGCTAATCAGCAAATCTGAAATTCTGCTGTATTCATTTTGAATTCAGTCTTTGTTGACTCACTCCCCTTCTGGAAAATAGCAATTTATTTCCTGTGAGAAATATTTGCTTTGCTCTGGAAGATGGAATTTATATCCATGCTCTAATGACTAGAAGAAATAGAAATATTTGAATATCTACTGATGGGAAAAACGTATAGGATGTCTTGCACTCAAAGACAGATGATTTTTTTAATATAAAGAGAGAATTAAGTAGATTTATGGAACTGGAAATACAACAGGTGAAAATCTTTCCTAGAAATATACTTCACCTTCAAATCCATGGTAAATTGTACCTGGTCACTGAGAGAATGCTTGAATATCAAAGGTAAAGTATCTGACGAGAGAGAGAGGAACAATGACCAGATGATCAGAGCATGACTCCACTGCTCATAATAGAAAGAGGAAGGTTCTAACATTATCCCATTATTTTAAATTGTTGCACATTCTGCAGTTCCAAAAACTTCAGTCAAGGTAAGACAAACTGGGAAAAAGGGACATTCAGCGGTGGAAAATGTGCAGATAATGTGATCAAGTGAGCATCTAACCAGGGCCAACTAACTGGGAGAGGAACAAAGTACGTTATTCTTAATGTATCTGACTTAGAATTGTACAAGAGGATTGAATGTTAGCAAACATAAAAAAAAAAAGTTTATAATGAATGCATATTTTTGCATCTTTTGCAGACTGAGGGATAAATGTGAACCTGTAGTTCCTTGGCAAAATGTGATGTTTGGAATCTAAAAATTCATACTATTTTAGGAAACATTCAGTCTTCTGCAGATATGGAAGGGACTGTGGGGATTGGCATGATGACTTTCAAAAGCTAATGATATAAAGATGAGATCAGTATATAGCATCTGGTTGCTTAGAAACAGCCAGTATCAGTCTGGCTGGCAAACAGCAACATTTCTCATAGCTGGACAGCAGCAGACAACCCTACAAAACTCTTGTTTGGAGATCTTGGAAAACACAAATGGATTTCTGTCGTTTGAACAGTGCATGGATCCCACCAAGTCACACAGATAATTGTTTCAGTTTGAGTAGAGAAAATGTGACTATGACTTCTCACAAACCAAATGGAGAAGCCCTTTACAAAACTGGGTTATTTGATTCATTTTACTCTGAGAAAAACCATCTGAAAAACGGAGATAAAAACCTATAAGCTATTCTGATCCATGTAGCAAAACATTGTCTAAGTTGAATGCAGATCTCAAGGGTTTATCTAAATGTCCTCATTAAAGTCTGATTATGGAGTTTTGTTATATAAGGGCAATGATACTGAAATCTGATGAACTGCTACAAAAATTTGTACCTTAGAATTGAAGCAGAAAAGACATAAAAAGCAGATTTCAAAAAAACATAGTCTTTCTCTGTTTTACTTTGAATGATGGCTTGGACTGGTGGCAGAAGATAGTCTCTATCTGGTGTTTGAATATTTAATCTTGAATGAAGTTATAAGTTTGTTTTTACCATCAAATTCCCAAGGAAATAATTTAATTAGATTTATTATTTGAAGTCACTGGAATTCTGAAAATTAGAACTGAAACCTTGAACATGTCTCTCTATGACATAAGGGACCAGTGCATGAGGCAGAGGATGTGTTTTGATGTGTTGTGGAAGACTTTGTCAAAAGGCAGAAGAATTAAAAGCTTTCAGTAGTCTCATGCAGGAACATACTCCATGTTTGCAACCACACAGACCAATGTGAAAATACAAACAATAGCTACAGAAAGCTAGTTTCTCTCTTGGTTCTCTGCTTTTTAGGAGAGCAAGTAGGTCTTCTTCGGAGTGACTCAGAGAATTCTGCTCTTAGGTGCACTGAGACATTGCCTGCGCAGCCTTTTCTCTATTTATATAGAGAATTTATAGGGAGAATAATCACTTGGAGCTCAGCTTTATCTGTTGGAATATCATCTCTTAACAGAACAAAGAGGTTGGACACAACAGTCTTGGAGTCTAAAGTATATCTAAAAATAAAAAAAATAATAAAAAAATAAATATTGAAGGAAAGTATATAACAAGATATAAAGACAAAAGTCAAAAATATGTATTTTATGGAGGCTGTGATATAGCAATTTAGTGTTAGTGAGAACTCTAAGATCAATGCCAGAATATAATTACTCTGTGTTGACTAATTTTATGTACATACCTTTCTACACAAAAGAGTGAGCTATGTCTGAAAGTTGTTGCAATGATTTTTTCTCTGTCTGTGAACACAGATTTCATCTTGAAGCAGAAGAGAATCACAGGTTTTCATTCAACACTTGGTTTAATTAAAGCAAGGGAACATTTCACTGATCATTACCTGAGGATGGTAAGTAGAGTAACTACCACCTGCATAAAGGCAGAGCTTTGCTTTACACCAAAACACCAGATTCTCTTTGGACAGTGGCTTGGTTTGTAGTGCAAGCAAAATGCTCCTTCTAAGATCCATGTCACTGTTTGTGGAGTTTCTTTCTCTGGGACAGAATTCCAGCAGATTTTCTTACACACAATGCAAAGGTGCAGAAGTAGGCATGGCCAAGAGTGACCAATACTAGAGAGGAGATGGGGAGGAACCAGGTAGAATTTGCACAGTCAGGATTGAAGGCTGGCAAAGCTGTGCCATGTTAAAATTAGGGGAAAGGATACTTTGTTTTACGAAGTGTGTAAAACTCATGAGCAAAGAAACATCTCAAGAATTCTAGTTTTCAACATAAAGCATTTTCAGGCTTTCTAATAATTTCTGAGTGTTTAATGTGTTACATATTCAGCATATAGTGCTTGAAAGTATATAATGTCTTCTGCAAGTATTGATTATAGTACAAGGTTATTGGATCTAATCTCTTCCAAAAGCCTTTTCAAATCTATGTAATCCTCTTTTAAAACAACAAATGGAAAGAATAGAGTTAAAAATCATGTGCATATTAGATTATTCAGTGAAGTGATTACAGTGATCTTTTTTAGATTCATGGCTTTATGCAGCCATATAAATATTTTTATTTTATTTTGATTTTCAGGCAATAATTTTATTTAGCACATACTATTTGGAAAACAGAATATTTTCTCAATGTAAAACAGCAAGACAACTCTTCAAAGTGAATGGTTATTTGAAAAAACAAATTCGAAAGATTTGATTCATATACAATACCTGTACACTGTTCTACTTCCTTAAAAGTTACAATATCTCTAGATTAATTAGTGCACAAGTCAGTTTACATATATTTTCCTTGCAATTTATCTGGCTTAATATATAATTTAGGAGTTGAATCAAGAAATATTGATCGTCCATGTTTAGATTCATGTTATTTTCACTTATATACTAGAATATAGAAAACAGAAGCATTCACATCTGATTCCTGTTGCCATGACAATGGCTTTGGTCGCTGTTTTGTGCTTGGAAGGGCTTTCTTTCTTTCTGCAAACCTGACGCTCAGCTTGCTCCAAATTCCTTACATGAAGAAAGATAAGGCTAATAGAAGACTAACAGCAAACAAGATAAGAAAAGTTGTATGATTGTAAGTATGCCTTCAAATACAATTGAGGAAAAGTTATGAGTGCAGCATTTTTTTAAACATAGGCCTACACTTTTCCAAGCTTGTCTGACTACACACCTCTGTTTTTGTAAGAAAACGAGTACAGTTCAGGGAGGATGTGAGAAATTTTATATGATTTTCACCATAATTTAGGATGCGATGAGGTTTATGTCTGAAGCCAGCAGGTCAAAATAAGGTGTCATGTGCATTCCTGAAGCTCCAAAGTCAGTTGACACTTCAGACAACAGAGAGATTTGCTATTACAGATCATTTTCTACATTGTTTTCTATTTAAACCTTTGTGTTCAACCCCACAAGCAATCTTCTAGAGCAGTGACATCATCACTGCATCTGAAAAACTATGTATTGAATTATTACTCTGCTAATTACTCCAGGGCTGTAAATGCAATTGTGAGTTCAGGACAGAAAGCATCAGGATTTCTACTTCACTGTCTTAATAGTCTTTACTTCACTGTCCTCTACCTTTTAGCAAGTAGTGTAACATTTCACTGGCAAAAATATCTGAGTCTTCTTAGTAGAGCATTCAGTGCATTCAGTACAGTATTACAGCCATTTCAGTAGGAAATAACAGGAATTCTTGCAGATGTGGACCACATACACATCTTGCTTGTTACCAATTATTGTACTAGAATTTTTATGCCTGGTTATCAAACTTATTATTATCACTTGGCAAAACTTTCAACCAAAGTTGAACCACCTATGTAAAACATTTTCACAACATTTAGGTATAAAGCATCCTAGAAATTGAGAATTTAAGAATATCCAGTGCTTGCAGCTATCACAATGAGGTGTTGGATTCACAAAGAGGGTATGTGGTATAAAAGCAACAGCATTAACCTCCTGTTCACATACAGCAAAAACAGAAGGATCTAGCTTCCAAATAACTTCAATATTGCTGTATCTGACTGCCTAGATGTAAAAATGCAGCTGAAATCCACAATTTACAATAAAAGAGCCAGAAAGACCTCATGTTTTGTGATCATAGCCACTTGCATTATAGCAAGTCAGTTCTGGTTTGAAGGAAGTTGTGAGCATTTGGCACCTCCATTCAGTGTGCTGCAAATATCTCTGTCATTTTCTGTTCTGAAAAAATAGTGTGTTGGGATGACTAGGTTTAATTTTCTCTCCAAAATTAAATCTGATGTAATCACTTACAAATCGTGGAATGGGAACACACTGCCCCTCAAATAAATGAGATGCTGACAGTATTGCTGTTTAGCATGGTTTTCTTAGCTTCTTCTAAGGCTACATCTTATTTGTTTGTACCTTTCACAGCTCCTGCTCTTTCAAGATGATGCAGCCTGCATTGTTGACTTTGCTTCATGCAATGAAAAACTGCTTGTGTGCTGAAATTGACAACCGTGCTGGAGGTTGAAGGTCATTATGCAAGTGGCCTGGGGAGAATATGTCTGCTTTTCCATATCCTAAAGGGCATACACCATGTGGTTTCCTTGTGAGAAGCCTCAGGTAATTTTTTCTGAGGGCTCCCTCAGTTTGATACTCACATCAGTCAGTAATAAGTATAAATTGTAAATTTTCACGTATTTCAACTAGTCCTTTGTGATTTCAGGATTCTCTAGCTGAATATTGACAAGACTGTCTGAAATGGTCTTGAAAGAGATAATACGTGGTCTTGAATTTCCTCCCCATATGCCTGCTGGAATTTCCAGGGATTCAGATGTGGCTACTGTTCACTTTGAGGGCCGTAGGGGTAAATAAACTGTAAACTCCTACAATTCATTTTAGCCATCTCATAAACTTAATTTTGATTATTCTTGCTGCTTTTCTGTGTGCCTCACAGTGAGTTTAATTCTGCTAATCTCCTTTATGAATACTAAAAGAAATCACACTATAAAGCTGATGTAAGGGTTTCCCAACAAATACTTTTTAGCAAGAAACTAGTATCTTTCCATCAAAAAATTCTGTTATGCATTAGATTGAGGATATATCTTCAGATTATATGAGGAAGTAATTTTTTATACAATTATTAATACTTACCTAATAAACATTCTTATGTAGTTATTCATTTATAGTAAGATAAACAAGATAACAGAAATGCCACACTTAAGGGAAATTGGTTTACAATAAGCTACTGGTGTTGGAAGACAAGATGTTAGATTGTGAATTTTAAGAAAGGCTCCTCCTCTACACTACAGGTCAATAAAATGCCACCCCTGTTCAAAGCTCTTACATCTCTTTCAGCCTTTCTGGTACTAGAAAGCCAACTGTAAAAAACTTGGAAAGTACTGATAATTTTGCAGATTCAAGTTACTCTTCTCTTTCTTAGAATATCCCACTTTTTATAAGCAGAATAGCTTGTGACTCTTCAGAACCACACATATGTTGACATGTATTGCTAAGCTGATATTTTTTCTTTTTGTCTTCATAAATAGTATCTATTAATATTCATCTGTTAGACAGTGGAGCTTTAATTTTTTGTCAGTGTAAGTTAGAATATTATCTATTGTAGATGACAAACCACATCTGTTCCTTAGTTGGGAATACACAGGGTTGCTTTAGGGTTGCAGGGAAAAAGCGATAATATAACAAACAAATGTGCATATGTAGCATAACTGTGGGAGGCATTCTGGCTCAAATGGCTAGGTCAGAGATCCAAATTTGCAAATTTTCCTACATCTAGATGAATATTCAAAGGAGATACTTGTCTCATGAATATTTTCCTGGGAATGAAGTTTCAAAATACGTAAAATTTAAAAATTTATGAAATGCTTGTGTGTGCCCACTTAATTTTGTCTTGAGGTTGTTGAAAACAATGAAATATGAAAAGTTATGTGAGCTGGGTTGGAAAGAGCAGCCTGTTTCTTGTATGGCTCTCAGGAAGATTTTTATTCAATACTGAGATATTACTGAAAACTGTTCTGTGACAATTTGTGCTGGCCAGCAGGGTGGACATGGAGGACTCTGGTAAGTAACACATACATTAAAAAAGGAATATAAGCTAAACTAAATTTATACATGTATTATACTTGTGTGTTTACTGTGGGACTCTGCTCTTCAGCAGCCCAAGCATGACTTGGCTATCATTTATATTGAGTGTAATTTTAGCTCGTGTCATGGACTGCTGAGATTTGCACTTGTTTATCATCTAATTTAGGTAGAATGTTTGTGTTATAGGTTCCTGAATGTCTGCATCTGGGATGATGACAGAAACTTATGATGGGCTATTAAGATGTATAATAGATAATTCTTAGTTATTTTCTATTATGCTGGTGAGTCGGGTTTTCCCATCATAGGTGAAAGTGACAAAATATGGCTAATCTCTGGTGCCAAAGGAATTCCACCCTGAAAGGCCTAGGGCTCATCATATACCTTTTTTGTTCAGTTTGATAGACTGCTTGAGCTGTGGTGAAAAAGTTAATTCCCTAATTCACTAAAAGGTGGATGACTCATTCAAGCGGCATTCTCTAATGTTGCTACTGAACACAGTTAATCCTGACTTGTTGGGGCATGACTAACACATAAAAGTGAACTGCTACATATCAAACTGGTGTCAGCTGCCTAGATGGCTGATCTGCTTTATTTTACAGAGTAGACATAATTTTAAATTGCCCCCTTACATTGTGACATCCTTCAGTTCCCCTTAAATGTTTGTTTGGAACACTCTGTCATCAGTATTACAGCTGATGTCACACTTTTTTTTTTGCTTTCTTCAGGTTTTCCTAATTCTTAGATATTATTTCTTGGCTTTTTTTTGTTTTTTTTTCTGTTTGCTCCCCCCTCATTCCTCCCCGCC
>JAWWEE010000085.1:14035918-14074010 GCA_035221455.1 Xenops minutus | reverse complement strand
TTTTTTTTGTTTTGTTTTCGGTTGGGTCCCCCCGCCTTCCTCCCCGCCCCCCCCCCCCCAATTTTATATTTTGCACCAGTCTCTCATAATAGATCAGATCAGATCAGATCAAGGTATTGAGGAGATGCTAGTTAACATCAGCAATGCATGTTCTTTTTACCACAAAACCTCTCCTCCTAAAAACATTTAGGAGAATGAGAACAATCCATAACTCCTAAAATATGTGGTTTAAAACCAGCAAGTCATGGTTACTGCACCTAGGAGAGTTTGGAATCTTTCCCAATGTGAATACATCTAAAGATTATCACTCACGGCAAGCTAAAGAATAACTGCTCTCTCTTTAGAAGTATTTACAGTATGTACATTCATAGCATACCTTTCTCCCTCCAGTCCTGACTTCAGATTTTTGGACTGAGAGGAACTGACTGGGAGATTTTTATTTCTGTATACACTGCAAATAAGAGTAGGAGGCCTTGATTGGTCCAGGATGAGAGAGTAAAAGTCTCTGCTCAACACTATCAGTACACTTGTACATATAGCAAAAATGGGTATAAATGGATACAAATACAATATATGGCTTATTTTAAAGGTAAGAATAAAGCACAGAGGCTTTAAAAGAGACATTGTTGTATCTATCCTCTTATTCCCTGGAAGTCTTACCATCTTCAGATCTTCCAACAGGTGTTTATGTATTTTTCTAGTTTGTTATAAAAGGTACTACAGCAGCTAACCTCTCCTCCTTTAAAAAAAAAAACAACAAAAAAAAGTATTGCAATAGTCTTTCTGTTTTATTATATCACCACCTTAGTCCTGTCATAAGATTTTTTGTTAACTCTTCATTTCTAATGAAGTTTCTTCGCATCTAATGATGTGAAGAAGTTATTTTGATTTCTTTTTAATTTTCTTCTCCCCTTGCTTCTTTCAACCTCTGTGTCTATTTGTCATTAGACTAAACTTGTATGTTCTAAAAGAAAACACCCTAGTATGAAATTAATCATATTCAGAAATTATTACAGGGAAATTTTATTTCTGTTAGATTCATGACTGGTTATTTCTGAGTTCATCTTTTTAGACTCATAAATAAGCAATAGTACTTTTCTGTGATTGATCTATAACCTAGCAAAATGTATCTGCTAATGTTTTTGTAGGCATCTAGCTAGTAATTAGTCTTAGGAAAAGATTTGAAAGAAAAGAGAAGGCAATACCTTATTTATCATATGAAACATTCATTAGTTTTCCCGAAGGCTTACTGCATAATTCATGTCAATATTTGCATCACATGATGAACAGAGAGACTGCAAAGCTAATGGTTTTTGTGATGGTACGCTTACTTCTCTGTATGCAGATTAAAGTTTAATTGAATTGATCTCTTCTGATTGTAATATTTGAAAGATTTTCCTTTCAACTAGGTTTTGTCGCATAAGGAGTTCTCTGGATTGTCTTGAAGGGGAAAACACCCTTCCCTCATTTTTCTGATTTATTGCTATTCCTGTCATATCAAATCTTTCTTACTTGACTGTTTGTTTTTTTCAGTAGCTTCAGGCTTCATGAAGATTAAAATCCTGTCAATATTTCCATAGTCTTTGGATATCTTGAGACGAGTCTTTTCTGTGAAATAATTCTGGGGTTTGTTGTAACACTTTGTCCAGATTTTAACTAACCTTTCAACTATGTCAGCAGACCCAATACTTTAGTATATTTCCTTAAACATATCTCCTCTATTGACTTTTAAATATGAGGTCAGAAATATGCCTTTTGTTTTGGACATATATATCTACTAAAGTTTTTTTCCTATATTTTTATGGATTTCTGTTCTTTTGGCGCCAAACATAGTATTCAATATTAGGCATTTCAACATATATACCAGAGACAGGAAAAATTATCTGGATAATGAATTTCAGAATATGGAAAGTTATTTATACACACAAAACTATAAGCTCTAAATTAACTATTACTGAAAAAATTGCACGCAGTTCTCTGAAAATACCAGATCTAGCGCTCAACAGCAGGCAAGAATAAAATCACAGCAATGGACTTTACTGTTAGAAGGAGAGACAAGGGAAAAAAAACACTCTAGACATACCAGAAAACACTGTTGAGAAATTGCACAAATCAACAGTAAGCTTCTGTCTTAAATATTGTCTCAAGTTCTAATCATATCATCTTTAAAGGGATACAGTAGAAGTACTAATAATAATGGTTGCTTAACAGGGGTGATTAGAGTGGCTTCCATATACGGAAAGAGTAAAACACTGGGACTCCTCAACACAAAATAGAAAATGATGAAGAGGTTAGACATATTCAGAAAGGAATTTGGTGGCTGTTAAAAACAAGAGCCTTGGCAAACCTGCAGTTCTGGAAATCCCTAAACTATTCATTATTGAAAGTCAGGAGCATAAAGCTGGTTAAGGATTATTTTATATGGTCCTGAAGTAGTGTCCTTCTTAAAAATAATATATTGACCACTGTTTATTATACTACATATGCTCCACATCAGACCAATATGATCAATTATTTTGTAAAATTGTTTGCACAAGTTTTAAATCATGTATTCCTCTTCCTAGACCACCGTATGACAATTTTATCAATAGTATCAACTTATGCAGAATTATGCAGAATACTTCTCAGGCAAGAGTCTACTGAAATAGTGGTTGTAGGAAAATAGATGCAATTCAGATACATGGATAAAAATTTATAAATAAGCATGACGTCCCTTTTATATAAAAAGTGCATGTGGCCTCTTTGCATCATTACTAGAATACATTTTAATGACTCAATAGGTGAATCACTAACAAAACTTTTTTTTTACTTAGAAATAGAGAGTTATAGACTTTTTAAACATGCACAATGCAATATAATGTTATCTGTGAATCATAAAAAGGCCTCGGTTGGAAGGAACTCCAAACGATCCCCTAGTTCCAACCCTTCTGCCATGAGCAAGGATGCCGTGCACTACATCAGGTTGCTCAGAGCCCCATACAACCTGGCCTTGAGCCCTTCCAGGGTATCCACAACTTCTGTTCCACCCTCTCCCTCTGACGGCAAAAAACTTAGGAGAAGTTGTGTGGAATAACCAACTTGTATATTGTGTCAGCCAAGCTCACCCAACTGCCTAGTTTGGAATAAGTGCACAGAACTGTTTCTAGAACAGAAGTATGAGTCCAGACACCTCTGAATCTTTGGTGCAAAGAAAATAAAATACCTGAAAAATATAGAGAAAGAAAGATTTATGGTTATTTTTAAAGCCTGAAAGGGAAGAAGCAATGATTCTTTTTTTCCCCACTCTTGTTTCTGATTCTTCACAATTTTAAACTTGGAAACCTTAATCTGAAAAACTAGAAAGTTATGTTTTTCTTTTGTCTTCCAAGATCCCACAAAGTGTTAATAGGTAGCTTAATTTATCTGAATTTCGGCAGCAGAGGCAGCTTAGATTGTAACACAGGGTTGCTTCCTGTTCTTTGCCCTGGCATGTCTTCCCTAGGCTTGTCAGTGTGTCATAAACCAGGACACACAAGCCCTTTATTCCTGTGTGGCCTGAAATCCATGCATGTTCCCATTCTCAGGTGGTGTGTCTGGTATGGAACCCTAAGTAACTGAATTTAATCATGATATAGATATCTGGTCATGTCAAGATGAGGACAGCAAGACCTTACCCTTGGGAAAGCAAACGATAATGCAAAGGCTGCAGCCTTTCCAGGATGTTCACCAGCCTTCCCAAAACAGTCATCAGGTTTCTGTCCTGTTCTCTTTGCACACATATGGGTCCTTGGGAAGAACGGTGGCATCAAGTGGGCCAAGAGACGTACCATTTTGGCAGCAGCAGAGTATCATGTAATGAAAAGAAATTCATATGGCCTTTTATGTATTTTTGTTCAAGTGTAGCCATGACCTGATAAAACAGGAATACATGGCACTGGTACATTGCAACAACATACTCCTACTCTGTTTGCCAAGCTCCTTGGTGAAAATATTTAAATATCACTTGAGAAAATTCCCTATTTGCCTTTCTCCAGAACACTAGTTCTTCTTTCATCAGAGCTCCTTACCATCTCCCTTTCAGACAGTTCCTCAAACATTTTCTAAGTTCATGCATTAATCCCTTCTGCTCACTAGCATACTGCACTTTCAGGCTGTTTAGTTTCACCCATCATATGTGCTTACACGTCTATATTTATTTTTATGTCCCCAAACAATGAGAAAAGTTTCTTTGTTGTATGTTAAGCCGCAAGACTGCTATGATGCCTAAGCACACATGTCAAGGGATTTAACTAAACTTAGTATGACCCATTAATAATAGCTAAAAAACTGTTAACAAGTAAAGTAAAAAAATAGGAAAGAAAAAAATATCATCCCCTCCTTTTATTTAAATGAGAGGAAATTCACATAATATAGTCCATTAGAGTTAATGAAATTATCTGCTTGCTACAATGTGGTGAAGATTAGGGTTTGGGAAATCAAAAGCTCAATGCTCAGAATATTTGATTAATTCTGTGGGTAAACTTGAGTGAACAGAATTGAATCTCTTCCATCCTCCTGTTGGCACATGATGCTCTGTTGTGTCTTGGGGCACAAAACAAAGCTGGCACAGGAGAAGTGGATTACAGTGAAATTCCACTTCATCCAGTGAAACAAGCCCATGGCATCTGAGCATGCAAAAAAAGTGATACAAATGACTGAAATTATCCTAGTAGACTTGAAGGGATTTTGATGGTGCAGATCTGGGGAAAAATTAATTTTAAAATCAGTGTAATAGGTATGAATTTATGTTACTTCTTAGTCACTGTCGTGGTAGCTGTGTTATAGCTCCACAAGTGGACAGCAATCTATATTTGTGCTGTAGATGAGCACCGGCAGCTTCTGTGTAGTTGTTTTGTAATAGGAATTTTATATTGTTTATATGATTACTTTCACCTTTATCCCTTCATTTTGATTTACAACTCCAGAAGACTGAATAAGATTTTTGTGTTTGATAACACTTTCACTAAACATTTGTTGAAAGTCAGTGGAAGGTAAATGCAAAAGCAACTACAATCTAAATGAGTATGTAGTTCTGACCTGTGCTTTATACAGCAAAATTCCCTTAGAAAAATGTAGATCTTGAACTAGGGCACTAACAATGGGTGAATTTCATCATGTACCCCCAAAAGGCCCAGAGGTGAAGTTCAGATACATTTCGAGTAATTGTATGGCACACGTATTGTGTTAGTTGATTAAAATATAGCTCCTCTAGCAAATAAACAGATCACAAGGCCTTTACATATACTCTTTTTGTGTGCCTTCCACAGAGAAATAATCCTTTGTTGTTGGTTTTCTATCCCTTTTTGCCAGAAGCTTAAACCTTCCAACCTAAGTGATGTGTTTTAACCTGCGGTAATGCTGCAAATGGAACACAATTCCTACAACCAGGATTGAAAACCTGTGTATTGATGGAGATGTTTGTATAGGGCTTTTTATTCACAGGGCACAGAGTAGAGGTCTGCATGTTTATAAATAAAACTGAGTTCTGTGTACTGCTGGGGAGAAGCAGAACAGCTGCCATACAGGTTTTGAAAATATCACCATTTGATAAATGTGCAGCATAAGCACGATGACTTCAACAAAATTAACTTTAATTTTCCCATAACAAGAAAATAACAAGTTCAAGACTGGTTATACATTAAACAATCAATTCATGGAGACTAATTTGAGAAAGGAAGACCTTGTAAATGAAAGTCATACAAAAAAGGAAACAGATTAGTCTTTATATTAATGTTCCTGCTCAATATCATTCAAATTTTTGTCATTCATTTAATAAAGAACTGCAAATCCGAGTCTGAAATTCATGAAATAATGGATGGCTTTATGCTAAGCACTAAACATAAAAAAATATTTTTCTGTGCACATATGTATAAACACATAGAGGTGTAGTTATGAGCGATAGCACACCAGAACCTCCTCAGCTTTGGCTGGTAGCTGTGCACTTTTTGCTGAAAATAGTGCATTGAAAATGGGGAGATTCTTCTGTACATAGATGGATGTCTTAAAATTAGAGCGCAAGTTATTGAGAAACTTTAAACTGAACGTTTTGTAGGAGGACTGTGTAGGAGGCTGTTGCCTCTCAGCTTACAGAAAGAGTGATCAATTTAATAAGAGTTAGACAAACTGTATTTGTTCTAAAGTTTGACCAGAAAAGCAGTTTATGTTCTGGTCCAATTCACACAACCTAATTTTGAAGTGAAATTTCTAACTCTAAAAGTTTACCAATATTTTGTGCAAGAAATCTATTTTAAAAACAGAGATCTTTTACATTAAATAATGTGTTTGCACCAAAATAATTGATATAGATTTTTATTGAGAAATTTGCTGAAAAAAAAATCTAGGCACTTCTCATGGACTATTGCATGAAATCAGATATATTGCTTGATAAAGACACGTGAACCAAATTTTATTTATTTTGTGAAAAGGTGTTCCTCTAGCAGAGAGGATCAGTGGCTTTCTAACCCCCAAAATAACTGTAATTTAAAAACATACTGTGGTAAACTCAATCATATTTCACTGATTTTAGCTTGACATTTGAACAATAATCTGGAATCTACAGACAAGCTTCAGAGATTTCACAGTGAATATTCTGAGTGGAAAGGGACCCACAAGAATCACTGAGTTTAACTCTTGCATGAACAGCCCAAACAGGAATTGAACCCACAACATTGGTGTTATTGACACCAGGCTCTAGCCAACCAAGTTAATCTCATTTTCTTGTCTCATCATTTGGAAAGAAGATAATCTTCCCTGAATCTCTACTAATGAAATGACTCATTCTAGACAAGACATCTAGAAATACAGTGAAAAAGACTTCTTGAGGAAGAATATTTCTTTATGCTAATTCAGCAATCTAGACAGTATATAATTGTTTTCCTGCCTATCAGCTTCTAGTCTAGAAAGAAGTAGATAATTTGTATTTATTTATTTAATTACAGTTGGTTTTTAAAAGCTGTTTGTTCTTATTATGTGTCCAAAATCAATGAACAGGAGACTAAAGAGACCATGCTCTGCAGAGAAATGTGTTGGAAGACATGAAGAGATACAAGACAATCTACTCATACAGATAAAGCACAAGCTTGTTGCAATCCATAACTCTGAAGGGATCAAATATTCTGTCTGTGCAGTCTTTCTAACAAAGGATAAGGAAACTAACTCTTCCAGTCTTACATTTGCATTGCTTTGGGAAAGATAATTAACCAGCTGAAAAGACTAAACCTACTGAGAACAGTGATGCTGTGCAAGCATTCACTACTTCACCTGAGGAAACCCTTAGAAATGCAGTTGCTCATAACTGTGTTCGCAAAGTGGTGCTGGTGGCCGAGACGAGGTTCATGTAATAACTGGTAATGCTGAAGGTGATGGAAGAGGAGACAGAGATTTAGATATGCCCATGCAGGGAGTCAGTGAGCAGTGTAGCAGAGACTGTGGGTTTGGCTGAAGCTTTGGTTCTGTTGTGCCTATTCCACTTACACGCAGTTCACCCCACCCTCCTAGGCTTTCACTCAGCTACAAGAAAGTTGGCTCTGCTGTGGTTACTTTCCTGTCCTGAGGGCCCTGCATGTGGAACCAAGGGTCTTCATTTGGACCCAAGTGACAACGCTTATAAATCACCGGGGAGAGCATTAGATATAGAGAGAGAAATGTGGGGGCAACAGCCATCAAAGGCAAGCTCAGAATGCTGCCATGGTCCTTCCCCTGACTTATCTTCTCTTCATTAATACAGTAATGTGGGTTGCTGATGTCCCGAGTGAGATAATTCTGTGCTGCACCCTGCAGGGAAGAAGCGTGGGAAATTTCTGAAACTCGTAGGGCACCATGCTAAGTGTAGGTGTAGCTGTGACAGGTGTAGCACCTGCTGGAATCACTGCCTGAGGATGGTAGCGTGTTCTTCACTACCCATTGCAAAGTTATAGAGTTTCTATCGCAGCAAGGGGAGTGGCTGCATCCATAGCTGTGCAGAAATTTTCATCCTGGCTTCAGATACAAAGCTTAGCCCACAGAGAATAAAGCACTAGAAACTGGGTGCTGCTGAATCCCAAAGGGCAATGAATTAATGGAGCTAAGAAAATTTCCAGAATGAAAAGCTGAAGCGGTCAATAACCAAAAAATGTATGCATGGAGGGAAAGTGGAAAATTTTTGATGATGTGCTCTGTATTTGCAAGAATCAAAAGCTATTTTGATTATTAGTCATATTTCTATGAAATGGCTAACTCTGACACATTGGATAGGCACAAAAGTTAAACAGGAAGATAGCTGAAGCTACAGAAAAAGTTTGAAGAAATATTTTTATTTTCATGTAACAGCAAAGTCTTTGAGGGTGTTGTATTTTAAATAATGAAACAACAAAAAACCAGTGACTTTATTTAAGAACAAAAACATTACCAGTAGCCTAAAAAAAGGGGCAGACCTTGATTAGGCCTGGAAAAAAATTAGCTAGGGGAAGAGGAAGAGAGTGAAAGAAAAAAACAAAGAAATTGGACAGACATCAGAAACAATCTAGACCAAAACGAAGTATATGAAATATAGGCACAACTCCAAGGCTACAAGAAGGGTTAAAATAAATAAATAAATAAGTAAATAAACATATAAATAAATAAATATGAGATGGCTCATGCAAATGAACCTAATTTAGAAAGACAGAACTCAGGACTGGGGAGCTCTAACAACTGCTCAGTACGATATATGAGCCAAGACAATGATCGGCATGTATTTAAATTTTGCATGAACTATAACTACATCATGTTGCAAGAGTTTGCATAATATGCACAAAATTGAGAAAAGTGCCAACAGTACCACAGTCAAATTGTCCATAATAAACCTGAAAAGAAATAGATTATTAAATGATTTTTAAACTGGACAAAAGAGTGAGCTGCCAGAAGTGGTACTTACTAGTATTAACAATGAAGGCAGTCATGGGTATTGCATAGCTAATTCTATAAAAGAAAGCATACCTAGAGACAAAAATCCCCCCCAGAGAAAGAGAGCCTGAGTAGCATAGACTAGAGTTGTTGCCATCAGTAATACTTTTGCTCCAGCAAATATCCCTTGGAGTAATACGCTTCACAGGAATTGTGCCTAGTCTAGCTGCTCAGCACAGTAATCTGAGAATTCTATTCTGGAATATTAAATGAAAACCTTAGCACAAAATAAAAGGAGCAGAAGAAGTTAGTTGAGAAAGCAGCAGTGGTCAGGAACAATGCCAGGAAGAACAATTTATGTTGTCTACAGATTACTCCAAAGGGAGTATTAGCATAATCCTCTTTTCAGGAGTGGGAAAACTGCTGCTCAAAACTGCAGACCCTTTATCTGTGTGTGAGGCAAGCAACAGAAACGAACCATCTTAAATGCAGAGGAATTCTCTGAATACATAAGGCTTTAAGTCTACAAGGGAGGCAAGCATTGCCCGAAATAGAACAAGAATCTCAAACTGTTATTGCCAGCAGGGGACTTGGAGACTGGCACTCTTACACTTCTCTGTTCCTTCCCCTAGAGAAAATGCAAAGGGTTAGTTATTGTTTGTTTTCCCATCTTTATAGGCTGAAAAAGATTTCTAAAATCAATGAATACAATAACATTCAATCATAAGTGGTTTCCAACCACTTCATTTAAAGCCCATTTTCGTCTCTGAAAATTCTGCTTAGTCCACACTGTGTCATTTATTGTAAATATTATAACTTAAAACATCAGAAAAAATACAAGAAACCTGAGTGCAGCTGCAGCTCTTCTGGCATAAAAGAGTATTACAGTGGAGAAAAGTCAAAATATAATAATTTGTTGAGTAAAAATGAAGAAAAAACATAAGCTTGAAGTCCCGAAGACTAAGGTACTGCTTTGGGGGAGACCATAAAGGAAGTATTATACCTTTTAGCAATGTGAAGCTGTGAAAGTATATTTCTAGGCTATGTTGCAAGCTGGAGAGGACAAGACAGTGTTTTAATGTTTTACAATTATTTCTCTTGAGAAAAATATAGAGGTTAACCTAGGGTTATGGAATAATTTCTGAAAAATGGTAAATGGTGGTCTTTAGCAATGGGAAATTCTGAGAAAGACCAACATTGTTTTATTTGAGCATTAGATTAACAGGGTTGAGTTTTCTGAAATTTGTTATAACTAAACTGTCCAGGTCAAGTGAAAACCCACATTAGTGCCACTGAAAAGGAATGGTCCTCTGTAGTAAATAAAAATTTATTTAAATTTGGTGTTTCACATTTCTGTGTCAAAATATTCCCATGCCCGAGAAGGTATCAGTGACTGGGAGAGGACAAAGCAGAACTCACAGTCTACGCAACTCATCACATCAAAGACCTGGTCTGTCAGCCCAGCAGTGGTGAAGTTCACACCTGTGTCTTACTTCAGCTATCAGATGAAACTCAGAAACACAGGACATCAGTGAACAGTGTAATATCTGATTCCTTCTGAGAACAGAAAAAGCTTATTTTGCCAGCAAATCACTTTCAGAGGTGTCTATAGTAACTGGAAGAAATCTCAGCCAATGAAACCATAATCTGGAATCATGTGAAAGCAGGGCACAGAGATAAATTATTCTCTGGGTGCAGAACACAACCATTCCAATGAAATAAGGCACATACTGCTCTGGGTTAAAAATACACTATACATGAATCTTTGCAGCCAGCATCAAAGTAACTGACACACTTTTGGATATATATATATATCAGTGTTAGAACTGAACCAGGCAATTTTGGAAGCAATGTAGGGCGAAGTAGACTCATAGATTTCAGGGTGAAGAGAGTCCCATCTTGAGCATGTCACTCAAATTACTGACACATTTGCACTGAGGGGAAAAACCTCATAACACCACCAGGTAGACTGGTGGGCATGCCTCCATTTACTTCAATCCCATCTTTAAATTCAGTGTAGGCATCGGATAAATGGATAATGATATAAAGGCATTAAATGAAAGCACCTGGTTCAAGAAAAGGAAATAGTAAGAAAAACCTGAACAAATAAAAGCCGTAGGGTTATGCAAGAAGGTATTAGGGTCTGGATGTAGGCAGGATCACAAAGTCTAGTGATTTAAAAGGAAGGGGATGGCAGAACAAAATGTTTTGAAGAAAAAAATGTAGTGAAACTTCAAAAAGACATGGTCAAATCAGGTTTGTGCTGTGCAAGGGAGCTTTTTTTTTTTTTTTAAATGTGGAATTGAAGGAAACAAGTATTGAGAACCACATGAGCTCTTAATAACAGGACTGTGACCAAGCTGTGTGGTGTGAAAAACTGGCTGTGAACTTTCTTTGGACACAATCTCTTCATTCAAAATCCTTTGTCTAAAAGCCTGTGGGTTTCCACAAAATGAGAAGATCTCTAGGATAAAAATATTTGACTTTTTACTTTAGAAGAATTCCTTCCTTTATCCTCACCAAAAAGACAAGATGGGTTCAGAACTTTATTGGTGTGTAATAATGAGTAAAAAAGAATAAAGTGCCCATCTCAGGCTTTTGCAATCCTGTTAAAATGAAGAATTCATAGAGGAATACTATCAAATAGAGCAAGGTCAAGAGTTTAAAGCTTTCAGTAATCTCAAAACAGTCCAAAATTTTATCCACCCCTTCCTCTGGTTGTTTAACATTTTAACGGTAAAAAATCTGTATCTAGTTTCCAGGTGCATATTCTAGTGGGAAAAAGCCCACCATGCTAGTTTCATCAGATTAATAGTAAAGTTTATGAAGAGCACATCTTCTTAGCGAATGTACACCAAATTGTACAGAGATGCCCAGAGAAGTAAGAAGCTGTTCTATGAATCAAAAAGAAAAGTAGGCCAGGGTATTTTGACAATAATTACAGTTATCAATATAGGACACAATGATTTGAAGTGAAACCTCCTGAAGAGATCAGAATCCTGTTTCTAACCTTTCTTTCAAAAGCTTATGTATACATAATTGCAATGTGCTTCTTTCTCTTTTCCAATGGATGCTAAACAGTAAAGCTCTGAAAAACAAAGCAGAACAAAAGAAACCCCCCCAAAAAAAACCCTTTTTGAATGGACGTTAAACACTAAAGCTTTGAAAAACAAAATTTCTGTGAGTGGCTTAAATTCATCCACACTCATTAGATGCTCAATTAGGTGAAACAGATTTCTCATCATATGCCAGAGGTTTAATTTAATTTGCCCAGGATAAGAACTTAACTGTGTCCATAAAACTGTGTGGGTTTTTTTTTTGTTTTGCTTTGTTTGGTTTGGTTTGTTGTTTTTTTTTTTTGTTTTTTTTTTAAATTACTTCACTGTAATGAGGCAAAACCTGTTAAATAATGGAAAGCTATAAACAGACTAAAACTCAACATTATTTCTAAGGGTATTTACTTGATGTACTTCTGTTAAAAAAAAACAACAACAACAACAACAAAAAAAAACACCCCCAAAAAACAATAAAGAAACCCCCAAACAAACAAACAAACAAAAAAACAACAAAAAAAGATTAAATTCTAGGACATACAATTGGTTGTTGACATAAACTATCACCAATATTAGGGTACTTTAACTTCGCATTTTACATTGTGGAGTGTACTATGGTTGTACTATGATATTTCAAGAAGATAGATCTCCTTAAGAGAATGACACAGAGGAATCTTTCCAATATTTTAAAATCAAAGATTAACGAATGCTTTCTTTACAAAGGGGCAAGAGGAGATTTTCTTTTTTTCTTTTTGTTTTTGTTTTTTTTTTTCAGAAACGGAATGCTTTTAATTACATCAATTATGTGTGTATGCAATATCATGACTGATGAAGTAAACTAAATTTTTATGAGAAGAAGCCTTGCTGAACTAAAGCAGGAAGCTTACCTGCTCCTGCGGTTTTTTTGCTTCCCTTGAAAACTAAAATCAGGTCAGAAAATGAGAACAAAACAGCTGCATATACAGTCAGTACACTGTTCCTACCTGAAAGCAAGCTTCCAAATGCAACAATTTCTCATGTGATTGTGGAACAGTCCGAATAGGATCCTATTTCTCTAAATACTTGGAAAGCTTGGCTACTTTACTTCATGTCCTATGAAAATATTGTGTCAAAATAAGTTATCACCAATAAATTTAGATCAGTTTAAAATTTTAGAAAAAGAAGGGGCAAGTCAATTTCAAATGCCAGGTCAGTGGATAACTACTCTTCTGGTGCCAAATGTATTGGGCCTGGCCAAGATGGAATGAATTTTCCCCACAGCAGCCATCGCAGTGCTGTGATTTGTATTCATAGCTGGCCACACAAAACAACCAAGGTTTCCCTCCAGGTTAAAATATCTGTACACCAGCTTATCTCTCTGCCATAAGACCTACTTAAGGCAATGCCACACATTTTCATCTGTCTATGGAAGACTCCTGCAGCTGATCAATATCTAGGGTTAGATAAGTTAAAATAGCTTTGGCAAACTCTTTTTGACAAATACAACCTCAATAACGTCAAAAGTAGCATGGTATTTACTTGTCTGAAGTTAATGCCATTAAGGGACTTGCAGTTCCTCTAATAGGGATTTGATGATTTGCTGTCTTAAAATTCAGCTTCACCTCAGTCATGATTCACACAATATTAATTTTCTTGCATCAGCCACTGAGGTACCTGTTGTAGCACAGGCAACCAAGAAAAATCTTATGTTTTGCCAGTTAATTTTTATAATAAGATTCACTAGGCTTGTTTTAAAGCTGTCTCTTGAATTGGGCTTCCACAAGAAGGAAAGGCTTACATGTCACAGAGTAATAGAATTACTTTGTTGGAAGGGACGTTTAAAGTGACTGAGTTCCAGCCTCTACACCATGGACAGAATCATCTTTCACTAGATCAGGTTGCTCAAAAATATGTGCAATGTGACTGAACATTTCCAGTGAATGGCATCTGCAGCTTCTCTGGGAAACGAGTTCCAATGTCTCACTACTCCCATCATAAAATATTTCTTCTTTTTATCTAAATCTATTCTTTTTCCATTTCAAACCTTTACCTCTTGTCCTGTAACCATAAGCCATGATAAAAAGCCTTCCTTATAAGCCCCCTGAAAATACTGAGATTGAAGCCGTACTCCGGGTGGAGTCTCCTAAGAGCAGAGTAGAAAAATATAATCTCTTCCCTCTCCCTGCTGACCATGATTCCTTTCATGCACCTGAGATACAACTGACTTTCTGGTCTGCAAATGCACATTGCCAGCTCATGCCCTACTCTTTATCCACTGGTACCCCCAAGTCCTCCCCTGCAGGACTGCTCTCCACCAGTTCATCCCCAAGCCAGGACTGCCCCAACCCAAATGCAACATCTTGCACTTTTTGAACGTCATGAGGTTCACATGGAACCAGTGCTCAAATCTGCCAAGGTCTCTCTGAATGACGTCTCTTCCTTCAAGCACATCAGCTGCACCAGTCCCTGTCATCTGTGACCTTGTTGAGGGTGCATTCAGTCCCACTGTCTATGTCATCAATGAAGTTATTAAATATTATTCATCCCACTACAGATATAGAGGGGGAAAGTTGGCAGGGGAATGCTACTCATGGAAGTGGCTGGGCATCAGTGGTTTGGCGGTGAGCACTTGTTGATGTCAAATGGCAGTAGATTTTGAATAGAATTCATTATGTGTCCAAAGAAGAGCAACAAAGGTGTTGAAGGGTCTGGAGCTCAAGGAGTAGCTGAGAGAGCTGGAGTTGTACATCCTGGAGAAAAGGATTCTCAGGGGGACCTTATCGCTCTCTCCAGCTACCTGAAAGAAGGTTGTAGCAAGATGGGTGTTGGTCTTTTCTCCCAAGTCACAAGTGAGAATACAAGAGTGTATGGCCTCAGCTTGCACCAGGTGAGGTTCAAATTGGATATCAGGCAAAATTTCTTTGTGGAAATGGTGGTCAAACATTGGAACAAACTGCCCATGGAAGAGGTGGAGTTGTTATTCCTGGAGGTATTTGTATTGGGACACAGTTTTGTGTGGGCTTGGCAGTATTAGGTTAAGGGTGGGGACTGGATCTTAAAGGTCTCTTCCAATCTAAAGGATTCTATGATCCTGTCATTCTATGTTACATACACTGTAATCAGCCCAGGGAGATTACTGGCTTACAATGTTGTCCCTTTCTTCTTCTTCCCCCTGAAGGCTGGAAAATATTCAGGCCATTAATTACATTTGCAGCCATAGTTAACTTAATTATGTAGTGGTAATCAAGCTTCTTGCTTCAGGGTGTAAACTAATTACCACAAGGGACATGTGCATTTCATGGATGGCACTGAAAATTTGGAAAGTGTGTGTAAAGCACTTCCTCTTCTTTTCAGAGGCAATGTTAATCACTAATTGGACCAGAAACTGACTTTTCTTGTGTGAAAGATCTTTATTGCATGTAAATTACATAGAAGCATGATCTATTCTACTGCTGAATAAATGAAGCAGTACCATCATCCATAGAATTTGGGTCTTTTGTTCTAATTCAGGAAGAAAGGGAAGTTGATAAAGTGAACAACTCTAATGGTCTAGTGCTGTATAAACCTCTTACCACAATTTAATTGATATCTTATCAACTTTAAATCTCTTACAAATGTGGAAATTCATGCTTTCAATACTGAATTGAAAAGGGACTTGGTCAATGTGAGACAACACTTTTCTGCCAAATACTGAATATTTGCATCCTTGATAGCACAGCATTGCAAAGTTAGGCACCTTTTACAGAGATCAGTTAAGGTACATACAGTCTTTTCTGGCATAATGTATCATATTTTAGAGACCTTTTCAAAGTTAATGAAGAACTATGAGAACAGTGTATTCCATAAAGAGGCTATTTCTTTCAGAAAAGTGTAAGAAACCAGAAGAGTGACTTGTCTATCTAAAATGATGATGATGATGGACTTTTAGTTGTCTCAAGTGGCTTTCTAATATCTCATTCTTTCTCTATGTTCTTTGTTTTCAGACATTAATTTTTAAGGGTTAGAATTCCTATAAACGTATAAATATTAAAAAAAAAAAAAAAAAAAAAGCATACTCATGTATCTTACTTTCTACAAGTAATATAGTATTTCAAAAGAGTGAAAATTAAAACATCACCAAAGGGGTGAATAGCCCACGAAATGACAGTGATCAGAACTGGTATGGTTAAAGGAATGGTTAAAGACTAAAAAATGGGGCTGAGAACAGAATTTGGGATTTTTGTGAATTATCCTAGAAGTCACTGTCTCTTTATATCCGTGTCCTCTGCAAAACAAAAAGTTCACATTTATTATGTTTGTAAATTTCAGTTGATTAATGTTTATCAGCGGTTTGAGACACACCAATTGAAAGTGTTTTGTATGCAGAAAGTGTATGCTATTATAAAAGGTCTTCAGAAGGCATTTCAAGATGCATATTAAATCTGCAATGAAATACAAAATTATGTGCCTTTCTGAGGTGAGAGAAGAACCCACTTTCCAGGAAAAGCAAAGGAAATTAATAAACCTGATGGCTGCAAGTTACTCAGCAGGTGACACTGTTATAATCATATTTTCCAAGGAAGATATTCAATAAGATTCAGCATTCTTCCTGTTTGAAAAGTAATTGCTAAGATTCTGTCTGTCAAAAGTCATTATATGGTGCAAAAAGCCTTAAAGCATGTATAGTTCTTAATTGAGCTTTAACTCTACTTGCTTTGGCAAGCTTTACAAAGTTTTAACAAGCAGCTTAAATAAGTTCAACAGAGTGATAAATCCAGAGCCTTAGCTCCAGTCGCAGAAGGCTCAGTGAGAGATAGGACCTAGAACAGCTACAGAGTTGCATACCCAGTGTCCCTCTTGAATAGGAACCCAGAGTAAGTTTGTCAGCAAAGCTGATCCTTGATTAGATCTCAGAAACACAACAAATTCATTAAAGTTACAAGGACAAATACCACATGCCACACATAGAGAAGTCTTATGCCTCTGCTAGCAATGTCAAAATAAGACACTTAGAGATAATCACCTGACTGGTGTTTGAAGCATCTGTTCTTGTGAACAATTATTCAAGTCCAGACAGCCACTGGAATCAATGAAGCACTTATGTCAAAAAAAGACTTACTGTTTTAGGTGCATAGGAACATCCATCTCCTCTAAAAAATTGAGCCAATTCACAAAATGGTACTTACAAAAAGGGCAGAAATAACATTCTTTATACTTATCTTCAGCAGAACAGACCCTGTTTATAATGCTGAATTTGGTTCTTTTACCTGGTCACAGACATTCTGCAGGCTTGTCAGATCATTCAGCACTTTCATGTTTTTCATCTGAATTACTTATCATGCTTCTGTTCACAGAAAATCACAAAAATTCTCCTGCAAAAGTTATTGCCATGCTTCCTTTGTCATGTATGGAGTCTGGACAGTAGATTCATGCACTATTTTTATAATACTAGTAGTTGAGAACTAGAATCAGGCAAAAAGGATTGCTTTTGTTTTCTTTGATCTCTCATAGAGAATTACAGCTATTTGCCTTGTCTATCAATGAATGACCCATTGATCATTCTGAAAAAGCTTTTTGAAAGATTCATCAGCCTGTAATAATGCAGAATTGAGAGACCAGAGGTTCTTCTGTACCAAAGTTCCTTTAGGTTCTCTCCAGTAAAAATTTCAAGATAATTACCTCATTGTAAAATCATTGACTCGTGGTCAAGAGTTTTGAAAACCTTTCATATCACAGATGTTTTCTGTGTCTGTTTATTCCATGGTATTTGTTAAATGACATAAAAATAATATGGTTACAATTTTAAGTTAGAGTTCTATAATTAGGTAAGTTCTCACAGTGTTATGTCTCACTAAACTGCGGAACTCTATCTAGTGATGGTGTAGAGACTCAGCATTTGAGGTTTACACCACATTACCTTTGTGGAAAATGCTTGGTCAAGCAGTGTGCATTAAATGTTGAACCAGGTATGCAGATTCATAAAATACAGGTCCAGAGTTGGTGGTGTGCAAAGCTGAGGTTACTATCAATGCATTCTGTTGCAAAAGTTTAGTGTTCTGGGGAGGTCAGGTGAATGTGCTGATACAGATGGGGATAAATATTGCAGATCATAATGCAATCTTCCACCTTGTTGACTTAGACTCTGTGGTTAAAAGGAACTGTGTAATTCATCCCATCTTAGTTTTGGAAGAAAAGCTGATAAGCTTTGCAAAACCTTCTTGGGTTTTTAGGTTTCTTTTTAATATACATTGCACACAAATGTTAACAGGGTTGCTGTTGAACCATAATTCTTTCTTCATCAAAGGCTGATCAGATTTAATACTGCCAACATTTAAGAGACCAGCTTTTAGGCCCAACAATGTGTATATAAATAAAAACAGTATTTTTTCAACTCCACTGTTAATGAAAGAATAATGGTCTGTATTTTCTCTGAGGGTAATTAAGTCTCACAACATATTTATATCAATATTTAAGTGAAGTTAGAAATAATAGGAAATCACCCAACAACTACTAGTGAGACTTTGCCCGTATCCAACAAGCTTATTGACTGTTTGTAGTCTTTGTTTCTATATCCCCCACAGGAAAATAAAAGCAGTTTTATTTTAAAAAATATAAAGTTAAAAAAATTATCAGCTGTCTTGAAGAGCAAGTAATATTGATGACAAATATTGATTGTGAGACTGTTTTGTTATACTGACTTAAGTCTACCTGGTATTATAATTTTCAGAATTGTTTTTTATTTATATTCATTATATGTATTACCACACTGCTCAGGAAGATTGTCCATCATCCAGAAACAGAAGGGGTAAGGAAAAACTAGGGAGAAAATGAAACTGACCTAGAGAAGGCTGCACTGGTTAAAGGATTTCCACATCAAAGGCAAGAGCAGAGCACAGGAAGTTCTAGATAGATGACTGGTAACGTGGGTCTTCTAATGGGTGAGAGATGAATAGGAGTTGTGGACAGAGCAACATGAAGCACTTAAAATCAGTCATCATACTGAAGAGCTTAAAAGAAAAGGAAGGATGGGCTGAGAACAGAAAAGTCATGGATGGTATGCAACAGAAAGTCAAAGAAATGCTAAAGACTGAAGGATTATTATAAAGGAAAACTGCAGCAAAAATAGGGAAGTTAAAGGCTCATGAAGACTGTAATTAAATAATAGTGTTTTTTGGTGGATTTAGATACAAGACTCCTGATTATTTTAAAATAAGAGAATGAGGCAATGTGCAGACCACAGGACAGTGTCCATTGATTTGAATGCTGGCATCATCACAGGTAAATTCAATAGACTATCAGAAAAGTCAAAAGTCCAGGAAACTGTAGAACTTAGCTCCAGAAAACAGGTTGATGGCTAGGTACACACATTTAGTAGGAGAACAAACAGAGGAAGGTGGCTTTGAGGCTGCTGTTCTACAGAGGAGAGAAGTTCCCAAGCCACAGGTGACAGGGTGGGCAAAGAAAGGAAGATGCCCAGTGCATAAATTATTTTTATAAAAAAATTGAGGTTGCCCATGTGACACTGATCCAGGAATGGAAAGAGCAAAGAGGGGCAAACTGAAAGGTCATGCATACACTCCAGAAACTCAGAAAAAAGTGTACAGGACAAAATATAAAACGGATGAAGAAAATGAAAGTGTGGACTGCATGGAGAAGGGATATAGTGGCAGCAAGTACAGATGGAATAAATTCAGTTCTGTGACAGTGCCACCCCATACAATGAGGAAGAGCCATAGGAAGGTGTGCAGGTGGTGTCTGGAACCTGTTAGTGTTTGAAAAGGGAAACAGGAATGCAAGGGAGAAAAGGAACTGTGAGTTTTGAAAGCAGCAATGTTCAAAAACATGAAAGAAAAAATGGAGCAAATGGTGAGAGACTGGTGAGAATCACGGGTGAACTGCAGAGAATATTTAAATAACCCTCTGAGTAGTATTTTAAAAATGCTATAAAGTCAGCATCTGTTGAAGCTTAACATTCTTTTCCTATCCTCATCCAGGCAGCTTATGCCTTGTTCCATGCTGTTGAAGTCATCTCTCTCCTTCCAGTGTGACAGTATGTACTCTTGCAATTGCTTCTTAATCTTCCTCAGGTTTAGGTTGTAGCATGATGCTTAATATCATGTATTTATGCAGTGTAAAATTTCTTTTTGATCTGGATTTTAAGGATGCAAAAATCCATAACACACCATAAACAAAATAAAAACTTAAGTTTCTCATTTTCTGCTTAATTCTTATTCCCAGAAATCTGGTTTTATGAGGATTTTAATAGGTAATTTATAAAAATAATGTATATTTTGGGGGATTTTGGGAAAGATAATCATTACAGCATGGTATCTGACAGTTACTTGCACTTCAGTCAGCAAATTCCATTACTTTTTTGGTTTTACATTATAATTTTCTAGAACCCAACATAAACATAAGCTTTCAAGATTTAGTTTCAAGGTGTGGGTTTAAATAAGAAGTTCTGTTTTCCTTTATTCTGAACTGTTTTCCCTTTTTTCTTTTTTCTTTATTCTTCTCATAGTGCATAGACTTCATCAATCCTGGGCATGTAAGAAACCAAAATTGGCTGTTTAGTACACCACATTCAGGTTATCATACTGACATCACTCTGTAAATCGCTAAGGTAAAATAAAATAAATAAGATAGGAAGCTGCATAAAGTAAGTTTTTTTTTCAATTGTGTCCATCTTACCTTGTACACCATTTTTGCAAAGAGTCATTGTAATTAATTGTGCAATAAATGTCCTTTAAGTTGAGCATGGTAATAACACTCTTTGGCTTTGAAAGCATCAGGAGAATGATGACAGCATAAAAGCCAGGTTTTACATCTTCACCTGTCGATGCTTTAAGGCAGTGGATGCCTTTGTGCGTAAACTATGAAGGACAGTAGTACAGAGCACAGGATTCCAGATGCTATCCAGTGCCCGATGGACTGGCAATATAACACAGCAGTGTGTCCATGAGCTTTGGCACAGTCTTGATCTGAAGGAACTACACAGGTTGTTTCTGAAGTTGGTTTACACCACATTTGTCCTGGAGTTTCTGGGGCATGCTGCTAATCATGATACAGACGTACCCTTAGGTCTATACAGACAAAAGGTTTTCCTTCTGTATTTAATTTCTAAACATAGCTGGGGATACAAGAAATGAGGCACAAAAACTCCTCTAGGGTGGTGGCTGGACTATTATCTATTATTGTGACCTTGAAGCAGTCTGAGACTCTGAATTTCAAAGCTCTTCTTTCCTCAGTTATCTTAGTAATTTGGCCTCTGATATTAATAAATTATTCCACATGCAATCAGAGCTCCTGAAAATGTTCATATTTACAGCAGACTAGTAACCACCTAGCAATCATAATAGCTGAGCTTGTAAAAGACAGGATCTTAAGCTCCAGATGCCCAGTGCATTGTTCTGCTCCAACCTTTACAGGAAGTTACACTGGTATTTTTGTAAGTTAAACTTCACATGCATTTTGGCTTCAGATAGTTTTCAATTAAGGAGGCAGCTTTGCAAAGTAACTTACATAATTTTGGTAATGTCATACACTAATATTGAAATTTTTAACCAAAAAAAAAAAAAAAGAAAAAAAGAAAAAAAAAAAAAAAGAGTTGTAACTTCTAAGCAGCCTGGAGCTTTGGAGTTCTGTATGAAGAAACTGAATTCATTCATTGACACAGCAGTAGAAGTGAAGTTCCATGTTTTGTAGAGCCATTATGTACAAACAACAAGAGTATGCAGAATATTAGTTTCAAGTACTGACTTCAGACTCACGATAACATGGTTGTTTAATTTAATGGTAGCTCAGAAATCATCATGAAGGGATGTTCAAATTTTAGTTTCGAATACATCAGTATACAGCTTTTAGTCTATGTCTTACACACACATTTCTGCATTTCTGTGAACTATATTTTTGATGAAAACCGAGGAAAAAGAAGGTCTTTTAAGTGCACTTTACAAGCTTTCACACCTATTCTTAATGACTCAAACTCATATATTAGGCAACACCAAATCTTACACTGTTCATATAAAAAATGAATTATTAAAAATGTTAATGAATGGCCCCAGTGTGAACACTCTGATTTTTTTCATATTATTAATCTAATTTTTTCATATTTAATAAACTGTATAAGAAGACTTGGATAGCACATAGTAGGAAGAATAAAAAGTGTTACTTTTTTATTGCAAAGAGTCTGAGATGAAGCTCACTAAGCAGAATGAATCTTTCTTCTGTTTTCAATGAGGTTTAGATGAAGCTTTATGACAACTGTTTATTTTGAAGCTGTGATTGTTTATTCTTTATGAAGAATGAGAGATACATAATAATGAATCATTGTCTTGAATGCTCGTGCTATATTTAAATAGGGGGTTATTTTTGTTACCTTTAGCAACCAATTCTTTCTTCCTTTCTCATTGAAATAAATAGATTTGTTTTACTATAAAAACAACAGGAAAAAGAGAGTTAAAACTTGCTAGTCCTGGTATTATTCTTGTTTAGGTTTTTTTGCTTACTTCGTGTGCCCTTAAGCATTTTTTCTCAATCTGAGATAAGCTCTTGTACCTCAGACTGTATTTCTCCCATAGAAAATGAAGAAACCTGTGGATTCTCTCTGAAATGCAGAAGAAGAACACTGGAAAAGCCTGGGAAGCCTGGGGCTGACACAGTATGCTCACCATGCATTCCCTCAGCCTGCAGTACAGAGGTACCCAAATGTCAAGATTATCCCTGATGGCTGCCTCATAATGCAGACACACAGGAGTGCAGTGTGAATGAGCTCTGTAACCACTGGTGACTGCAGGGGTAGCCAACCTGTCAAGAAATGACCTGCTGCATACACAGCTTGTGATTGCCTTTGCTAACAGCTGCTTTCATCAGAGAGCAGGGAGAGTGCACGCAGCAGCACCTGCAATCAGGAGCTCCTTGTGTAGAAGAGGAAGGAGCAATGTGAGAGTTCCACATCAAGTGAGTGTGAAATGTGACTGTGCCAGCACAGAAAGAAAGTGCAGTGGCTGCAGAGCCCGTAAGGACCGAGCTGTGGGACTGTGCGTGGAGCTGGGGCAGGTCTAGGTGTGAGGTCTGCAGTCAAGATCTGAGCAGAGAGAATTCTGCTGAATGGCTTGAAGGAGGTAATTTGTGTGAGTTTGTGAGCACATGAAGGCAGAGAGATTTAGCAGCATGAAGGAAATGGATTGCAGGTAAAGAGAAAATTAAAGAGGATCTACAGTATAGACAGTTGAGTATAAATCACTGGGTGTGACAGCACAGCTGGGCACATCCTCTCTGTGTCCCTGCTGAGCACCAGCTGCAAGAAAGGCCATCTGGAGCACCTATTTATACTGTGATTCACCAATATCAATGGCAAAAACAGCTGGCTGCCTCTGAGCTCTGGGTGTCACTTGGATAAAGAAATCCAGTGGTACTCTTTCAGACAAAGGTGCTTCCACGTGTGTCTTTATGAAAGTTGTAGTAAGAGTTACACTTCTGTCAGTTAAATTTCTGACATATTTCTAATCTAGTTAATTTCCTTTTTAAGCCACTGTGCCTTTGAGAGACTGGTGTGCCTTCTCATTATAGTGAGGGCACAGCATCAGGATATGAACAGTATCCTATGCTAACAACCAAACCTGATCAATACACATTTTAAGACCGTCTTATAGCTACACTTCCTAGAGATCTTGCATTAGGAAAACACCATACAGCAGATTCCATTCAAAAGGCAAGCAATCTTTATAAGCTTCTTGCAAGGGTGATATAGCTACAACCAAAGAAAGTGTAAAAGCTATTGGAAACAGAGATAGCCTGGCTGCCTCTTTGGAGTCAGAATTTTAACAATGCCTCATGGGATCCTATCCAACTTGTCCCTAAGTGAAACGAGCAGCCCAATTTTGTTCTCGTTGAAGTCAGTGAGAAAAGGAACACTGCCTAGATTTGTTAGCATGCAAGGGTCAGGTTTTGGGATAGTCCAGATAGTCTGTCCTTTCAGTTTGTTGTCTTTTGACATCTTCCCTCAGAGTCTCCAGGCAACAGTGGCACTTCTGACAAACAAAAGCCACACAGACACTGCTGTATCCCGTCAGAATGACAATGACTTTCCATTCCAGTATTTGCTCAAACAGTGGTTTAACTATGTGAGGCACTACAGTTGAGACAAAAAAAATTTTTTCCTGAGAAGTATATTAGAGGACTTCTGGAACATGCAGCAGAACAACGCTTGCACAAATGGAATGGACTAAACAAGCATCATTTTTCAAAAGCCTTGCTGGTGACCTCAATTCAGGTTTTTGTCAAGTAAATTGCTTTGGATGTGAAATAAATACTGGGGAAGAGTGTCTTCTGTAAAACATAAAATTTGCAGAATGAACTTCTTACATGGTCAAGAAGATACTACTCTTCAAAAAATTACATTTTAAAGTAAAACACTACTCTTGCCTACTTCATTAACATCTATAGTGACAAAGACATTCAGGCATCTGAATTTTCTTACAAAGCTTTTATACATTCTTTTAAGAATAGTCACAGGTAGTCCAATATAAATAGAATAGGAAAAGAGTGAAGTGTCCTACACCACTACTACGACTATGCATACTACGACTCTATGAGAGAAATAAAGGAACAATCTAGGACTCATGTAATTGCTTTTGCAACCTAAGTTATCTTTAATCTAAACCACGGACAGCAACAAAAAGAGGAAAGATGCGTTTTGAACAGATATATTCAGCTATGTTTCTAGTGCAGAGCAGAATGTCATTGGAGGGCTGTATTTACCACAGTCCTTGTTATTGTGCTCTTAATTGATCTGACCATTACAGAACATCTTGTGGCATGTCAATATAGCAAAACTACCGTCTCCAGAAAGGTCATATATAAAGTGTGTAACACCAGAACTGGACTGCCCGTAGTGGCATTATTTTCCTACCTCTTCCCTACAATTTTCCCTTGAAATTTCTCTTCCCTACCAATGAAAAATAAGAAAACTCTAGTCTTGATGGCAGTCCAGGTACACCCTGTAGCATGCTTGTGCAGAGATCCTCCTTGTAATACTGGCTGTACTGCAACAGACCCAGGTCACCCCCAAGGTGGTTTACTCAACTGAAATGCCCTGTGCTGGGCAGATGTTGGCAGGAGACACTGGCAACTGTTTGGGAGACTCCCCCAAAAGGGCTCATTTACCACTTTAACCTCCAAGTTGGAGGGCAGTGGGCAAGCAAGAAACAAGATATTACACCTATGGCTGCACTACAGCCTCCTTAAAGGGCCCTAGCTTAAGGGATGCTGTTGGATGTCAGCTACCCATCCCCCAGCCCAAAGGACAGCAACAACCAACATAATTTCGTAGGTGAGAAAGAAAATTAGATGGCAACACTGAAAGGAATTTTTCCTAACTGCAATGTGTGCAGTTTATTCACTAACACAGCAAATCCTTTGTGAATTCAGTGCCAGCTTCTTCAGTTTAAGTCTACTGTACATTCACTTGATTTAAAAAGATCGGTTTTGGTCTTACTTTAAAGTTGTGGTACTTATGCATGACTTGCGTATGAATGAGGTGAATGAATTCATTACTGAGAAGCAAGATTAAGTTCTGCAGCTGTTCAGCCTGGGGACCTTGTTCAAAGCACGGCCAGAGTGACTGAAAAATCCTTTAGTGAATGAGGCAGTTTTAGACTGAAGTGTAACATAGCAAGTAGCATTAGAAATGCTAGATTGGACAAGAAATTAAAATGGCTTGCTTACACACATTATCTGCAGAATAAAGATTTTTAAGAGGGCTGCTCTGCAGGTAGGTAATGATAGTGTATGGATTGTCCCCACAGTCGCCTGACCTTGAGGGTGTTAATTTGTGTCTTGAGTGCAGCTGTGATGTTCACAGCTAGTATTCACAACCAAGATGTCAAAGGAGCTTTACAAATTGTGGATCAAATACAGGATGTTTGCTGTGGCAGAGAACAAAGTGAGAAGGAGAAGAATACCTCCTTTCTTCTTGTTTGACATTTTACCTAGTGTTCTCTCACGGATGATCTTTCAGGTAGGCTCAGAAATGCTAGGAGATATTTTTCACTTTGTAGCAGTTTAAATGCATACTATATAATACTGTGATGTAAGCTAAGTGGTAGTTACTTTCCTTACATTGTTTGAGCATGTTTTTGACTGCCTGTTTCTGGCAGTGTTTTATTACTGCTTAAGACATGACTGTGCAGTCATTTCATGTTTATCCCATCCAGCCTTCAGAGTTCATTGAACTGTCATGTTATATGTGCGAACTACAACAGTAGAGGAGAATGTATTGGTAGACTACAGGTTATGTAATATGGTCTGCATGTTAGTTTGGTATTAATGGTTATGGATTTATGTGTTAAATACAACTGACATACTAAACAGTATAGATAGGCCCCCTTGTCAAAAGGGTTTATCAAAAGAAAAAAAAAAAACAAGACATGCGATTGTGTGACTCCAGGACTAAAACTTGTGCCATGTGTCTGAAAGTATGAGGTGGAAGAAAATTGAAATTCCAGTCAAAGCATATCCGAGAGTACAAGCTGTGGGGAGAAGAAATGATGGGGAAAATAATAATAAAAAAAGGGTAGAGAAAAGGGATTCCAACTGAGGTAAAAATAGAGAGATGAGGCAGGTCTTCTGGGACAGAGACTGCAGCAGAAAAACTCTATGCAACTCTTGTTGATATAAATTTATTATTAGAAATGAAAGATGCTTTTGATTAGCTGGTTGTTTTTCAAAAAGAAAGATGGCATCCAAGAGTGATGTCTTTCCCTCTTCTGAAGAGTGTCCATTTTGCTCGGAGGCATTTCTCACCTGTTCACCAGAATGTAATCTGGTAGTATGGCCTACTTGCAACTACAAAGTGTCTTAAAAGCTTCATCTAATGTATTAAATTCCTAATTATTCCCATACGTCTTTTTCATGTACACTTCTGCATGTTTATGTTGGATAACTGTGTGTAGTAGCATGTGAAAACCATAGTTTCTCTGATCTTTGTGTGATTTTAGTCTAATACATTCAAATCCACCTCTCCAAAACCATGCCACCACCAGTCACAGACTGAACCAAAGCTAACAAGTAAGACTGTCAGGTTGTATGGTGGTTATGGTGGTTACTGTTTGTGTGTTTTCCTGCAACAAAAGAAACATAATATTTTCCTTTAATTTGCAAGCACCCTGGACTTTGCTCTGCTTGCTAGCAGCAAAAATGAAAAAACCCTGAAGCAGAGGCAGTATCAACTTCACTTTTTGCAACCATCCACTCTGTACAGGCTACTCTTCTGCCAGGGACCCTCCAAACTCCCTGCATCTTCAGTTTCAAGTAGTCTGAAAGAAATTCTTATACATTCCCCTAGAAGACTCCTTGTACTTTGCAAAATGTAAATAAAATTATAATACTTCATCTAACAGGCATTTTTCAAATAAATTGTTTTCCTGAAGCATTATTAACTTCTGAAGTTACCAATATGTTTCTTTGTATATTTACTCTTAGGTAACTTGAATAATTTTATTTTTAAATCAAAATAATTCTCAATGAATCTTCAGCATGAGAGAAGAAGCAGCAGAATTATAAACACTTATATTAATGAATTCTATATAACATTGTGTGCTGGGCAAACAATAGTAAGAGCTTTTTTTTTTTCCTAAATTTAGTTTCATATTTGCTAGAATATTTCTGCAGTCTAAGCTATAACATGGTTGAAGCTGTATTTCAAAACTATTAGCTGCAGATTTCACAACCATTTTTATGATTCAGCTTGACAAATAAAACATAATAACACCTTTACAAAGGAGTGCCAGATGATTCCTGCATGCAACCTAGTGTTTTCAGGCATGACCACATCAATATCTACTATGGACTTTTTCACCCTGGAACTGTGTGTGTGTGTGTGTGTGTGTGTACGTGTGTGTGTGAATGTACACATGATGTCTAGCTGAATTGCAGAAGACAACATTTGTAAAGGAAACATGTAAGCCAAGATCATCAAATCATAGCCTCCTATGTTTAAACCTTTTTAAGAATCAAAAAAGACCTCCCTGCTTTGCTTCTCCATACACAGAGGTAATCAAGAGTGTTTAAAACCTGAACAAGTGCATTTGCAGTGACAGGAGGGGAAGGAAACCACTCCTAATTTTACTTGACTCAAAATACTTACCCAGATCAGAGTTGCAGAGTCACGTTGCTGATCATTCTGTCATTCTAGCCTGAGGTATACAAATATCTCCAGTGGTAGATGTGAAGAAATTTAAATTGGTTCATGTTTCTGGCATGCTCATTTCTTGTCCCTCAAGGACTAATTTTGAGTTGGCACTAAAATCTGGAGAAAAATCATATGGCTGGTCTTTGTTTTTAAAAATGAACAGTAAAGCATACTCTTTCTGATTTAAGACTTTAACACATTTATTTTTAAAATGTATCAACAGTGTTCTGAAATACACTTTTTTAGTCTTTCTGAAGTCCTGCCACTTCTCCCCCAAATCCTTAGGTGATAAGATCTTTGCTAGTTCTTTGTGAGTTTAGTATTAAACTTAAGAGAGTTTGTAATTCTGTAGACAGTCATATAATTACAGAAGACAATTATACTTTATCTTAGGTTTTGAGCTATGTATGATTTCCCTTCTGTACAGACAGTGTCTCTGAACTTTGTTTTAGCAGCATATACAGCATATTATGCTGAGATCATCAACAAAAATATTCACCCCAGGTTTGTTTCTAAAATCCCCATGGAGTCCAGTAACCGCATCCTTATGTAATATTCTTTGGTTTTTTACCTTCCCTATAGGCAAACACTCATCCCTTTAGTCTTGTACTAATTCCCACCTTTTTTGCTTGAAATACTAAGTTATTACATGGCATTTTGACAAATGTTTGCTGAATCCCAAAGATAAGAGACCTGGAGCATTTTCCTTGTCCAGAATGCTAGTTATTTTTGTCTGTGAAAAATGCTTGATGAGACAACCTCCCATTCTAACCCTGTTGCATTTTTAGTCCATTTTCAAATTACCCACATTTTTTAAAGACTAAATTGAGCTCTAACTATTACAGAGGCTGAAGTCTTGTCTAAACGAGTTGTTTTCCCAACTCCTTTCCTTTTTAATTTCCCTTATAATGCTTCTTTTCTGAACTTATATTAATATTCTATTGAACCATGTTATAGTTTTCAGATTGATGGTACCTTTCTCTGGATGAAAGATTCATTGTAAATTCTTACTACTTGATATGTAGTTTCATTTCCCAACTCTTTCAGAATTCTGGAATAAAAAAATATCCTGCTCCCTAGTGGAAAAACAAAACAAAACAAATACTACATAATTTATTTGTGCTTTTGTTTATGCATTAAAAGTTATTATGTGTCTTAAATTCAGGCCAATTACTCATTGTTGGAATTGTACCTACTTTATACTCTTGTATTTTTTTCTTGTAATTTCATAAGAGTGGAAATCAACATGAACTTTAGTCTTTTTACTAATAGCAACAAACCCAGGAAGAATATTCTTTTTGTTGGCTGACTTCCAAGGTTTCTAGCATCAGTTTCAGACAGCAACACTGTACAGGCTGATCTGAAGCCACTGACCCTGAAAATCTTCAAACCTAATAAACTTTATATCTGTCTGTGCATTCTCTTCTTTCTCTCCCTTAGTTTTTCTTTAATTATAGGAATAAGGTATGGGGAGGAATCTATTTTAATTGTTTTAAAAGGTTTAGCTGAACATGACTATCCATTAAGTTACTCTTATGATATAATTAAAACAAAAACCCCCAGGACCTAAGTGCCACTGTTCTCTTTTGTGCTAGTAAATCCTATGGAAACAAGCTTACTGATACAGATTCATTATCATTACTACTACTAACAGGACAGAATTGTTGGTCTTTGTTTAGAGAGAAACTACACAGACCCATAAAAATAATTGAATAATTGAATAACCACTCCAGGTTAAAATATTTTAATCTAAGGATTTTCAGACAACCAGATTTTATTCATGTGAAGGAATAAAATGAGTGAAAAACTTGAGATGGAAAAAACCATTCTGCTTCACAACCCGTTTCAGTGGTGGTTTCTCAAACACTTTTCCTTTGAACAATTCCCATATATATATATATATATTTAGACCTATGAGAATACATTTAAAGGTGCTTTCAGGGTCCTCAGTCCTGTATGTTGTCATTTTCATGTATTTAGCAATGAAAAGGTTACAGACTTCTTGTTGACTTAATCAGGGCTCAGAGACAAGGAGCTCAAGAGAGGCACTGAGGAGTCCCTTGCAGCAGCTCCTGTGTGCTTCCCTGAGTGCAGGTGCTTACGTGAGCCGTGGACCCCCAACCATGTCCCCTTGCACACAGCTCTTCAGAGCAGTGTCAGAGGTGGGCTGGCAAGGCAAAATAAGGTAGAGTTCAGTAGCACTGATTGCAGGCTGGGAAAGCAAGGAGATGGGACTAATGCCTGTTAGTGGTAAGTGTAGGAGGCAGTTAGGGGAAAGCTGGTGTTAATTTGGTATAAAAACAGGACACATAACAGGAGGAATGGATGGACATGTATTCCTTCTTCCTGGATGGGCCTGAGCACACCCAGGTACTGCAGCTCTAGTTTGCCAAGGCTGATGCTGCTGTCTTGAAAATTAGCTTTGGGAATCACTGTGTTATAGTGGGCATCAGTATTAAGTTACTCAGCATTCTGGCAGCTGTGCTTTAAGGTAGATGAATATGGAAAAGCCATAAGCTGTTCAGCACTTTTGCTGCAGATCAGTGCTGCCCACTTTTCCAGACAGACTGGCAGATTAGTCATCAGTTTGCAAAAGAGGATCCACAGTACTGAATTCTACCAGAATGATGGAAATTACATTGTATTGTGAGTTGTATGGAATAGGACACTGCAAAGAAGCAATGACTCTAGTAAGCATATGGTCAGATGTTTGATAGTTCTTTGTTTGAAAGATGGGATTTCCTGACTGGTCAGAAGCTTGCTAAAATTATTAATGTTTCATAGACTTAATGAAAGGTTGTATTGAGCAGGCTTCTGCCAGAGAATATCCCGGGTGATGTACTAATCGATATTTTTATTATGATGTAAATGATGGAAGTTATTACATTTGTTAATAGTGCCAAGTAAGAAGGTACAGCACGACCCTGGAAGAAGTCAAAATAATCTCATCCCAATAGAGCCAATGTCACATTTCAAAAGCCACGATGTGTGAACAATCCTTAACTGCCCAATGTAGTGGGTATTGCCTTTAGTTATTTAATGAGACCTTGCCATGTGTAAAGTTCAAACCAGGGTGGCTTTGAGGAACTGTGCTTTAATACTTACAGGGGAATTCAACATGCATCTTATCAAGGGTTTTACAAATGTCTCCTTTTAGGAAAAGAAACAGTAATTTAAAAATTCATAAGATTCAGTTTTTAGTTACATACATTGTGCTAACGGGACCTGTAGCATAGTTTAAGTTGGATTTGTCCCATGGCCCTGCAAGAGACATTTGTAGAAAAAAACAAAGAGAGAAATGTTGGCCGCATTATACCTACGGGAATATTCCAGCTCTCTGCATTCCCCAGAAAGAGATTAAAGCAGTAATAGGATGAGACATCTCTAATGCCCTAAAGACAGCTGAAAACTGACCTCCTCTTGGTAAATATTGAAGAGGATCTAGTTGTGGCTTAATGGTAAGAAAGAGTGGGCTATTGCTTTCTCACAGATGGGGAATAAATTCTTACCACATGCTCAGATTTCCTGTTTAGTTCTTTTCCTCTCTTAAATAAGAAAGCTCTCAAAGTCTAAATCTTATGCAGGATACCAGAGTGCCAGGATCTGTCAGGCCTGCCTGGAAATGGCCCTTTCTTTTCCCATTTTGATATACTTTAAAAGTTGCTTTGTAGGTTACTTCATACCTTTCAGGTTATTGGAAAGTCAATTTTAAGTGCTGGTAGCTGCAAAATAATGTTACATAATATTGCAGCTCTGAGAAATTTACTTTATCATATCCACAAGAAGCTTGCCCAATTGCAATGATTCTTGTATTGTGTTCTAGTTGCATAGGTTTTCTGCCAGAAGAAAGGATATTTTCAGTGGGCTAAGGTAATTTGTTTTCTGCTCTTTGCTGGAAAAACCCTGTAGACCTGCTACACTCAGATTCCTCACAGCCAATTGCATGTGATAAGGAAGAATCCCTGTGTGAATACTTGAAGCACGAAGAGAAGTAACCAGAAGGCAGGAATGGGTGGCCAGGGGTTGGACAGTGTGTGGGTGGGAGGATGGGGGATTGTAGCACTGGGTTTGGCTAGTTAAACATCTGTGGAGTTGAGATATTGGTTTGTCTGCTAAACAGAGCTAACCAAGCTTTCCTTGTACAAGGGTCTCAAGAAAATAAATAAATTCACTCACTCAGAAATTTAGGGATTTAGTGTTGATTGTTCTAAAGGAGCCCAAAGGGAAATTGGTAATTCTGTCTTCAGAGAAGGGCCTGAATAATGTTATAACTACATGAAAACAATGAGGAAAAACTTAAAATACTGCATTGCTGCTTTTGAAGTAAGTACCATCCATCCTGTGCAGTGAATAAATCAGTTATCCCCATGAAAAAGATGGAATGTAATAATATGTTTAAACTGTATCTTACTTTATATTCATTGTGACACTGCATTAGCTCTGTGCAGAATCTTGTAATCTAATGGCCTTTCCTCTTGCATTTCTTAATTCTTAGCATGGCTTCGAAGTAGGAGGTCCCTTTGGGATGGGCAACTGAGGAGCTGTGGAGGCTGCCCTTACAGCCACTCTCTGGCTCCAGCATGACCCTGTCCACTGCACTGAGCACTGTGTCAAATGTGCATATGATGGACAAGTTTCAAGATCAAAGAAGGAATTGCCAATTCAAGGAAAGCGAAGAAAACATGATAAAGCAGGAAGGTATAAAATCCATATATTTCACATTTTGAACCACTGTAGAACATTTATGTATTTCATGCTGCAGAATATAGCTGGTTTTAAGCCCAGCTACCAACTAAGCACCACACAGCCACTAACTCACATCTCCCCCCAGAAAGATGGGGGAGAAAATGAGGGGGGAAAGAAGGAATATACATGAGAAACAGACAGTTTAAGAAGTAAAGCAAAATCCACACATGTAAGAAGAGCAAAATGAAGAACTCATTCAGCACTTCCCTTGGGCAGGCAGGTGTTCAGTCCTATCCAGGGCAGCAGGGCTCCATCACACATAACAGTGACTTGAAAGACGAATGTTATCACTCCATATGTTTTCCCCTTCCTTCTTTTTCCTCAGTTTTATATACTGAGCATGACAACATATGATCTGGAATATCCCTTTGGTCAGTTGGGATCAGCTTTCCTAGCTGTGTCTCCTCCTAACTCCTTGAGCACCCCTAACTTGCTCGCTGCTGTGGTGGGGTGAGAGGCAGAAAATACCTTGTCTCTGTGCAAGCCCTTCCCAGCAAAAACTAACATCCCTGTGTTATCAACACTGTTTCCAATACTGTGCTAGCTACGGTGAAGATAATTAACTACATCCCAGCCAAAACCAGAGCAATAATCTATTGCATCACAGTAATAACATAAAATGAGATGGATGTTACAGTACCTTTATCATTTAATAGATCAAGTGCGCAAATGTCATTGCTTATACTCAGGTACTGAAAGAAATGCACCTTGAAACGAACTGAATTAATCAACAGGTCACCCTTGATTCTGACTTTCAGAGGAAGTCAGATCAGTTCCTTACATGCAAGCAGCTGCGGTGACAGAGTTCCAAGCAGGGAGCTTAGTATGCAAGCAGCTGCTGTTCTGCGTCTGCCTAAGTGAGAAAACATGATGGCTTCAACAAGCTGTTAGTAACTCTGTGTATGTGCTGTGTAATGTATTATGCAAATTCACTGCTTTAAACATTAATTTGAGGTCAGTCTGGAAAAATGCCAATATTCTTATAGTTAGTTGAGAAAATGCTTTTTGATAAGGTTAGCTGCTAATTCTGTTAATTTATTATTGCAACCCATAATAAGCCATTTGATCTTGTAATTGCAAATACCGATTTTCTTACACTTTAATCACTTCAATCTTTATTAAAATTTGTACCAGCCTGTTCAGTCAATAATTGAACAAACAAAAGCCTTCACTCAAGTTAACGGCGTCATTTTCTTCCTCCTGTAACTGCTACCAAATAGAGGCCAGCTGGGCTTGTGGGGCTGAATGCCCAGAGTTTTCAGGAATGACAGAGCAAAACAATGCTGTATAGGCTGAGGACAAGCAGTGTTATGAAGACTTGGACTCGAAATGGCACACTACATATCCATATTTGGAAAACAGGAGGCCTGATTATCTCTACTGACATCAGACCATGACTGAACTGGCAGCTAAGATAATGTGCTTGTCTGGAAAAGGTATGAACTTCTGGTTTTGCTGTTCATAGTGAAATGATGACTGCTGGAATATTGAAGTCAGAGGATATACAGATTACAAAGCATCTCAATTGGCTTTCTCAGTTACATGACATTGCACACGAATTAGGTCTGCCTGGAGGGCCCTTTGGTTTGTGATTAAAGTTAGTTAAGCCATTGAGAAAAACACTATCAGTATGTTAGAAGACTAAAAACAGCATGAAAGAGCAATGTGTATTTTTCCATGTGTTTTTGTTTGTTTGTTTGTTTGGGTTTTTTGTTTGTTGTTTTTTTTTTTTGGTAGCTACAGAACATGGACATTACAAGACTCTACAACATTGTCACTTAACTTATTGTCACTTGCTACTGGCAGTGTGGGGGTTTCTTTTGGCTCTACTGCCTTATGCAGATCAATTAAGCCATAAATCCAGGGCCAATCCAACCTTTGTTAAGGAAAGATTTCCTGGTTTGGGAGGAGGCAGACTAGAGGACTCTGTAGGAACACTGTAGGAAAACATCTGAATTCAAAGCCGTTTTCCAGTTTTAGGAGAGACATGGCAAATGCCCTCTTAGGCTGTGTGCATCCTGCTGCACTTGGAGGTCAAACACATCAAAGATTTGAGGGCTCAGGTAGCAGTGGTGACTTAACAGCTCTTAAAGGAAAGGGGATGTTATTTCATCTCATAGAAATCTTTTTGTCAGCAAATTCCTGCATGTGATGTGGCCAGTCATACACTCGTCATTCACTAGTGAAAAAAACACTAATGCAGAGTCTGAAACTCCACAGAATGACAAAAGCATTAAAGCACAGGATTCTACTATCCAAATGATATGTGAGAACATGACTGGGAGTTGTGCAGTCAGAACAGTTAATTTTCAATGAGAATCCTTCACTCCAATTTATATTTAAATAATTATTTATGGCAGAATAAATGCTGAACACCTCCAGTTGTAAATACACGGAGAAATTATGTCTACTTTAAAAAAATAAAAGCTGTCTTTGCAACCTATGCATGCAATTAAGTTGTCCTCCTTCTTTATGCTTTCTCCACATGGGTCTTCACAAGGCAGAACTTACAACTCTTTTAGTCTAAATATCTTTCTCCAAACTATTATTTTTTTTCCTTTTGTTTTTTTGGTTTTTTGGTTTTTTCCTCCCCACCACACATCTCTCCAGGCTTCTCCTTTCTTCCTTTCTTGCCCCCTTTGCTGTCATTTTTTTTTTCTGCTTTTGCCTAGCTAGTTCCACCACTATGTTTTTCTCGCATGATTTTCCCGCTTCTGTCCTCTCTGTCATAGGTGCTACCCTCATTAAGAGGAAAAATATAACCAGAAATTTTGCAGACTCTTAAACTGAAGGCAAACAATCAGCTTAGTATCTTTCAGTTTTGGTGATTAGGCTTGTCAAAACTAAAGAAATTATGATTTTTTTTTTTTACTATATCCCTAGAATCCAGTAGAATTTGTATGAAAAGAGGAGAATTGAATTGCTACTCTACAATCCATAAGACACAGTTATTGTATTGGCATGACAAAAATACTGAAATTCAGTAGCAGTTGTAATTAATTATTTATTATGACAGTCTCAGGGATTTTGAATTATGAACAAAAACACTCTTTAAATTTTCCAGAAAATATACAGAACCGTAACAAGATTGTGTTGTCTTTGTTGATGACGTGACACACAAAAAACACTGATCTTTCTGTGCTCATGTCCAATTTCATGGTTTGTACTGTATCCCCTTTGCTAGGTTTGTTAAGAGTTGCTTGGTGTGTTGCTTAAATAGAATTATATAAACCTTTAAACCTTAGGTTTGCTGTATCTATTCATATCCTCTCACATATTTGTAACACAGTGTCTGTCCATGGGTGTATCTTTCAATATAAGCTGACTGAAAATTTGAATGTTTGATGCCCATGAAGTTCTGCTGGGTCAGCACTTGTTTTCATCTTTAAATGGGGGTTAAATGCCTGATGTACCAGATTTTGTATTTTAATCTTCTTAAAACAGATAATTTTTAAATATAAGTTGTCCTCGAGGAGCTGCAAGGGAAGAAATAAACATAATTATAGGTAAGTCTGCACCTATTCTATGTATTTCTGCATCCCGTTTTGAGATACAGTCAGAGACACGAGATATCCATGCAGTACTTTAACAAAAAAACCCCAGACCTACTACTTCTAAATAAAATCACTTATCCAGATTAAAGAGTTGTAGTCATTACATAAAAAAGTTTAGAAAATAATGAAAAAGACTATACTGAGTAATTAGTCTGGGAAAAAGTTTTGTTTTGTATTACCTCCCATAAATTCAACCTTTTTTTCCCCTCTAAAAGTATTTACTAAAAACCTAATAATACCTTATTAGTAAATAAAGTTCTTTGTAACAATCTTCTCCATTCTTAATAATTAAGAGAATATGTTCATGTTTTCTTTAGATGCTTGAGAGTAACATATAACTCTCTTTTGTTCATTAAACTCTAATTTTTCAATATATGAGCATAACTCTGGAAAAATTTCTGTTAATATTTGTTTACCTCTGTGGAGGAAAAGCACATATGCGTTCAGATTTGTTTTTTGAGGTGTAGGCTGCACTTTCTCAGATAATGATTCCCAATTTGAGAAGAAAGGGCCTTCTGTTTCCAATTTTGCATATGGAATGTAGTACATGCTGCAAAGCTGCTGATCAATATTTGATGACTGCTAATTTTCAGTGAAGTCATTCTGGACATGCAAGAAATTTGAATTTTTTTTTCTTTTTAGTTTTTTTGTTTGTTTGTTTTGTTTTCTGAGGTTTTCAAAAGCACCACAGTTTCAGTAGCACAAATATTCAAGGAAACCTTAAAAAAATGAGTCTGAATATTACAACAAAACTAATTTCAATCTGCAAAAGTAGTGTTTTTATATTGAGTATGGCATTCAGATGCACAGCTAAAAGTTTACAGAAGTAAGGAATATTGATATAAGGAAACAGGCCATATAATGTCTGCACTAATAATGAGCAAAACTATAAAATTTTAGTAGTTTAAACAACGTGCTAAGCAAAAATTATTAGCTCACCATGTTCACCAACAATTTTGTATAATGGATGTCTCAGAACACTATCATTTGTTAGAGGCCAGTTTGCAAAGATACAGGAAAATTTGTCAAATAAATTGTTCATTATGAATCATATGGTATGTTTTCTTTGGATGGACAGTTGGCTTCAATAAATCTGTCCTTTGAAAATCCCTGAGCTCCCTCAGACTACCAGTCTGCTTTTACTTTGGAGACTTCAGACTTAACATTTCCTCAATATAGATTTTATGAAAATAGAAGGATACTTCACCTTCTAACAAAAATAAGTATCCAGATGATGTGCAATCACTATTTAGCAGTTGTTTCTAAGGAGCAATGCTTATATTCTGATGTTAAGACTTATGAAACATTTAATAGGATTGCGTGTTTTCATGGCTTACATTATGGACTCATTTGAATTGATCCTCTTTTGTGTTGAGATATTTTAATGAAATATATAATTAAATAGTAACTCTACTGGAGTACAAGTCTGACTAGGAGCAGCTGAAGGAGCTGGGGGTGTTCAGCCTGGAGAAAAGAGGGCTCAGGGGGAACCTTATCCCTGTATACAGCTCCCTAACAGGAGGTTGTAGCCAGGTGGGAGTTGGTCTATTCTCCTAGGTAACACATGGCAGAAAAAGAGGAATTGGCTTCAGGTTGCATGAGGGGAGTGTGCTGGTTTGAAGGTAAACCAGAAGAAGAAATGGACCCACTACCAGAGAGATTATGAGTCAGAGTTACAATTTAATTGAAGATATTACAATACACTTATA
>JAWWEE010000085.1:14002888-14034594 GCA_035221455.1 Xenops minutus | reverse complement strand
GTTTGGTTCCTTTTAGGGATTTTTTGTTTGTTTGTTTTGGGGTGCTTTGGTTTATTTTTTGTTGGTTTTTGTTTTGTTTTGTTTTGTTTGTAGTTTTTTTCCCCCCAAAATACAATGCATTTTTACCACTTTTTTTTTTTTTTTTTTTTTTTTTTTTTTTTTTTTTTTTTTTTTAGGATAGACTAGAGTGACCAAGTTAAATTTTATGTGGTGAGTCACAAGTAAAAATGTAATAAATATAAAATTTTAAAGCAAAGAAGACTAGCACTCTCCATATGACACTCTCTTAATATGGGAATATTTTGACTTTTCCAAATTCTTTCAATTAGCTGAATACTCATGTATATATCATTTTATGTACACTTAAGTGTACACAAATTACACATTATACAGTTATAAATCAAATTATATGTTTTAAATTGTCCATTTCAAAAATATAAGGAAAATGCACAAAGTGTTATATAGATGTTACAAAGACTCTTATAGGCAATCTGATTGTACAAGATCACATTTGTGTTGTTGAACACCTTCATTATACCATATGAAATTAGCATTTCTACTATTAAATCTATTTCTTTAAAAATCAGTAATTATACTTCTTCTAGTTTCTTTATTTTATGGTAAAACTCATAAAGCAGAAGGACTTTCCAGGTGCAAGTGATTTGGGGAATTTGCTCTGTAAGGTGTCGTGACCATGTTAATATTAGAATTAGATAGGACATAAAAACCCACAGTGTTTTCTGTCTCTGATGTTGTGTGTCTCCAGTGTTTGTATCTTCCTGCTAAAAAAAGCTTACAATAACTAACTAAAAATCTAGCAATTTTCCTCCTAAGTCAGGTCCAAGTATAATTACTTTTGTAAATGTTAGCAGCTGTAGGATATCAGCATTTTAATTTACCAGAGGAAATAACTTCTCAACCATGCAGTATATATGACATTGACATGATCCTGGTATGATTTACAAGGTGATAACTTTGAGTCAATAGCTGGTACACTCATTGTAATTCACTGAAAGGTGACTGATTTGATGTACAGTGGTTGCAACTAAAAAGCTAATTCTTTTTTGGTTGCTTTGCTACATTTGAGAGAGAATCCATGTAGTTAAAAGATGAGTACCACTGGAACTGATGACTCTTCCAAAGGTGGAATGACCTTTCACAGTGTGACATCTGCACAAAATGTTTGCTCTGCTAAATGCATTCAATTCCTATTCTGATAGGAGGTTTACCTTAGAATAGTTTTGTATTGCTATTTGGTGTTTACTGCTGGCCAGCCCCAGACAATAATCTAAACTTGAGGTATATTGTAGAATTCTAGTATTTCAGCTCCATCAGTAATACAATACTGAAGATTTCTACCATAAAATCACTGTGAAACAGGCAGTCTGGACTTTTATTCTGTCCACTGTTCCTGTGGCTAAAATGTTCACATTATATACTAAATGAAGTTGATTTCCAGACTGAAAACACAGTAAATTCAGTCAGGTTTGCACTATCATCATTTTTCATCTTGAACACCTTTGCAAACTGTGCTGCCCCTTAGACTCCTGTTCTCCACTATAGTCATAACAAATCCAAAGCATTTATCAAAGCATTCTTTGTTTTGTTTCGTTTTTCAAACAATCAAGAAATGTAAACAACTGGAATTTCTCCATGAAGTTGTGCTTTATCTATAGCTGTACAAAACAGCCCTGAAATTAAACACCTTAAGTCATTATTACTTACATCTCTTAGTTTGGGTGTCTCATTTGACATGCATTCTTTGAAATACAGTTCTATGCCTTGGCCTTAAATGTGGTATTTTTTGGAGTCACTTAAATACCCGATTTTGACAAGTAGGCAGATTTTGATTTTACATCAGGGTTACAATAAGTTAAATCGTCTGGCAGAGTGGAGTAAGGTTATTCTGAATTTATATTTGTTTATCTGAGAAGAGAGCTTGTATCTAATGTGAGAATGTGATAATTTAGTGTTTAGTTGTATGTTTTAAATTTTACAAACTCCACATTCTTTCAGTCATTAGTATTAATAAAAATTAATTGGTTTTTTGCCTTCCACACCTTTGCTACTACAGATTTCAGCGTTTTTTCTTCCATTATAGAATCCTTTTCCTCCTTCTGAATAAGTGCATGTATCAAGAGAGATTTTACCCTTCACATTTAATTTTCTTTGATTTTCACAACTCTGCATAGGTATCCAGTGTGTGAAAAAGCTCTTATACCATCCCTTGAAGTATTAATTTAGTGCTAGTGAATAGATCAGTATCCTCAGAGGCTTTCTATTCAGTGAAAGCACACAGCAAAATGAAGCTAGTGGTTAAATTTTTGTCTGGTTTCCTTGTGCAACTGAAGAAATGTCTGAAACTGCAATCTCTAAATAAGAATATTTCATGGTCATTGAGATTTAGGAGAGAATGTTGAATCTACCAAGGAAAATATACCTATGTAGCATGGATGCAGTTACTGTGTGGTTACTTCATTTCTGTTCAGGCTGCTAAGCAGCCTTCTCACAGTAAGAATCCACAACTTACCACTGAATTTATCTAAATTTGAAGAATTAAATGATGATGCAGAACAACCAGTGTCATGAGTCATTCATTTTCTTCTGGACATGTGGATGATTCAGGATTTTTAAAAAGCAGAGTTACAATTAAATTGTTTTCATTACTTTAGTAAGGTTTGTCTGTGTAGATTCAAAATTAAGATCTAGGAGCCTTCACATTCATACACAATACAAACATATGGAAAAAACCCCAAAGTTTTGTTGTGATTTCGTAGTCTATTCTGTTTTCAAGACTTGTTTAGGATCACAAAATTATTTAGTTACACAATGAAATTTTGAAAATTCATTTTGAAAATTTTGAAATGGAGAACAGTGTTTCCATAACCTCTTTGAGCAATATGCCCCTGGACTTACCTGCTCTTTCTGTGCAATATTTTCCCTTTGGTTTGCATTTGCATTACTGTAACTTTTGCCTGTGCACTTCTTATCAGAGTCTGTCTCTGTAACACCCTATGTGATAGCTGATAAAATAAATATCAAGTTCTTTGTCCCTAGTTCTTTGTACTTCAGATTGACAAAAAGTACTAATCATTTAAGGTCAAATCCACAAAGAATTAAGTAAGTGAATCTTACTTGGTATCTCAGGACCTTTTTTTTTGTTTTTGTTTTTGTTTTTGTTTTTGTTTTTGTAATGTAGACAAATGGCTTTTTAAATTTAGCCTGAAAATTGCAGGCTTGCTTTCTGGTTTGAGTAATTTCCTAAGCTACTATCCAGCAACACTGTAAGTGAGTATGAGGTACAGTGACAGGATAGGAGAAGAGAAATAGCAGAAATATTTCCACAGCTAAAGAAACTGTATGTGCATCAAGAAGCATAATATTGAACCATTTAAAAGAATTTTCTCTTGTTCCCTGATGTACCTGTCATTTGAAATTATCTTATTTATTGTCTATGGTTTTAATGTGCCATTTTAAAAATGAAGAGGAAAAAAAGGCAAAAATCAATGTTCACATTTTAAATGAAACCCTGCTTGCATAAGCTGTGGAAAAAAAATAGAAGAAGATCTGTCATTCTAAAGACAGCATTAATCCTGCCAGTATTTGTAGAGAGCTGCTATCCATAAACGTGTGTGCAATAGATAGTCTAATTGCTTCATTCATGGTTGCAGGATATGCACTCTCTTTCCTGGTGGAAGCAAACTTCATGCTGTTTCCTATTCACTGTATTTCTTGAAGAAGAGCAGTGCTGCATATCAATCACAGAAGCATCTGCTTGTATTAAACATTTCTTGCTCTTTTCCTGTGACAAGTCATTTATTGTCATCTTTGACAGTGCTTGTGTTTGTGTCATGTCAATGCTGCCCAGAATCTTTTTCTTATAATTTAATAGTTTGAGTACTTGTCACTTCTAAATGCATTGTTTAACCCTCACATTACTGGCATTGTCCAAACTGGCAGCAAAACAGCTTCTTAGAAGGATCTGAAGTTTTTTTAAGCCTTAATTAAGCATCTTGTCAGATCGTCTATATGTCTGTATGTAACTTGTGACTGCTCATGTGTCTTTGTCCATTAGGAAATAATTGATGATGTTCCTGCTGTAGGAAAGAAAGGTGAAGATAGAATAGCTGCTTAGAGTGCCGAGATATTTTTAAAAAGATATGCATATGCAGCAGTAGCAGAAGATTGTCTGATGTTTAATGTGTATTTTTATAATAAAACCCCCAAAGTATATGCCACATAAAACAGCTTAACTTTACTAATTCAACCCAGGGTTGATTTTTTCCTGTATTTTCACTAGGGGCTTTTCTTGCTTTGTTTTGTTTTCTTATTTTTTATTTGGAGGTAATTCCCAGTTCTTGGGTTTTATATGGGTTTAAATGGGCCTTTTATTCTTGCTTTCTTCTCTTCTACAGAGATTTATACTTTCTCTCCAAATTAGGTGCAAAAAGAGTCAAACCACAAATCCAGAGATGAGAATTGTCCAGTGATGAAAGAACATTCTATCAATAAAAGTATAAACCTCTATTGTCTGAGCTAATGGAGATACCTATTTTTGCTTATTCTAACACTTTAGTCACAATAATTCTCTTAAAGTATCTTTATTGTTCTTGTCATTTTAGTTTGCCTCTCTTTTCAACTTCTGTAGTACTTTTTGCCCTAGGTCATATTTCTAACTTTTTTTTTTGCCTCTCATTTCTCTTTCGTTTCTTTTTCATCCTTCTTTTCCACAGCATATCATCCTGTATTTCTATGATTTATTTCATATGTCTTTTTTTTCTCTTTCACAGTGTATGCCCGTTCTCATCTTGTGGAACCAAGGGGACAACACAAATACCTGCTTCCTTTTCTCATGTTCTCACGGCCCCACATCTGCAAAGAACAAGCAGAAAGGAAATCTAACTTTAACTCTCACACATTTAGATTTCTACTTGTCTCTTACATAAAACAGAATTGGCATCAGCTCTTTTTTTCACTGTCCAGAAAGAGAAAAATTGTCTTTTTTCTGAGCATCTCAGAGCACCTAACAGTGCTTTTATTGAGAAGCATCCTCCAGCTCCATTTTTTGTTATTATTTTTTTGTTATTTATCTGGCCTCTGAAAGTTTTGCTCTGTGCACAAATGACTATAAAAAAAGCTGCTCGCTCATTCCAAGATAGTGCGTATCCTAATGGGTTAACATTTAATCAACTTATTTAATTTACTTATTTTTATGGTTCAGCTCTTCTGGGTTGAACGTGTGTATTCCTCATCAGTGAGTCCAAGGACACTATCTGTTGAGAAGAAGTATTTGCAAGAGAGGAAGGGATTTTCTTCTCTCAGGATGGTACTTTCAGCACTAGTGAGATTCATTCAGAATTTGAGTATTCCTGTGCACTTGGTTTTTTTACCATGTATGAGTTTCCCACTGGCTCCATACATCCAAACAGTCAGCCTAATACTCTCACAAAAAAGGTGTGATGCAATGTCTAATTGCTTAACTGTGAGGCTTATTTTTGTACTTTCTTCCAGAATCACAATGTCTACCCCACTTACATCTTGTCCAGAACGGAATAGTGTGTTTGTTCTTTGTTTGTGCCATTGTGAACACATAACACTTGACTTGTTTTATTTTATCTGACAGTGAAGTGGCAGACTGACATTACATCACCTCTGTGGGTTTTAAAAGCCTTTTTAATCAAAACAGGATGAAGCTGTATTTAAGACTAATTTCTTCCTTGCTACTGGAGACACCACATCATATACCTCCTAAATGTACCTTTTACATCAGCACATGAGTGAACCTTGGCTGGATTGTGCCTTAGAACACAGAGCCCAGACACTGTTACATATGATTAAGGGTCTGTGTTCCTCACTCTGAGAAAAACAACTAAAATATTGTATTTTAACTTTTGCTCAAACAGCCACAGGAACCTGTGTAGTTTTTATTTATTCCCCATATGCTTCTTTGATCCCTTTATGATATTTTTACTCAGAATAATACCTTTTTTGTTTAGTAGCATTTAGTGGTGTGTTTCAGTTTTCTATGGAGCTGAACCATGCAAGCTGTTTTGTAGAAATGAAGGTGTTGTTATCTGGGACAGTAATCAATAACACGTTTAAGTTTTCATTTATTTTGTCAGCTTAATACAAATGTACTGTGTTTGCACTAACTATTCTCCTGGTTGCCTCCTTTACATGCTTTCTCTGATGGTGAACTGGCCTGTTGCAATCCTTGCTATTTGATGCTTTGTTACTTTAAATCTGCTGGAAAAGCAGTAAATTCTGCCTTTACTTCCATACAAGTACTCTGTCTACTGAAGAACATCCCACTGAAATAGCTTGATTAAGCACTAACTGGGTAAGAAAGTGACTACTTTGTAAGGAAGAGGCTCTCATTTGCACAAATACCAAGCCCTTTGGAATAACCCTGTGGATCTCACAGTGCCACTGAATTTTGCTATGCCTGGCAACACTTTTGAAAGGTTTTGCCTGCTGTGGCTGAAGACATTTGGTGACATGAAGTTGTCCATCATTTGGTAGAAACAGAGACTTCAGCTGTTTGAGCTCCTGCCTGCTTCAAGAATGAAGCACCATAAACAGAAGAAAAACAGCAACCTCTCTCATTTCGTGTTAAAATTCAGATATCTCCGATTGGGTGGTTGTCAGCATCCATCCATCTTCTCTGTACCACTCAGGATTTTTTAGACTTCTGTCATATTCCCTCAAGGTCCTCTGTTTTTCTAAAATGTCTGCATCTGCTTGACTGTTGCTTAAAAGGAAACTGTTTTATGCTTTTAGATAAAGCAACAAGGAAGTTTGAGTACTTTCCAGTTCTGTCACATCCTATCCGAAATAAAGAGACCAAAACTGCAGATAATACTCATTATTCATATGCAACACGGACTTATGTAGCAAAGCAGCTGTGTTCTTCACATTATTTTCTAATACTTTCTTGAAGTTTGATTTGCTTGATCATTCTCTTTGTTTCTATCTTTACTGATCACAAAGCGGCTTATCATACTACTCAGGAGGAGGGTCTTGGAGCTAATTGAACAACTCAGAAAAATCTTCACATGTGGAAATCTTCCCCCTACACCACCCCTGCCTACATTTACATTTAGTCACATGCAGTCTCTGTTATAATTTTTGATAGATTTCTTGGTCATGGATCAGTTCATCTCAGTTGTTCCTTATCTCTGTGATACTGTACAACAGAGATCTCAGCAGACTTTCCCATTCCATTCCATTCCATTCCATTCCATTCCATTCCATTCCATTCCATTCCATTCCATTCCATCCCCCCTTTTTCAGGACACATACGAAAATGTTGGACAGCCACGTATACCTGTGAAACAGGTAACTTCCCTCCATTTCAAGAACTAACCAATTTTTTTATTGCTTTTTTTGTTTCTTGTATTTTAAATTTGTTCATTTGTTTGTTTTACAAGAACCTTCCCTGTTGTACCATGGTTGCTTACTTTGCTAAAAAGTCAGATGTTGTGATGAGAGGTCCACAATAGAGGGACCTTCCATGTGAATATTCAGAGTTGCTCCATTGAAGACAAATGCAAAGAATTCCTCTGACCTCAAATTTTATGTAGGTTTACTTGGCAAAGTGAATTTAGGCTTCAATTCTATTACGCACTACTCTCATTTTCGGCCTCAAGAGAGGTATATAAGTCCAGGCAGAAAACCAGATTTTGCATATGTATTAATCTTTAACATTTTCTCTTGGATTTCTCTGGGGTTTTGTTGTTATCTGTTTACATTCCTGAACCAGCCTGCTCACTTACACCCACTCTTTGTGCAAGAATTTTTATTTACTAAACTCATTTTCATTTGTTACAGTCCCTGACCTATATATCTATTAATCTTTCCAGTGCTGAATATCACAACACCTAAGGCCCTTTATTGATGTCTGTGTGGCGAGTTCAAAACAGAAGATTTTGCCATATAATAGGGTTTCATCAGTTGAAGGGTAAAAAAATAGCAAGATACGAATAAACAGCTGGATATCCTGACTGATCACAGAATAACTGTGAACTGTCAGCAGGAAGTAGTTTTAGAAAAGCCAAGTATGACCCTAAGATGATGGGAGAAGAATTCTTAGAGAACAGAAAAATATTAACATATCAATGCTGTTGTTTGAGTGAGAGGCTTCTCTGGATTCCACGTTCAGTTCATATTACTTATATAAAAAAAAAAAAAAAAAAAAAAAAGGTTAGACTGGTGTAGAAGAAGGTTCCTTGGAAAACTGGGATAGTAATAATTAGTTTTCTTAACTTTAGAAGAGCTCACTTTGTCTAGACTACTGATATCCAGGCATGGATAACATCAAAGACTTAATCCTAGAGAGGAAATATAAGACAAAGGGGGTAAGCAGGCTATGAGTTAATATTAGATATTATGTGAAATTGCTCAGTAATTAGATGCTCCCACTGCCAGAGCACCTTCTACTGTGGACCATGTTACACCCCAGTCCTCAAGGATCAACTTTTACTGGGTATTACATTTTAATTTTAGGCTCCAAGAGATTTTGCTCACAGGAACTCTTGTAAAGCCTTTGGTTCTTTGGTACCTTGAACTAACATCTGGAGAATAACCACACATTTTTCTCTAAAAGATTTCTTTTAATTTGGTGAGAAAATAGGCATTTTGGCAAAAAGGGTTTTACAGAAATAAACATGTAACTTCGCAAAAATATTACAGCAGATTATCAGGACTAAAAGCATTGCTGTGGTAAGGAATTTCTGTTACACGCAGCAAACACGGTGAAGACTTTCAGGTATCTTCTCTTTGACAGGATGACTGCTTTTCTACATGCTTTCTTGTAGTATTTTGTTTTGCTAAGAACTGTGAGTTGTGACTGGTAGACTTAGGTTAGCTCTAGCAATGACTCTCTGATATGAAAATCTGATAAGGTCACATCTTGCATGGATTTTTAGCTAATCTTAGCCCTGCCTGGCCAAGTGTGTTCTGGGCAGTCAATACATACACACAAAAGCCATGTAATTAATTTCTACAAGTTCACTCAGTGGTGCTCTTTGGGACATATTAATCCAAACAGTAATTGTGTAACATAAGTAAAAGCCCATTTTGATGAGAAACTGAAAATTGTATTGACAGTAGTTTTCCTTTTCCATGGTGCATGCAATTATTGCTACAAAGGATTTTGACATTTTACGATGTAAAGTTTTGTAGTTGAAGATTGTCAGGATTTTATAGATAAAGGCTGATCTCATCCAATCTTTTATATACAGTGCATATAATTTTTTGTGGTGGTAGAGTTTATTTTTTAAAAAAGCAATTAAAATGTTGGGGGCCTTGCCCTTGACAGAATGCAAGATCACCGAGGCTATTTGCAGCTGACCCTCTTCAGTTTAGTTGTCTGAATACCTGACTCAGACTGGCTAATTCTGTGAGGGCTCAGCAAAAAAAGCTGTCATAAAGGAACTGCCCTTGTTTTTTCTGAGCTCTTACTCCTGGAAGGTATTTAATGCCTTATAAATATTATCCAAATCATTGTAATAAAACTGATTTGTTATTTATAGCATGTCTTTATTTTTTGTCATGCATAATTTAGTATCTTTTAGCACAAATGTAATTGCTAGACTTTTGCAAATATAATTGATATTGAAATTAAGGGAGTGGAAGAAACATCTGTGTTCTAGTCTCTCAATTTCTGTAATGTTTCCGTTGCTGCCATATGGTAAAATTTAAATAATAAACATGATCACAGTATTAAATGTACAGCACATAGTCTATGATAATCCAGTTTTATAGTAGTTTGTAAAGATTCTCATTATTTAGATACTCTTTGGCTCTGCTAGCCTGTATCTTCTTAATTGAACATCTTCATATCACAGAAGGGAAAACAGATTTGCAAGGAACAACAGTCTCCATGCTTACCTATCACTACGTCTGTAAACCAAAACCAGATTTGTGGGTTTGTTGTTGTTGTTTGTTTGTTTGTTTGTTTTTACAATAATCAGATAGAAAGTGTGCTTCCTATACACCTTCATTGAAATACTCTTCTATATCTGCCAGACTTAGCTTCTTTATATATAGCATACAAAACTCTCTATTGTCACTTAGCAGTCTGTATGGAATATACTAGCTCAAATTGGTTGTAATACTCACCCTTTTCCAGGAGCGTTCTTGGCAGTTGCTTTGACTGAGATGAGAACTGTTTGTTAAGTGCTATGAAGCTCTTTTTTCTTAGAGAACTTTATCCATAGGTAGAAAGTTGTTGTAAAGTCTGGATAGGGTAATGGTTTTGAAAATAGGCAAGTCAAAACTACAAGAAATTTTTTTATAGAATCATAGAATCATGGAATGGTTTGGGTTGAAAGGGACCTTAAAGATCATCCAGTTGCAATCCCCCTGCCATGGGCAGAGATGCATTCTGCTAGACCAGGCTGCTCAGAGCCCCATCCAGGCTGGTCTTAAACACTTTCAGGGATAGGAATATCATCAACAAATTTGCTGAGGGTGTACTTGTTCCTTTTGTCTATCTCAATAATGAAGGTATTAAATATCACTGGTCCCAATATAGACCCCTGGGAGACGCCACTGGTCATTGAAGTCCATTGGCACTCTAAGCCATTGACCACTACCCTTGGATGTGACTGTCCAACCACTTTCTTACCCAACTAACTCTCCACCCATCAGGTCCATCTCTCTTCTATTCAGAGAGAAGGATGTTGTGGTGGGCTGTGTCAAAGGCTTTATAGAAGTCCAGATAAATGACATCTGTAACCCTTCCCTTGTTTTCCAGTGTAGTCACTTCATGATAGAAGGCTGGTCAGGCAGGGTGAAGCTGTGCTGGCTGTCCTAAATCACCTCCCTGTTGTCCATATGTCAGCACAGCTTCCAGGAGGATCTGTTCCATGATCTTCCCAGGCACAGAGGGGAGCCTGACAGGTCAGAGTTCACAGCGCTCTTCTTTCTACCCTTTTTTAAAGATGAGTGCAATATTTCCCCTTTTCCAGTCACCTGGGACTTCACCTGACTGCCATGACTTTTCAAATATCATGGGGAGTGGATTGGCAACTACATCAGCCAGCTCCTTCAGGACTCTGGGATACATCTCACCAGCTCCCATAGACTTATATACATTCGGGTTCCTCATGTGGTCATGAACCATCTCTTCTCTTACAGTGGAAGGGAGTTTTTTCTCCCGTTCCCCATCCTGCTGTCCATCCACTTGAGAGTTTGGGAAGAGAGGTTGCCAGTGAAGACTGAGCCATAGAAGTTGTTGAGCACCTCGGCCTTCTCCTCATCCATTGTTACTAATATACCAGCAGTGTTTGTCAACAAGGGTACGCCTTCCTCGACATTTTTATGGTTAACAGACTTGTAGAAGTCCTTTCTATTATTTTTTATGTCCTTCAGTAGGGTTAGTTCCAGCTTCACCCTGGGCTTCTTCACCCCATCCTTGCACAACTGTACTTGTCTCTATACACTTCCCAGGTCACCTGTCCTGGTTTTCACTGCTTGTTTCTCTTTAGTTTGATCGGGAGATCCCAATTCAACCATGCCAATCTCTTGCCTTCCCTGCCTGATTTCTTGCTCCCATGGTTTGCTAACTCTAGCACTCTATGGAAGACATCCTCTGAGATCCACCAGGTCTGTTCAACTCCCTTGTACCCAAGGGCATTCTCCTAGGGAATCCTGTTTCCCTGAAGAGCTGGAAGTCCAGGGTCCAGACTTTATTCCTTACCTGACCCATATCCCTCAGGACTGTGAACTCCATTAGTGTATGGTCATTACAGCCCAGGCTACCTCCAATCTTGATGTCACTGATCAGTTCCCTTGCATTGGTGACCATCAGATACAGTGTTCCATCCCTTCTGGTATGGCTATCCATTACCTGGTTCAAGAAGTTAGTTATCCTTCATGCATTCCAGGAGTCTTCTGAATTGCCTACCTCTCACTGTGCTATTTTACCAGCAGATATTGGGGTGGTTGAAGACCCCCAGCAGGACAAGAGCCTGCAAATACGATGACTCCTGCAGTTGTAGCAGGAAGGCATCGTCAATTGGCTCCCCTTGGCCAGCCAGCCTGTAGCAGGCATAGACTACAAGGCTCAGTCTCTGACTTACCCACAGGCTTTTGACCTGCTCAGGGCTGTTCTTCAGAGACAGCTCTTCACACTCTTGGTGCAGAGGGCAACCCCTCTACCTCTCATTCCTCCCCTGTTCCTTCTGAACACTCCAGTCATGGAATTCATCCCATCAAGTTTCAGTAATGGCAACAAGGCTGTAGCTTTCTAGCAGCACAGTGGCTTCCAAATCCTCCTGTTTGCTGCCCATGCTGTGAATATTGGTGTGGAGGCACCTCAGCCCTGCTGTCAATTGTGTCACCTTCCCGGAGAAAAACCTCTTAATTCCTTTAAGATAATTTTATTTGGTTTGCTTTTATTACCTTAGGAGTCCTTGGCTCATCTCCATAAGACTGCAAGTGTGTTCCAGCGTGGCTATGTATAATAATAGATAACTTTGCATAATTATGACCTAAATTCCACAGAAAATATGTACTAAAAGAGGTTCTTATCACTAATGTGACATCACTAGAGTGAGCCCTCATACCAGTAAGATAAATGTTTGTTATAAGTGGTTGTCCATTAACTTAGAATTTAACCACTTACTAGAGTCAAGCAATAAATAATTCTCTACAAAAATGATTTTCTGCAGAATTTATTGTAATGAATTTCAAATTCTATATGAAAGAATGAATCCTACCAAACAGATTTTTAAACAGACCATTATGAAATAAGCCTACTTAAAAGTCTTCAATCATAAATCATAAACGTAAAAATGCATAAAATTTCTCAGAGTATTCTGAGTTTACTCATGCATTATATGGTCTAAATACAGGGAATTAAATAATTTATTCTTTTAATCTATAAAATTTACCAGAATGTTGCCTTATAGGAAAAACTGAGCATAGCTGCATTTTTGAGCTTCTGTTATGTTCATAATATAAAACTTGAATAAAATCTTCACTTTTTTGCTACTATTTTTTCTTGAAGAAAGTTTTCAAGACTAAGCTACTAATTTCTTACTGATTTAAAACTTTCTATCTAATCCAAAGGTAAGCAGAACCTGTTCTAAAGTCAATACAATCTAGACTTGCATTTTTTTTTCCTCGGGTTCATATAATTTTAAATGACTACATTCACTGACTGTCTTGAAAAAATGCAGTCAGTGTCATATTGAAGAAGTGTTAAATACAAATAATTGATATCAGAACTTTTCAAAATGGGTAATATGAATCCAAGCTATAATTAAAGGATTAAATCCATTCTCCTCATTCAGAGCCCCTAAGTGGAGATGAGTTGATGAAATCTTGTTTTGGATTTGCTCAGCCTTACTTACTTTTTCTTTTTCTGTGCCTGATACAAATGTGAGTATAATACAAATATATTGAGACAAATTGCCTATGATTAAGCACTCAATCAATTCTATTGCACTTGCATTATCTTGTTTGCAATTGTTACATGCAACATTGTATGACAAATAACAACTACCAATCTAATGAATGAGAAGTACTATCTATGAAACAACACTTGATCAACAAAGAGAGAAATTTGTAATCAAGTCTGAAGTGTCTTTCCTTTTTTAAAAGATCCATCTCCTTTTTTTTTGCCTTCAGAAGCTCAACATACAATCGGTTCAGTTCTCTGAAACTCAACATAAAATCAGTTCAGTTCTCAGATCAGAGACCACAGTAAGCTTAGTGAAAGGGAGCCCCCTGGATAAGGGTCAAAGTTAATCCTGCTATCTCTGTGATTTTATGAATTAAACCTGTCTTCAATTGAACAAATGTTTTGCACACATCATACAAAAGGTACCTATTACTCTAATTCTCCATTTGAGTATTGCGTACACAGACTATCTTTAGATTTCTTCCACACAGAACCTGCCTTTGACAGAACATCATCTTGAGGATGGCTAATTTATAACAGTGTTTCTCCACCAAAGCTTCTGCAGTTGGATGGCACATCAAGCAACATGCCAATTACCCACCTGCTGATTTCATGCCAGTAAAGAAGTCTGGAAGGTGAAGGTCCCTGCTAGTCATAGATAGTTGACAGTAATATCACTTGTGTACTGAATGTCTTAAACTACAGCTGTCTTCTGCTTGAAATGGATGGCTGAATTCTGTAACTAAAGATACTTCATGTAGACACATGTAGTCTTAAGAGAGCACTAACTAGGGGTTACTTTTATTTTTGGTGGGTTTTATTATTCATACAACATATGCATTATGAAAGACTTTGTGCCTGTCAATATATGGAAAAGTGATTGTTGGTTGGCTTTGGTTATATTATCTAGTTGCATTGTTGTTTTTTTTGGATGGTGTTGCACTTGCTCATAAGTGATATAGCTGCTCATTGTCTCCACATCACAATTTCCTTATAGAGATGTTGATGACCATGATTCTGCTGTTGTGTTTCCCTTTTCTTCTGTACACTGAGTTCTTTGCATGGCAACTTGATTTATTTCCTTTTCCACAACAAGTTTCCTGGGTGGCACTAGACAAGGAAGGTTAAAATTAGTTACACATTTCCGAGAAAGTGTATCTTCTTCATAAAACTGTTTTGCTTTTATAATGCCTCTAATTTTTCTTTCCATACATAGCAGATGCACGCACTTAAAAATTTTATGACAATACTTTTAGGTTATGAGGAAGAGCAAAACAAGCAAGAAGGAAGTAAGCTCTTCAAATCCCAATTTTTACATCTATTACATATTTCCTAGTTTTATGTACATACCCATGTGCATGTTTGTTGAACTATTCAGGAAATCATAAAAGATGCTAAATAAAACTAGGCATAAATCTATAAATAAGATAAACCAGCTAAATGTCCAACAGAACATAATGTCTGAAACTGGCAGAAACTTGTGTTCTCATAGTGTTTCTAGAGGCTTAGGAATTCAGTCAACAACTTGAAGACCGTGAATCTTCAACTCATATGCCATTTGTTTTTAACAATATGGACCTGAAAGCTCAAATCCATTAAATATAGAAATGCATCTAAGTATCTCTGAGGGAATCAGAAAATGCAAACATCCCTGAAAAAAACAACTGTCCTTGTCTATCTGTTTATATATTAAATGTTATATTAAACATTTTCAGAGTTCAACTATTTCTGAATTTCTAAGTTATTCACGTGATAAAACTAGTTAGAGTTTGGATTTTAAAAGAATTAGAAGTATGCATCATGAAGCATATAGCTGGAGGAACATGCAAAAGAAGCTGACTAAAGGAATCTCTGAATTTAAGAACATTTGCAGATGAGAAAACCAAAGATTCAAAAAACTAAATACATGACTGGGAAGAACTAAAGAAAGAAGATTTTCTCAAAGATTTATTAACCACTGTCTTTGCTGTCAGTGTTTGAGAAAATATTTATATCTTGCTATTTTTGTGTTTTAACAAGATACTGGTAAAGAGGAAGCTAGAAAAAAAACTACATTTCTTATAAGGAGTAACATATGGTCATGGAATAAATTCACTGTGCTGCTTTGTAGCAAAAAATTCATAATAAATGTAAAAAGTGTGTATCTTTGGCTTATAAATTCTGAAGAAAAAAAATTTTTTATGAAAACAATGAAAGTCTAAGTTTCTGGTGCTGGAGTAGTTTCCACGGTTGGATGACAGCTGTAGAGCTATAGCAGGTTGCAATAAAGGCTTAGGTTTTGAAAAAACAGCTTCCTCGGGAAGATGCTTTGCACCAATTTTACACCAGCGTTTTGAAAATCTTAATAAGAGAGGAGCTCAGGCTCTGTGAAGTATTACTTGAAATGCCATTTATTGAAGCTAAGATGACAGTGTAGGTAAGATTACAGCCCTTCAGATGCTGGGAATGTCACATCAAGAGACATCGAATGGACCTCCATTCAGGGCAAGCATTCTGTGCTTAACCCATAGCTGATCTCACAGAAGTACGTTTAACCCTTTTTGGTCTTTTCAGCTCTTAAAGGTTTTTTATAATGACTGAACAATTTTTTTTGTTTGTTTTGCTTTTATACGGTCCTTATATTTAATTATCTTTCTCGAGACTGTAGCCATAATTCCATTACTTTAGTCTCTGTATGGAAGTGAGACAAACCCATGTACATTAATTAAGGATGATTGTTGGTGTGTCAGACTATATGATACTGTATCAAGACAAGCTAAATAAAGCAGAAATAATGGCATAATGAAAATTAATCACTAGAGATAAGGAACACACTTTTTCTTTAGAAGAATACCTTAGAAATACATTAACTGGTCTTCCTGTTTGTTTGCAAGTTTTTTTATATCTTACTAAAGAAATGCTGAGAGTCCTGAAATTTCAGTGCATTAGTCTAGAGCCCTGACTCTTTCCTTCATAGTTCTGGGCATAACATTTTTCATATCAAAAAGTCAAACCCTAACCTGCGCAGTATATTCAACCTGAACTGCACAGGAAAACAGTGTAGGAGACTAGAAAAATCAAGGAGATTTTGGTTCTCTTTTGTTTAAAAGAAGTCTTTTTTTCCAAAATTCTCTAAGTCCTGGGTTTTTTTGTTATTCAGAATAAAAAGTCAGAATGTACTTTGTCAACTTTGATTTTCCATTTGGCAAAGATTTCTTTCCTTATATAATAATTTCCCAGTATGCACTCATCTTCCTCTTCCTTGCATGTCTTACAATCAATGTGGTTCTTTACTTTGCAAAAAAGCAGATAACACAGACAGTACCCAGACAAATCAGGGAATAACCTTCATTTTGTCTGCTGTTATTGTAAAAACAATTGGTGCATCTTCATGCTTGCAGTTTTTGTGAATTTCGACAAATACAGTTGCAGTTCTATCTTTATTAGCAGTATACTGGTAGTCTTAAGTTCTGCACCATGTTTCTTCTACAGAGACCTCAACCTGTTGCGCAATGCACTGGATATATCAGTATAGCACTGTGGCAGGACAGCGTGCATACACACAAATTGCCCTTAATTTTCACCTTTTTGAGGTCTGTACCTTTATAAGAGTATTCTGAGACATACATACCTTACCAACATTCTATGACTGCCTCATCACTCTTTGTTAGGTTCAAGCTTATATAAAACAGCTGTAGCTTTTAGGTCTTCAACTTAACCTTGGTATGGGGACATGTTCCTTCCTTCTGTTGCCATGACTGAAAAGACAAGGTAAGTGCTGCTTACCTTTTCACCGCCACACAAAGACACCAGTCACAGTGGCTGTTCTTTCGTGTTTCAGCCTTATACACCACCCTAAAGAGGATCAGGACACTGCTCAAGGCTAGGGATGTCCCAGACTATGAGCTGTCCAGGTCCTGTTCAACATGATTATATACTGGGCTGGGATGTGCATCCGGTAAATTGATGATTTTTATGCTTATCATTGCCAATTGTTTCCTCTTTGCCCTTCAAACATGGACTAATCACTTATTTTAGTATAGGCAGTGTCAGTGTCTTCCAAGGAAACAATGGTGGCAGTTTTTAGGTGTATTTTCCTACCTACTGTGCATGTTGCTGTGGACATGGATAATGCCCTTTATTGTTAAGGACCAGCAGGGTTTTTTGATGTTAAGGAGGGAAGCTTATTTTCATTTTGTGGGTTTTTTTAACCTTTGAGGCTCCTAGTATTTTTGTTGGCTTTTTTTTTTTTTTTTTGTTAAATACAATTTCTTTTTGTACTGCAGCTACATCTCAAGCCATACACTTTGGAGAAAGAGTGCTTAAGCTCTTATATGTAAGGTAAAAGTATGAAACTAAAGATTGTGCCGAGGTAATGCAACAAAGATTTTAAAGTTCAGAATTATCAAAAGCTTTTTTGTTCTGACAGTGTGAAGTGTGACATTTGAAGTAGATGCATTATTTAGTGTACCTGAAAGGTCTGAAGAGTTTAAATTTGCGCCAGGTTGACTACCAGGCTGACTGAAAAACAGACAGGTTTTTTTGTTGTTGTATCTGGTTTTTTTGTGGTTTGTTTGTTTGTTTTTGTTTGTTTTGGGTTTTTGTTTTTGTGTGTGATTTTCCTTTGTTGTTTGTGGGTTTTTTGTTTGCTTTTGCTTTGTTCTTGTTTTGTTTTGTTGTTGGTTTTGTGTTTTGTTTGTTTGGTTGGTTTTTTTTTAATTTATTTATTTATTTATTTATTTTGAAGGACTGGTGAAATCACCAAAACCTGCAGATTTTTTTTTCTGCAGGGTTATTTCACTGACTCTAAGCAAGACAACTTAAAATTCCTCACCCTTACTCACACTCAAGTTCTATTTTATTGTTGCCTCTGTCAGGGCAGGTAGGTAGAAAAGTACAGGTACATCCTACTAATATAGCAAAAGAACTGTGAACTGTCATTTCTCTTACTATTGCCTTCCCAAATGTAAAGAAGAGGGAGGAGAAATCTGAATTCTGCAGTATCCTGTGAGAGAACAGATGAGCAGGTGAGCATTTCCCCATATGGCTGGCAGTCCTGTTATACCATTTAAAAATGCGAAGTAAATATTGCAATAATTCTATGACAAGTGTATCAAGACGCAGAAAAAAAGCATTTCACTCAACAGTTTGATCAGGTTTAGGATTTTTCAAATCTCTGTATTGAAATGCTTATAGTCCAAGGAAGTAGGAGACGTGTTTCATATGTTGTAGGTGGGGTTTTCTTAAATTCAATTTCATGCACCTTTAGATATTAAAATAGCCAAGTATACTATTTTAAGAACAGGAAGTGATTTGACAGTTCTATTTTCTTCTGCTACTTGGCAGTTTCCTATATGTAGGTCTACAGTATCAGCACTGTAGAGGCACTTGCTTGCATTGAGGCACTTGCTGGCATGTCTTTGGAATTCAAATTTCTGCCTTCTGTGAATCCCCTTACTTTAGTAATAGACACAGAATTTGCATCTTCAGAAAGAGATGGGGATTTTTTAATATCCTTCACTGAACACTCTGTTCCCTGGGCATGCCTTTACTATTAGGGGTGTATGCCTGCAATGCAACATGCCAAGGATCCAGGAATAAAGATTGATATATATGGAGGAGCTATACTTGTGCTTGTGCTCTCTGGAGGGAGGTCTCAAGCCAAGTGCATTTGCAGCCTGTCAGTGCTTGTTGGCAGACAGAGATACCCAGGCATACTGAGGTCTCAGAAACAAGAAATTTTGAGTGATTACTCACTGGTGTTACTTCTGTAACTATCCAGGAGATGGTTTTCCTGCTGCCTTTTCAAATACAGGTCCTTCTTCCATTTCTGAACAAAGCAAAAAAAAATTAACCCTCTGGGACCTAAGAACAAGGCAAACCAGGTATTATTTCTTATAATAAAATTATGTGTTTAATTCCCATATGAGTACATTCTATCACATCATAATGGTAACAAACTAAAAAGACAAGAAGGGACACTAGGGCTTGGTATTTTTCTTGGCTTTTGTGCTGCCTGTTACTCTTACTTAGCAAGACCAATACGTCAGTGCTTGGTGGCTGCCTAAGATAAAATATCACCATTGCTCCTAATGAAAGGCTTATTCTTCTGAGGTTTCACTTTCTACTGTTGGTAATGCATTTATCATGAGAACAAAAATTATAAATGCCAGGAAACTGGGGAAAATAATATGGTTAGACTTCCATGTTGGTTCCTATCTGTCACTCTGCTACATGATATCATTTTAAAAATGAATGAGGCAGATGAATGACATCAAAGGAGGACTAGGCTGTTCAATGCTTAAGTGTTAGAAAAAAGATGGGGAAACTCAGCATGTACCAGTGTTCTTTGCCAGTCTCAGCCACTAAGGTCTTACTTAAAGGGTATGTATGCTGTTGCTAGGGCAAAATGGTTTTGTGAGTCTCTTACATAATGTCATTAACATTTTGGTTTGAAGCATGGCATTCTTGTCATCTTACAGCTTATGCCTCTCATAACTAAAGCCTTTACATAAAGCACTGTTGTGAAATGAGCAAAAGGTTGGTTTAGAGGTAATAATGAAAAAGCTTCAGCCAAAGTAAGTAGGTTGCAACGTGATTGTTGTTAGGTGATACTGCCTTGGCTCTTTGTACTCTGAAAAGATGAAAGGAGACTGAATTTGTAGTTTAAGACAGTTTTTATTGGTAAACCAGGATATGTATCCACAGGACACGTGAAAGTAGGGGATCAGTAGAAGGAATTTGATGGGAAATTTTTGTGATACTCAGGTAACAGATTAGGTGAAATTACTTTTATCTTATTCCCAAACACATAATGGTTTACACATTTTAGATGTGTTCAAAGCTATGCAGTGTAGAAATGTGTGGTCAAATGCTTACATGCAACCTTTTCAGGATTTTGTTTTCCTAATAATTGAACCTGCAAGGGAGTGCTTTATTATTGCAAGCTCTCACATGATGCCTGAATTTCTCACTCATACTGTTTTCTGTACGGGCATCAGGAGTCTAGGAGTGATTACTATGAAAAAATAGACATAGTTAACTGTAACAAATGAGTTATAGCACCTCTTAGAGGAGAACTAAATTATTAGAGAAAACAACTGGTGGAAATAGTCTTCTCTTAAAGCCTGGCAAGGTGCAAGAAAATTTTCAGATATTATTCCAATCAGTCCCATTTCACACAAACAGCACTATATGATCAAAGGATAGATAAGGCTCTCAAGTTATAAAAAGAAGTGATACATGTTAAAAAACACCTCACACTTAGATGAATTTAGTGATAAAACGGATGATGCTAGGATGCTGATATTCCACCTGATTCAGGACCAATGAGAAGGTTTGTAAAGGTGTACTTGAGATGATTTGATTGATTGTTCCAAAAAATGAGTATAAGACAATTCTTATGTCTCCTTGGGCTCCCTTCACAAGTCTATCATTGCCTTTCTAAGACAAGATTGTTAGAATATTTGAATTTGAAAAACAGACCCAGTCTCAGTCATAATGCTGCATAAATGCAATTTGTTATTTCAGCAAAAATATTTAAATATTTGGAAATATATATTAAAAATAGTGTAATTTTGCACACACACAAAAAAAGTAATTATTATTTGTTTTCTCCATAAGGATGACACTGATTTCTAGACAAAGGGATGGCAGTAAAACTCACTTGCAAGATGATAGACAAAGATACACTACTATGACTTCAGAATTGATTTTAGTGGATTTTAGGGAATGTTAATGGAACATTTAATATTTGTCTTCATGTGAAGCAGCAAAGAGTCTTGCTCACTTGAAGAATTAGAAAATATAACTAACAGAAAAGATTGCAATTGCATTATAACAGTCATATGTAAGAAAGAGTTGAATTTAAAAAATGAACTTTTGAGTAATAATTGTGTCACAGAACATGACAGGTGTGATACCTGTGCATAGGACACAAGCTAAATTTTCATGAATAGACAATTCTTTACACAGTTAATTTTAACTGTAAACAAAACATTGAAATGAAAAGAAATTACATTTGTCCCAACATTATGCAAAAGACAAACTCTGCCTCTAGGATTTGATGAAAACTTGCACTATCTGAGGATCTGTTCTTGTGTCTCCTCATAAATTGCCACAAATGGCTGGGTAATTCGTATAAATTTTCTGTGCCTGAGTTTATCTGCATACAAAATAAATAATATTAGATACTGAGAAAACAGTTTAAAACTTACCTTATACTCATGTTTGAGCAGGATGGAAGCCACTACTCTATTAGCTCGTGATGAAGATGTAAAACTGTATTAGTTCATGTACATGCACCCTATCCACATGTCTTTGGGAATCCAATTTTGTCTCTAGAGTATTCTGGCCAGAACAGAAGGACTTCAAATGGATGTTTCACCCACTTTCTGAAGTCCTGCAGACTGAGTAAATTAAAAATACCTGGTTACTTACCAGTTATGTTCAGACAGAGCAGTGGTGGTGGGCTTATATTACAATACCTTACACTATGAGCACAGGCTGATACTCTCTCAAGCCTTGTCCTTATCCATTGACATGTACCAAAGAACTATAGGATCTTGAGCAGGGAGGCTCAGAGGTTTTTCATACTACACTACAAGGTGTGTAGGTCACTAGGTGCTATTTTATTGTGCCCAGAGTTCTACAACATTCACAAATTAGACCACATTTTATCCCAGAGAGTGTGATTGGATCCATGTGGTATTTTCTTCTTTATGACTTTTTATAATTTGTGAAGATTTGGAGAAGAGGCTGCTTCTCCAGTTATTACCAGGCTAGTGTGAAATCTACTAAACATGGGGCTGTATTGTTAACAAATAAAAAAAGATACTGTGAAGTGAGGAAATACCAGTTTTTTGGTGCCCTTTTGGACTTTATATGGTTTATAAAGTCTTTTGTAATTCCGCATTATCTATAGCTTCAGTTTCTTGATCATTGAATGAAATCATCTACAAACTAACTGAAAGACTTTTTGGTCACTAAACTGTTTTCATGTACCATACAGTTTTCTGTCTTAGTCACTGAAATCTATACTTTTCTGGCAGTATGAAAATCACTAGTTTGCTCATAGGCTTTTAAATATTTTTTTTTATTTATTTTTATTTTTTTTACTATTCATTGTTTTTACTGACTTTGGTTGTGACAGTAACCATCACTATGCAAGTCTGTAAGACGGGGATCCAAGCACCAAGATCCAAGCACATTGACCAAACACTGAGAGCAACTGATTACAGATATTTTGAATTGAGTGATTTGACAGACATTATCTAGGCATAATTTGGTAGGAGGAGGGTTAAAATCCAATTTTGTGAAGCAGTAACTTCCTCACATTTGACTGACAGATTTTAAGGCCAAAAGAGACCATTAGACCATCTAGTCACATATGTTCTGCATAATACAGGACATTATACTTCTCTTTAGTGACTCAAGACTAAGTACATTTTCTGGAAAGATGCATAGCTTTGATTTGAGAGCATCAAGTAATGAACAATATACCATTCCCTTTGAGAGTTTGTTACAGCTGGTGATCACCTACACTGTTAAATTTTTTATCTTATTTCTATTTTGAAATTTCCTGTCTTCCACTTCTAACCACTGGGTTCTGTCTTTCCCTGTTAGATTAAAGACTTATGCAGTACCTTGTGAGGGAGCTTACACACTGCAATCAAGCTGCCTGCCAGTCTGTTTTTTTTTCCTGTTTTGCTAAATTAAACAGACTGATATTTTTAAGTCTTCACTCACCTGAATTTTCTGCAGCCTGAAATAATTTTGCAGCTTTTTTCTATAACTTCTTCAGTTTTTCCAGTGAGATTTTAAAAATTAACTGTGTGCAGTATGCAGAACAGGATGCAGTTTGCCAGTATCAATCTCACCGGTACTATCTAGAGGTAGAAACCAACCACTGTTTTTCATTACTCCCCCTCCTTGCTTGTTCCTTCCAGGTTTCATTAAATCCTGTTGTCTCTATATTTTAATGGGAATTAATTTGTATTTGCTTTTCTGTAATGATCCTGAATTTCTTTTTCAGGGTTTTCTGCTGTCAGGAAATACTTTCCCACTGTAAAGTACAAACGTACTGCATTTTGGGTTTAGATGGCAGAGGAGGAATGGAATTTTTGTTTCTCTGTAAAAAAGCATTATATTTCCATTCCAGCTTTGGTCTCCTTGGCCTTACCCTTGTCTACTAAGTTTGTGTAACCTTCATGGGCTGCTTTTGTGGTAATATAATACATACTCCTGAACTGCGTTTAGAAACATGGGGGTTTACACTATTCACTTCTTGAAACAGCCCAAGTTTAATAATAAGTCTTTATTGCAGGTTGTTTTCAGAGCTAATCAATTATCTAATTATCTGTCTTTTTAATATATGCTTTGTTGTACTGTTCATCACTAAATTGCTAATTAAGGGATAAGAGATGCTAGGTCAAAAGCCTCATAAAAGTTTTGTTTATGCAATAAATTTACTAAACAAAGTACTAATGTCACCAAAGACTGCATCTGATTTGATTTACAACAGCTTTTTTTCACATGTATGGTATCAGATGACTTTGATGGTATTATTTTCACTTAGTTTTTACATGTTATAATTCCATACTAGCTTTTCTGTCACTTCCTAGTGTGACATAATTATCTGGAATTTCCCATTAATCTTAAATTTTCCAAATCCTTTGGAGTGTCTTCAATATGCTAGCTAATATAATACTAAGAAAAACCCAGAAAATCCTCCAACCCACTTGCTAAAAATGCGTGCATAAGGTTACACAGGCCTCTTGATGTAAAACTACATAATTGTAATAGATTCACTTTAAAAGTGTAGCCAGTTATTAATAGATTTAATTGGATCCCTGTAATATAATGTTAGTTAAGTATTGTGCTTCTTTTAGAAACCTGAGCAGAAGTATTGGCTCTGTTTTTTTCTGTATCAATATTTACAATTCATTATGTCTTTTGTTGGAGTATCCATGACATTTCTTTATTTCTTGTACACCGCAAAAGTTTTTTGGTTTTTTTTTCTGAAATTATTTCAGCCACTGCTTTTCCCCCACATCTTCTCTTCTCAAATAAGTACATTTCTTTTCATCTCTTATTTTTTTTCTGGCACATTCTTCATCTTTCAGTCCTTATCATTGCTTTTATGAACTCAGTCTTTCTCATTCACTACAACAAAATTTTAACCCTGCGACAGAAGAAACTGGTGCTCTACAGGTTAGTTTTGTTCTTCATTATACATTTGAATTTAGCAGCAGGTCTGATCCATCTGTGTTCTGATGTGTAATACAAGAATATAAAAAATTGTGTGAAGTTTGCCCAGATCACATTGACTTTCATTTCTTGACAGGCAATACAGTTTTACCTGTTGTTTGGGTTTTTCAAGAAAACTAAAATGGAAACAAACCTCCAAAAATGTATTCCTGGGGTTCACAGTGGCAGAGAAAAAAGTCATCAGCAGGTTTAGTACCTGTTCATGCCTCCAGAAGGACATATCAGCAGAGCTGGGGGGATGCTGGAGGGCAGTATGTATGCTTAGTTCTTGCAGGCCACAGAGAGCCTCATCACACTACACAGCTGAGACATGGGAAAAGCAACCTGACTTTCCACCTGTGATTTTTCCATGCTTTTCTCAGGTATCATTGATAACATGGCAATAGTAAAGTATAAGAATCTGGATGTCTGTTCCAGGACACATTCTTCCATTCGATTTTGGAAAGTGTACTTCAATCAGGTTGAGCCCTTACTGACCATACCTGCCAAATCCATTTTCCCACTCCACTTGCTTCTTTCCTCTCCTGTTCTCATCCAGTTAAACACTTCTCATACTAATTTCCTTCTCTGCCAGTTAACCCCTCTAACACAGTGGTTTTCCTTTTATCTCCCATTTCTGCCATTACTTGCTACTTTCATCTCAGACCTTTTCCTTCACTACTTCCCAAAACACTATTGTTTCCAAATGCTATTGGTCTTAGTCCTTATCTCCGCATTCTGAAGTTAGCCTCTGGTTTCATAGTCTGTCTTTCTCACAAAAGCTTCTCATTATCTCAGAATTAAAATGGAGTTGGAGTTTTTATTGCATGCTGGTAGGGGTGGAATTGAAAGCATACAGGAGTTGCAGTCCATCAGGACCACAATAGAATGTGGCAGAGGAGAACAGATTTTCTACTTAGGTGGGGTCTTGAACATCTGTTTGTTGACAGTCTTTGAAAAATCCCCAACAGCCTCTGTGATTAAGTATTACTAAGTTTTGTTTCCTTGTTTTATTTCCTCTCTGTCAGAGAAAAGGAAAAGAGAAAGCAAAAAAATTTAAAAAAAAAAAAAACACAACAAAACCCAACAAAAGCAAACAAACAAAAAAACCAAAACAAAAACCTTAAACAAAAGACTAACCTTGTTGTATTTCAGATTTTCTCTCTCAGCTTTCTTGATGAAAGCATTCTAAGACTTTAAAATATTAGCAGAGAGAGGATACTTCCATGAATTCTTTCTTTGAATAAAAAAATAGCCAAAGCTTAGCCCTTTGTGTATGAAAATAAAATTGCCATGACAGTATTAGTCTTGTTTTAAGTATCTAAACTGCAGCAGCACATACTGTATAGTTCCTTTAGCCATTGATATTATTGCCATATAATTTAACTAAAATATTCTGATTTTATTTAGGTATGATAAATATTATAAAAACTAACTTTAGAGGACAAGCACCTGTTATCTGGTGTATACCAATGCTCTGTTTGTAGCTTGTAAGTCACTTACATCATAGCAGTCTGACAACTGTATTTTTGTGATAAATACATAAAAGAAAACCTAATATGTGAGGTTATTGCTTACTAACAAACTAATACTAATAAATTTTAAAATATTTATTTTGTACAGTGGATGAAAATCACAAGATCATGCATTATATAGTTATGACCTGTAGAGATACTCTGTAGTTGTGCTTGCCCTTAAGAAAATTCCTCTTAAAAATCTCTAAATTTACTATTACAAGACTAGATTTCAAAAGTGTTTAACATCACCATAATAGAACTGAGAGAAATGCATGTGTGGTAGGTGCCTATTTCACAGATTATGCTTCAATGGCACTTTATGTATCTAGATACTTTTGATCCATCTTTAGACATTCAAATACTTCTGAATGCCTGCATCATAAACTCTTAAAAGCAACAAGCTAAAATATCAGATTGTGTATGAATATGGCTTTTGGGGCTTTAGAAAATCTTTATTTCAGATTGTTTAAAAATTAAACAATTAATAAGAGCATAAATAACTCATGAGCCACTGAAATAGACCATCAAGAAAAATTAGGAGCTTTGTGAACTATGACAAAATATTTAACACATTAATGTCTTTTTTAATTAACAATATTTCTTGGCTGAGACCTCGGATATCAATTTATGAAATGAATTAAGTCTATAAAATTATAGAAGTGTTTATAATGTAAATTCACATTGGGATATTTAGTAATAATAATGGATGTACATTTCCTAAAGTAGGGAGAAAATACACCTGCATACCTGCAGGCACATGGACTTTTGTGAACACTCAACAGGCATGTGTGATGAATTGGGTGTGTCATGAAAGATATAAGATAAATTTTAGTATCCTAATAAGAAGGATGGGTGAGTGAGAAATTGAATGGAAGTTCTGACAGGTTGCACGAGGAAAGTTTCTTTTTCCTTCCTCTTTCTGTTTCAAATACAATTGTAATCTTTTTTCAAATTCTTTCTTTGTTCCCTTCCATCATGCAGACCCCTCTATCTTCCACTGGTGTTTTTCCTCTGCATCTTCTACAGTAACTTGATAATACGAAAATTGAGAAGACTGGAAGGGGTAAGAAATGTGAAAATTAAAGAGTACATCACATTTTAGTCAAGCCAAAGAGTAGTCAGCACATATTGCAGCCCTCTTAATAGGCAAAAGAAATGGTGCACTTGGAGGTGGCATAGGGACTCCCACTGCTCCTTGGGGAAGGGTGCTAAAAGGCTCTTTCCAGGCATGCAGCTGTACACCTCTGTGCTGAAAGGTCTGTACTCAGACTGCAGTTCCATGTACCTGCATTTAAAAAATTTCCCAGTGATGTTTTCAATTTTCAGATATTTCAAATATCATTGAATCTCTTGTAACCTTTTACTGGTCTACTCTGTGATGCCAGTACCCGATCTCATGTTCTGCAGTGCTTACACTTTCCACAGACTCACATGTGACCCAGAATTCACCAGGTGCAGAAAATGGCCACAGTTCAGAAAAATGAAAGCAGCTTGTATGTTTGTCATAATGATAGATTATGTGTGATATTAGAATGGTAATGGATAATGCATCTCAGGGTTTGTCTGACCCGTTATAAAACTGGTCTGCTTATTCATCCAGAGTTGCAATATTTTCTATTGTTTATGTTTTGCTTTGTCAACTCCTACATTTTCCATTTAAGAAAAAAAGTAAAACCCCAAACCCAAAATATGCAAAAACCAAAAAACAACCTAAAACCCAAACCCCCAAAATAAAAACTCAACACCCTGTCACATAATAAATTGAAGCCAAATAAAGGTTTAGAGAAATGTAGGTTGCTAATTTTGCCATCTCAGTAAGTGGTAAAAGGCAGAGTTATTTTTTTTATGGTTCCCTTAAAAATGCTTACTGACATTTTTTAGGTACAACTTACGGTGTTCTGAAAATCTTGTTTCACATAATATTTCCTTAGGTATGTTTTGCATAATAAACTTGTCAAACACTGTAATGCAGAATAGTGGTTCATTTCCCTGCGTTATTCTGTAAGTACTACTTTTGTCCATACAGATGTCCAATTTTTATGAAAAGCATTAAAAGATATAACTGTATTCAAATAAATACTGGAAATATGTAATTTCATATTTATTGTTTCTACTGAGTTTCTTTGAATACTAAACAAAATTGTGCAACAGAGGAAAAAATGGATATTCTTGCAATTAATCATAGCTGTGTCAAAATTTCAGGGGATAAAAAGGGTATATAGGATTCAAAATAGAAAAAAAAAAAAAGAGAGAGAAGGAAACAAACAGAAAATAGCCTACCTATAAGTACTTTTGTAACTGTGGACCTGAAGTGAGCAGAATAAATAAAATAAAGGGGGAAACTAATCTGAGATATTCTTCTGAAGTCAATGCCTGAGTAAGACAGCATCTACCTCAATTTTATTTTCTTTTTCTCCACATAGCAATATGAACTTCACGTCAGAGACTAGTGCTGTCTTAAAGATGCAGGATGTTCACTTGACTTAAAAAAAAAAAGGTCACACTGACGAGTGGGCAGACCTGCCCTCAACCCGTCTTCTTTTAAGCCACTAACCCAATGACTGAAGAAAGTATCTCACCTGGCAGTATCTCAGGTCAGAAAAAAACAACTCGAGTCTCAGGCAGACAATTCTCATGGTGATTTTTTTCTATGCATTAACTGACCTCTCTCTCTTAAGGAATCATTATTCCTTCAATATTGATGATACTGTATATATATATATATATATATATATATATATATATATATATATATATGCAACAGAACATAGACCTCCTCAGAGCTGTTTTTTCTAGAAATCACAAATAAATATGATCAAGACTGTAATCAAAATGAGGTAGAAAAATAAGGCTTAGGTTTGACTTGTGTATCACTTTGTTACCTAAATTAAAGTCAGATATTATCAATCATTGTCTTTTCAACCTCTGGAAGCACAAAAGAGTGAGGTACTCCCATGAGGAAAATATGGATGGGAAACTTATTCCACAGGTTCTCATTAGGGCAAGAACCTCAAGGCAATTGCTACATTGCTGTTGTCCCCTGACATTCATGGAGCAGCGTGTTATGGCAAATGAATCCATCTACTGTTGACACTTTTTGTTCTATTACCAGCCTGCTCCCATCTTGTGAGATTCCCTCTGCAGAGTTCAGGAAAGCATATACACTTTCTTCATGCTCAGGACATCTTTGTCTTAAATAACACCAAGTTCATTATGTGAACTCCTTCTGTTGTTATCTCATGAATCCTCAACATACTCTCCAGTTCTCCCTGTGGAGATTTTATTGTTACAGCTGTGTGCTTCTTTGATTAAATAAACAACTTCACCTATCACTTTAATTGCAAGTACATCCTGCAGGTTATTATTTATTCTGAATGGAGAAACCATTCAGATTTGATAAGGCTGAAGCACAAGCTGAGGGCAGTCTGTTGTGAGCAGTGGAGGAGGAAGCTTGGAAGCAAAGGAACCATTTTCTTGTAATCACTGTCTTGTACCTTAGTGCACTACTCTGTGAAATACTAAGTGGAAGCTGACTGGGTATTCCTTTTTCTTTTTAACCCTCACAGCTTGCAAAGTTTCAAATTTATAACCTTTATCCCGACTCCAGTAATGTCATTATGACTTCGGGTGCTTTTGAAAAATCTTGAGAAAAGCTGGTTATTTTGTCAGTTTGATTCCATTTTGCCACATCACACATCAATCTCTTGAAAGTGCTTTTGGTCTGTTAAATCATAATGCACACTACAATGACTAAACAGTACTGCATCCCAGAAAGACAGCTGGAAGCCTACAGCTATATTTTAAAGGGCATTTCACATTCCCTGTGTTATCACAGTTAATTACAGGGAAACTTACCAGTTTGAATTCTGTCTTTAAAGTGAATCCATTTGAAATTCTGATTTGGAAAAGGACCCTTTGAGGAAGGCAATCTATAAACTCAGTGCCAAGACCTTCACTGCATATAAAACAAAACCCTTCATTGGTCATGAAGTTTAACTGAGTAAGAAAAAAGTTACAAACATGATACTAAACAGAAAACCTTGTGACAATTTAAAAATATCTTGTTATACCATTTCTTAGGGTAAATTTGTAGTCTTTTTCTAAGAAAAATCTCTATCTTGTTCATAAAGCATTTAGGGAAATTAGCCTCTTTTATTTATGCTTGCCACTTCAGTAATATGTTCCAGACATATTTAAGCATATGCCTAATCTAAAAAAAAAAAAAAAAAAAAAAAAAAAAAAAGTAACCATTTGTATTTATGGTTTGGCTTTTAAAGAAAAGAGCGGTGGGGTAGAGTGAAACAAGAGCTGCTCTGCTCTTCCTAAGCTGCCTCCAGGCTTGACAACTTCCTACGTAAAACAACTACCTATGTGTCCTTTGGTGCTACCAGTCAGTGTGGGGCAGCAAGAAGAATCCTGATGTATTTTGACTGGGTTTGATCATCTCTATGAAAACAGAACAAAACTGAGCCCCAGGATTGTGCAGTATATGAACAGCTTTGAATCTCCTTACCCCATCACCAACAAAACTGCACGCTGTCAGCCACTATGTTCTCTGAAAACTGTGCTCAGCCTCATGCACTTAGTGCTTGTTCATTGTTGTCCCTTGTGTCCAACTCCAGTACTGTGGTTTTTTCAGTTCCCTAGTTGTGTCTGTCAGGGCTGGCATCCAATAACCAGTGAAGGCCCTCTTCACTCACTGGAATGACATTCAGTTCATGTCCATTTAATGTTTTGTGCATCCCAGTCAGGATGGCAGACATTCACGGACAGACTCTCCTGGAAAAAATCTCATGTGTTGTTGATGCCTTAGGGTTTTCATGAATTTGTATATTTTTATACTTCTACGTAGTTTCTTACATTTAGAGTAGCTAGCAACCTCTAACCCAGCGCTAGCTGTCTTAAGGGTCAGATAATAGCTGGAACACCATGCCAGGGAAACATGAACCAAAGCTAAGGCAATTAGATATCATGTTAGCCAAAACAAGAAAGCAAAGCCCAGCAACCTTGGAGAAGCTTCAAGAAGGGAAAGTGGCATGAAGATGATGATAAAGGATGAAGTAAGGGGTCTTAGAACCTCCAACTCAATTCTAGGAGAGGCGTGCCAGGGGGCAGAACCATGGGAAGTTCTGGGTATGGACATGTCTTAGATTGGATGCAACTTTCAGATATGATAATTGAGTAGTGTTATAAAATTAGTATGCTGCCATGTAGAAAAAAGGCTTTTCCCCAGCTCCTACACCTTGTTGACATTTCTCTCTCTCTCACACACACATGCACTCTGAGCTGCCCAGCCTCGTGTGGTGCCCTGTGTTCCCCCCCCTCAAAAGGGTGTGGGGGGAGAGCTCAGAAGAGCTCTGCTTGCAAAATGGGGGGTTTCCCTCTCTTGCTCTCCTGAGGTGAGGGGATGTTTTCCCCTCCCTTGTTCTCCCGGACCTCAAGAACCTCAAGTCCTGCTTGAAGGAAGACGAGACTGGTAATGGGAAGTGGGTGCCAGCATGAGCTGCTGGGGTAGCTGAGCTGCGGGGATGCAGCTGTATAGGGAGTTTCTC
>JAWWEE010000085.1:13988380-14001249 GCA_035221455.1 Xenops minutus | reverse complement strand
AGGGGATTCTGCCCCTCTGCTCTGCTCTGGTGAGACCCACCTGCAGGGCTGCCTCCAGCTCTGGGGTCCAGAGGAGGTCACCAAGTTGATTAGAGTGATGGAGAACCTCTTTTACGGGAAAACGCTGAGAGAATTGGAATTGTTCAGCCTGGAGAAGAGAACGGAGTCCACAGAAAAATGGATAGTCTTTTGGATACATACTTTTTGCAAGAGTATGTAGTGACAGGGCAAGGAGGAATGGCTTCAAACTGAACGTCAGTAGGTTTAGATTAGATATTAGAAAAAAAATTCTTTACTGTGGTGGGGTGCTGGAACTGGTTGCCCACAGAGTCTGTGGCTGCCCCATCCCTGGACGTGCTTGAGTCCAGGCTGGGTGGAGCTCCAAGCAACAATATCGATGAAAGGTGTATTTGTGCACGGTGAGGGTGTAAAAACTGTATCTTTCAGTCCCTTCCAAACCAGGCCATTCTGTGAATGATTTTATGGATGACACTGTAAAATACACAGGATTGGGGGGTGCCAGTGTCAAGGCCCTCTCCTGGGTCTTACTTGTGTTGTCTCTTCTGGCTTCAGCAACATTATTCTAACTTTGTGCTATTAAATAAAGAAAAAATAGTCTCTCAGACTTCTTAGGGAAGACAAAAGTCCTTCTCAAAATGGATTCCAGGGGAGTGCATATTTACTATATACTAAGCCCTGAGTAATCTCATAGTTTAATTTCTATGCTTATGCCATGTGATATCACACAATGATACAGTTCATGTCAGGATTAAATAATTGGTTTGACAGAGAAGGGTTTTTTATTGGAATTACATTGGACCCAAACATTTTCCTTCTAGATTTTAAAGGCAGGATACAAACAAAGGCTGACTGCTTTACCTCAATTCAAAATGAAACTAGTTTATCTCATAGAGTAAACAGAATCTAATTTGAAGCTTATTTCTTTGCTTCATGTTGAAACATAGTAGGCTGGCTATATGGGCTGAGTAATTTTATTTTGTGTTATTAAACTGATGCTATTATAGTCAGCTAGTAGTCACTCAGCAATAGAGACATTTCTCCATGCCATTACTTTTGGATTTAGCTTTTCTGACCTTTATAGGCTATATAACAGAGAAAGAAAGCTTGAGAGACATATCTTACTGTGTCAGACAATATATACAGTAAAGACAAGCTGCAAGGAGCTATGGTTTCATAGCATAAATCTCTTTTGCCTCAGCCAGGTTGGAAGTGCTCAGTAATTCACAGGAACAACCTTTAATTTAGTGTTTTCCCTGGGTACCACTGAGGGCTGGTAGGAGGGAAAAAACTCATTACAAAGAGTGTCTTTTCTCTATTGGAGAGCAAAGATGAGAGGCAAAGAATGCCAAAGATTGGTTATCACTTCTCAGTTGCTTATCACTTCTCAGTTGCTTATCATCTTGAAAACTGAGTTTGAATATTTTGTAAATAATAGTTTAAGAATATGTTAGCAATTTCTTTAATTTTGTAGTAGGAATAAAACAAAAATTAGAGACATGGTAAATTATTTTAAATTGCTAGGGCTTGTCTTAATATCAGTAAGTTTGGAGGATATATTTTTTTTCTTTGACAAGATAAAATGCCTCATTCTGCTCCGGTTCTGAGGTCCCTCTATCAGCTACAAATAAAAATTTGCAGGATAAAAGATAATTTGTAAAGCTTTGTCATGAGACTTGGGAATTTTGTTTGTTTTCTTTCTTTGTGCATCAGAAGACTTGCATATATTTCTCAGATGGAAAGAAGGAAGGAAAAGTGTAAAAATATCAAATATAGAGCAAATGAGAAGAAAACAACAGAGTTTTTTCTATGTCAAAGAAAAACATTTTTTATTTTGTATTTGCTAGCTTTTCTGCTATGGTAAGTTTCTTGCTTTTAGTGCACCAGGTGTATTTTACATTATTTGGTAGATTGAGGAATGGTTGCCAGCACCAAAACCCTGTGCTTTTCAACGCCATTAGGCAGTAAATACCAGTAGTGTTTATGGCTGCTTCAGTTAGTCTAGGATCCATAAGCTCTGTTGACAGAAACATGCAAGCACAAGAGAGGAATTTGCACAGTATGAATAAAGACAGCAGCAGCTGAAATCATACTGCTTCAGACCATGACTTCTGATTTCCCAGAGACCCATTCACAGCACAAATAGAAAGACATGTCTCAGTTCTTAAGAAAAAAGGATCTTCCCAAATAAGTCCTTAGCATGGTGTTTCAAGGGCATTTTGAGAGTTCCTAGAGTGTTGCAAATAACAGACACTTGAAGAAAAGCATCAAATAATGTATTTGTGATCCCTAACTCATCTGAAAAGGACATTAGAATTGGGCTGGAGTGTATGGAACAGAGAGAGGTGAAATAGCAAGCACTATCTGAGACTGTCTTGCTCTGATCTACCTCTTACCTGTAAGAAGTGCAACCTCAAAATAATAATATTTTTTCTGTTATTAAGGGAGTCTCTTTTTTATTAGAATAGAGACAATTCACTGAACACTTTAGAAGAGAAAGTCTTTAGAAAATTACTTGAATCTGAAGATCTGAAATAAAAACTTTTGAACTTTTCTTTAAGTCAGTAATGTGTTAAAATTTCACTAGTATTGTACAAACACTGTTCACAGTTATCAGAGTTAACAAAGCATTTGTTTTATACACTGTTGGTTATGTTCTTATCCAAATAGTTGACAAATTCATTTTGTGCTTTTAATATATGCAATCAGTTTTATTTGAATAACATTTAATTTCAGTATATTTGGATAATATGTAATTTCATTTTAATATCTAGTCTTTCAGTTGCTGCTTATGTTGGAAGGAGTTGTTGAACCACTACCCTGTTATATAGGGGTTTTAACTGATGTGGTCTTACTACAATTTTTAACACTGTTATCATTATAACTATCACTAGATATGCTAGCAGGGGATCTAAGTCCAGTTTCATTTTGTGTTTGATACTTCAGAAACTCACATGGTAATTTGCTTTGTCTGTAATTAAATGAAAATGGACAACTTCACATGGTGTGAACAGTTTGAGGTTGTTACATGTTTTAGCACACAAATGGGTACTGAGGTAACGTTTTCCAAATTAGGGTTCTTACACTTTTTCATAAACAGAATGTACACGGTATTTAATTACCAATACATAATTATTATGATATTGTTGCTGTTGTTATTATTATTATTTAGAAGGTTCTTGCACACTGAGTGAAATTACCTGTGGGCTAACATGTGTTACCACTGTTTACCTGGCTTTGTATGAAATGAGCACATGCTCACTCCTCATGGAAGTATTGTCTGACTTTCACTGAACTTTTTTCCACTGATTCAAAAACTCAGGATCAGATGCTGCATCTCACAAACTTATCTTTCTTCCTCTTCAAAGGACTTGAAAGTGGTAACAGGTTTTGTTGGGTCATGCTGTGAAAAGCTGCTGCCTACAGACACTATACAATCATAGAATCACTGAAGTTGGAAAAGACCTTTGAGATCATTGAGCCCATCCATTAACCCAGCACTGCCAAGTCCACCACTAAATCGTGTCTCTCAGCACCTTATCTATGGGTCTTTTAAATACCCCCAAGGACACTGATTCAGCCACTTTCCTGGGGATCCTGTTCCAGTGTTTGCCAACCTTTTCAGTGAAGAAATTTTTCCTTGTCATGCAGACAGGTCAAATACACACCCTTTATGTTGCTATCACTGGCATAGGATGTAAAAAGGGTTATTCCTCCCAGGCTGCTGTCCTGAGGAAATGTGCACTGGCCTCCTGAATGGTATGTTCTAGCTCTTTGAGCTTTTATACTTCACAGTGCTAGGACATAAAGTTTCTCTCTTGCTTTTTAAGTGCATTACTGTTTTTCCAAAATTTTTCTGATGAGGGCAATGTTATCTGAGCAGGTATCTGAACAGTGTGTTTCATTTTCCCATGTCGTACAGATTGGTAGGCTTGTAGTGGATAGGCAACTACTTTGAAGCAATGTGGTGGAGAGATTTGCATCTCTCTGGGAAATGTCAGCTTTAAGAAAGTGTGTATGAGCCTGAGTGTGCTAGTTTGTGTTAGCACAATGCCACAGTGTCATCCTGTTTTTTATCACTGACATCTTGTTATGGTAATATATTTATATAAGTCAATAAAATTAGAACTGCCATTAGTAGCAGCTTGGGATCTCCCAGATTTGCATTCTTAAAATCTTTTTTATGTTCGTCATGCAGTTTGTTATTCCTCCTATATATGACATTAAATGTAATGAATAAATTTTATTATCATTAATATGATACTATGTCGCTTTTTCATAATTGCTATGTTGTTGCAATACTGAGAAAGAATGTTTTAAAAGGTAAAATTCTATTGCTACATTTTAAAATCATAGGAAGTGTATCTATACAAATAAATGACATTTCTAGATGAGAAAGAGTCTTTTGAACTAATATTGGTCCTTGTTTACTTCTAATACTGTCCTTAATTTTTTTTCTTTTTTAATAATAGGAACCAAGCACTGCAGAGATTACAGAGGTTATTGCCTTTCATTAAAATCTATATGTATAAGTAGAAAATACTAATAAATGAAAAGTGCTAAGAAGCCTTTTAAGGTTTGGGGTCTGTGTGTGTGTGTGTGTTTTTGTTTGTTTGTTTGTTTCTTTGTTTTTAAAACTGAGTGAGCTGCCTAGGCAGGAAAAGACAAAATCTGTAAGTCCTCTTACTGTTTCTCCTATGTGCTGGACTCTGTAATGATAAAAATCTTCTGTTGTGTCTAGTGGTGTTGCAGGCACACATTTGAGACCTGTGTCATTGAAGATGTGGCTTCATATTCACTGCACATGCCGTGTCAGCTGCAGGTCCATCAGAGCCTCTTTGAGCACCCGCCCCTGTGGAAAACATTACACAGCTGGATGCAGCACAGTGTCACAGCCCTGTCCTGTCCGGAGTCCCTGTGCACCAGAGTAATCTGGCTGATGGGTCTGTGGTCATTTGACTCATTTTCCCTACCTTGTTGGGTCCTAGTAGAGAAAGAGACTGCCCTGCTGTGAAAAGAATACAGGGACCAAGGATGCTGCTGCAATGAAATGAGAGATGGAAACAACTAGATGAGATCCATGCATATTAAGTCAGGTTTGACACATCTGAATCTATGGTAAGGAAAGGAATAAAAGTCCTTACAATGTAATCCCTATCCTGTTCCTCTGACAAAAGTCCTTTTTTTGTTGTTGTCCACTGACTGTGGATTTGATGCATGCAAATATTTTAAAATTGTGCAGGCATATCTGAGTTTGCAACTAATAGCCATTAGATTTTGACAGAAATTTCCCATGGAATGTCTAGTCAAATGAATACTAATATATTCCTTGTATGTTTCTTCTGCTGATAAAGGATGTCTATTTTTATCTAATGATAGATAGTGCTCCTGCCTTCTACTGTTGTTGGTTTTAGAGTCTTCAACAAAAAAATAAATTTTAAAAATTTAAATTAAGATCCCTATAGACAGCTCACTATTACCCTTGGAGATATGGTATGAGAGCTTGTGGTGTAAATTGTGATCCTCAAGACAAAATACTTCGTTTGCTACTGATCTTATCTTAAAATCTAACTTGATTCAATGGGTAGCTTGTATTATATTAGAGATAATTTTTGGCAAAATTTCAGAACTGTTATAGTAACTACATGATGTCTGCAGAGATAAGAGCAGTAAGCCTTCAGTTTACAACACGGCATGGTCTTTTCTGTAAGATGCAATTGCATTCACACATTTCTGATCTACAGTTTTTCAGACTACATTTTCAGGCTGGAAAATACTATTAAAGACTTTGGTTTTTTTGACTGATTTTTTTTCAGTTTGCTCCTAATCCTGCTCAAACACACTGATAACTGGACTCTATCCCTGACCCTTCTAGAAATGGTTGAGCCTCTCTCCAGTTGTGCAAAGGATAAACATGTAAAATTTTATGCTGTAAAATAGATTTGCATTGCAAACCCCACCTTTTGCATGTTTTAAATTCAGGTTTAATGAGAAGGTGACTCAAAATCACTGCCATTACCTGAAGTTCAACACTTGTATAAAATGAGTTGGTGGCCTCATGATGTACTAGCTCTGAGCAGTGACATGCATGGCTAAGATCCCCAGGCTGGCCTAGACAGGCTTGCTTTAGGACTGGTTGCCCTGCTTTTTAGTGAATTACTGAGGCTTGTCTGTGTTAGGCTCCAAGAATATGCCTTCAGCACTCGCACTCATGCAAATACACTCTTACTATTCTAACAAGGTTCAAGAAGAAAAGTTCAGAGTGATCATCCCAGACTAGCCACTGTGAAGAAAATTAACTCTACCCCAGCAAAAACCAGCACAAGGCAAACTCTTTTGCAGAAGTCTGAAGTAAAATATGAAAAAATCTTTCTTATGTTAACAGCCCTGTAGTTGGGAACACCTGAAACATTAAGAAAGAAGGGGTAGAGGATTGCACCAGAACATCAGAAGATGCAGCTTAAATTACTTAATTCATTTTGGTTACATAAAACTGACTTGTATGTTACAGCATGGATTTTCTGTTTTCTTTTTGGATTAATTTAATTGGCATTGCCTTATTAAGCAAATCATTTGAAAGTCAGTGTTTCATAGATTTTTCTCTTCTGTGGAGGAGGAATGAAAGTTTTGCTGTGAAGATACCCTGGGCTTTAAAAAAAAGGGTTTGATGCTATAAGGGTAGTTTAAATGCAATATAACCAACTTCCTTATGTTAAAGGGTTATCATATAATTATGCAAGCAAGTATTCTTAAATAACTGAGAACATTTACACCATACTAAGTATATGTGGATGGTCATTGAGACTTTGGATACAGAGGTTTCAAATACTTATTTTTATATAAACAATATAATCCTGTTCTAACAAAAAATACAGTCAGATTGCAACTTACATTATTAATGCAATTGAGACAGTTGAAAGAAGTACCTATTCAAGCTTGACATTAGATATAAAATTCACTGCATTATTTGAAAGTCTAATGTTATCCTCTATAGGTTTTGTGTATGTATGAATGCTAATGTTCACTTACATTCAACAAGATGGCACTGAGAGCCTCATAAATATGCCAGCTCATTTAATTGTTGTTTTAAACCACTGCTGTACAAATTCTCTAGTAGATTTTAAAATTTTAGTTCTGTGATCAAAGCCATAAAAAAGACAAACACAAAAAAGCAAGCTAGAAGAACCTTACTGCCACTGTTACCTGCAGTGTAAATTTCTCCCCTGTTGAAAAGATACTGTGAACTCTTCAGTAGTCTGAACTTAACGGAGATTAACCATGACTTTTGCCTCATTCCTTGGCTATTCATAGTTGTTTGGAAAGTGAATATAGAGTACTTTTCCTTGTTATAAAATTATAAATTTGCAAAGCAAATTATAAATTTGCTTGACCAAGGTCAAGCAAAAATTTGAAACATATTTTTGTGTATGTCACACTTCTTGTCTTTTGCTGCCTACGATGGTATGTACTGTGTTTGAAAATATATGATTAGAATTTCAGATGTTGTGGCAACCTCCCCAAAATCCTCTGGTGCATTAAAAACAAGAAAGCATTTTGAGGTACTTTGATACTGGGTGTAATTGAAACATCTAGACTGATTTGCTATCATAGGTTGTAAGCAAATGGTACGTAAGTATATAATTTGCTATGATAGGTTGTATATGTGAGAAGAGGAACTACTCCTGATGATCTTTTGAAGGATGGGAACCTTTATATGGTTCTAGTGACAATGATGAAGAACAAAAAGCATTCTGGAGAGGTCTTCTGGATTGCACTGTCAGCAGAACTCCATCTTTTCTCAAAACAAGTGGAGAATTTCTTTGCTAATACCTAAATAAAGCCCTCTTCCATTAGCTATTTTTAACCAGTCACCTAGAAATCAAATCAAAAAACCATTCTGGTCATCTCCTGCATTTTTCTCCCTTTTTTTTAATTATTTTTTTCAGGCTCTATGGCCTGACAGCTGCCAGAGAGGTGTTTTGGTTTTTTGTTTGGTTTTTGTTGTTGTTGTTTTTGGTTTTGTTTATTTGGTTTTGTTTGGGTTTTTGTTTGTTTGTTTGTTTTTCCTGAGGCTGAAGCCTCTGTTCCAAGTCAGGTTTTTTAAGATAAATTTCAACTGTAGAGCCAAATACTCAGATCTTCGTAGATGCATTCCTCAAAAATATTTCTCAATGTTTGAAGTAGAAAAGGATGAGATATGGAAAGCTCTGTTGCTGTCTGCAATTGCTGCTGCCACTTCAAGATGGGATTGATGGTTTCTGTTGCAACAGAGAGTCAAAGCTAAGACTGGCACTGCAGTGAAAGTCAAGCGGCTGCCTGAAGGGTTTGTTAGGCCCCTGAAATGCAGCCATGAGTGCATGAAAAAGGTGTTTTGCCTGTGCAAGCCATTTATTTTATCCCACGACAAATAAAAATATTGGAATAGAAAAATAACTTTGGATATGGAAATAGGGCTTTTTGTCTCATGTAATTTTGACAGTAAGGGTTACAGTGTGCTGTGCTTTGACAACAATGAAGTTAATCAGTAGCATTAGGAAAAACCACTACATTCAATGAAAGATATGAAAAGTTTAACCTTTAACAAGGTTTATAAATTATGGTTCATTAATATGCATTTTTCCACAGGATGCTTAAAAACCAATGGTTTACCGTCTTTTACATTTTGTGTACTGTTTTCTACTATACTCTTTCAGAAAGGACCAGTAGCTGGATGCCAAAGTTTCTCTTCTTGGCCTCTGTGCTACAGGCACCTGAAATTCTTCAGAGGCATTTTGTCTAATACTCTGACCTGGAAATTAATGAATCATCGTCTCTGTTTAGAAAGTAAGAAAGCATTACTCTGTGGGGAAGAAATTAACAGTGTATAAGAGAGAAACCTTGATTATTGGCTATGGCTAACATGTTATTTAAAGAAAGAAAAAAAGGTAAGTAGGAACAACATACAAAATGACAGTACCAGCAGCTCACTCTGTTACCTCTGTTTTCTTTCCTTAAGCAGTCTGGTGGACTGATGTAAGAAAAGAAGAATTCATCATGAATATCTTTTCCTGTATTTCCCTAGGGAAGAACTGAAATTATACATTGTGATACTGAGACAAAAACTGCAATGTTGTATTCAAATTCATCCCAAATTGGTGTGAAAATATGTGAGTTTCAATTTAGTGCCTGAGATAATCCTTTCCCATCTGGAGAAACTGATCCTAAAAAATGTATTGCCAGCTACCTTCACGTGGGCAGCGCTCTCCAGAGGCAATTTTCAGAACCTCTAATTCACTGGGAAATGTATTGAAAGAGTGCATCAATTTGTTTCACTGGTAAGCAGAGGCCATTTACTGGAACCTGTTTGTGCTTTTAAATTTCCACTTCCTCTCTTTAGGTAGTTCATAATTTCTGGCCTGCAAGCATGGTTTGTAGTAATGGAAACTAATAGAAGACTGAAGTGAGCTTTGCTATTCAGTATGAGTGCATTAGATGTATTATTCTGTTAGCTATATGAAAAAAAGTCTAAAATTAGTGTGAGGTAGATAGTTCTTTCCTTCCTGTTTCACTCTTGTGTTCAGTAATAATGTTCCTTAAATGTAGAATCATGATAAAACAGTTCTGGGTTTTGTTTGTTTGTTTGTTTTTTGTTTGTTTGTTTGTTTGTTTTGTTTTGTTTTGTTTCTTTAATAGATTTTTGCCTCATGAGAAACTAAGCTGCAGAAAACTAACTGCATATGGAATATTCAGAAGAGAGAGCAAGACAGTGCTGGGGGGGAGAGAATTTCTGTGGTGTCATTTGGGAAGGCTGCTAAAAAAATAAAGTTTCACAAAAGTAGCTTGTGAGAATTTGAGCAGAATAAGCTTTTCAAACTTACTAGACTAGTGGAAAGAAAAAAAGGCCAGAAAGCCTGTGCTATTCAACACTCCCTCTGGAGGGGCAGTATGCATCCAGTGTGCAAATTCCTAACAGGAGACTCGGTAGCCTCTCTCTTACAGCAGCATTATATCAACACATAATGAAATATCCTGATAGCTGCTGGGAAATGGACCCCCAGTTCCTTGGGCTGCAGTAACCAGGCTGCTTCATGGCTGCTGTAACCACATTTGTGACTTCTTCTACAGGACTTGACATTCTTGGAAAGTCTCCACTTCTCCCCTGCTGTACACATACCCATGGCCACTACAGCACTCAAATTCCATGTTTCAAGGCAGGACTTCCATTCTGATCAAAATTTCTTGCACTTCACTTTGTCACTTGTATTCTGTTGTCAGTGGGGGAGTGAAAATCCAGATATTGGTTTCAGTAAAAATCACATGCCTTGCTTCCTCTTCATAGTAGAACATCCCTAAAATAAAAGATTATTTTAAAAACATAGCTTGAGTTCTTTTCATAAAATACGTACTACTTGTCTAAAAGTAAATGAAAGATTTTGTAATTTTTTAACAACTCCCTATTTTTGTTTAAGGTTTCCCCTACAGTTTCTTGAAAATCATTTCTGTTTAGGCAGACAGCAAGGTGTGCCTGGTGTGGATCGTTAATGAGATGATGCTTACCTTTTCCCCTCTTTTCTGGTATGTCTAAAAACTTTAGCTGCATAAGTCTAAATTGTTAAATTGAAAGGAAATTTCATGAGAGCCGTGAATTTGGGCTCGGTTTTTAAAAAAATACACTTCCTTTGTATGTGTGTATGTGTTTTCATTTTCCAAAATTAAGAATTATATTATAATTCCTGACTCCTGCTTATTTCTATCAGGTGTTCCTTCCCTTCCTCTTGTTTTTTTTGCAGTGGAAGCTAGATGTCTGTTGCTTCTCATCCATGGCACCTCTGTCTTCAAGTTCACATATTTTAGGCTTGCTTTATTTGCAGACTCTAGGTGAGACAAACTAAAGGATGAGGAAAACAGATCTAATATAATTCACATGGTTTGGGCTTCCAGGTGTTTTAACCAGAAACATGTTTTACTTGATCTGCCATAACACTGACTCTCTAGACACAGTGATGGGCATCTCTATAAACCAAAGTTTGTCCTCAATCTCCTCGGTATTCATCTAGAGTACTACTAGTACAGTTAGAAAATTACTTAAAATTTGCAATGTTATAAATAACTGAATGTAGTTATTATTTATTATCTACTTGCATGTTATTATATAGTGGCACTGTTGTGGTAATTCAGGAGAAATAAAATGTAATCATTCTTAGATTTTCTTAGACTTTTGACCTTTGAAGTCTTCTCTTGTCTTTCTCTACTTCCTGACATATTGACTGTACTCCCACCATACTCTTGACCCTGTCAGGTCTCTTCCTTGAGGTGAAAAAGCAAGATCTGATTGGAGATATACATTTAATGATAAAAAAATGGATTCCTGCCTCTTTATTTCTTTACAGGGTGTAGTCAGTAAATGGAAAGGTCAGTGTAATAACAAAGGCATTGAATTTTCATGTAGCAGAATTGACAATTTTTGGTGTAATACATAATGAAGTTTGTTAGAAAAATGCTTAAATCCATCTTTAACTTTAGCTAATGTTTTCAGGAATGGAATGCTTATTTTTATTTCAAAAATTAAAATTAAAGTCTTCATCTCTGTCACAACAGTTCTATCATACATACTTAAGCAAGTGAATGAAGTTTTATGTATTAAAACAATTTCTTCACTGTTCATACATGTTCTGGCATCTCATATTCCTAAACAAGTACAGCCTTTCAATCTGAAAAATATAGAATTGTTATTGGTAGCCCTCCTAAAGATGTGAAAGATGGTACAGTAGCAATATATTATGCATAAGCTGAAAGAAGCTGCTCTGCTGCTGGATAGGGAGAGATGAGATTTTAATTACATGGGAACAAAAGTCATGACTTTTATGCATGCAGAAAAAGCTCAAAATGTCATGTGTTTATATATAATTAAAATTCTTGGATATTATTCTACAAGTTTATGTATACATGGCCATTAGTAGGAAAACGTGCAAATGCAACATCATGGGGAAAACAATGATCTAATTCCTTGAGAGTGTATTTCAGACACATGCATCCAGTCCACCAAGACACGGCATGCAGGAAGAGCCAGGGACTTGAGTACTCAAATTTCTTTCCAACATAATGTATCCCAGTGTTATAAAGTGCCCTTCAAACCTTCTCCTCTGTTTTGTATAAACTGTGGTATGCATCTGAACTTTGTGTTAGGGTAGCTAATATTTGTGGGGATAAGTTTCTTCATTGTCTTCTCTGTATAACCTGGCTTCAGCCTTGGAAAGTTTAATTCAGTTATTCTGTCAGCATCTTTGCAGCTGGGAAAGCTCTTCATTAGCTTTGATTGCTCCAGATCTCAGCTCCACTGAGCTCAGTGCACCAGCCTGAATTCTGGCTCACTTTACGGTGGTTTTTGATGTCTGTGCATCAGTTTCTTCCTTGCCACCTGAAGCATTAGAGACCAAAGAAAGTATGCACTTCTTTAGTTTACTGTTTTGTAAAAGCCTGCAACAGATAAGCCTCAATACTGTTCAGGTAACTATGAGAGAATTTAAAAACCTCTCTGGTGAAGGTAATCCAGGAAATTCAATCATTGACTGCAGGTATCAGGCAAAGCTGTTTTCCCACCTGCATTGTTGACTTTAGAGTCCTGCTTTCCAGATGCAGGGTTTCATCACTAGACTGTACTATCCCTACTCTAGATGAGCATTCATCATCATCATGTCTTGGCTTCATGAACAAATATTTACAAGGGCTCTACCCACGCTTGCTACAAGCACGCTGGTGGCTAAAAAGGCCAATGCGAGATAGGCAAGTTCGGTAACAAAAAGCACAGTGGAAAGTCTCTGTCGGCACTACTGGCAAGGCACGGTTCTTCCTGCGTTGCCTTTTTTCCTCCA
>JAWWEE010000085.1:13974532-13988280 GCA_035221455.1 Xenops minutus | reverse complement strand
ATGCCGTTTTCTTCATCGAGGTCTGCTGTGGCCCTTTGGAGCATCATGCTGAAGAAGATAGTGAATAGGGTTGGTGCAAGAACGCAACCTTGTTTCACACCAGAAGTAATTGGAAAAGACTCAGAGAGTGCATCGCCATATCTGACTTGGCCACGCTGATCCTCGTGTAGCAGGATGACCATTTTGAGGAATTTGGGAGGACATCCTACACGTTCCAAGATCTGTCACAAGCCTTTTCTGCTCACAGTGTCAAAAGCTTTGGTGAGGTCAATGAAAATTATATAGAGTCCTTGCAGATATAAATAGCTACTTATGAAATGAAGGGGGGTTTCTACATATGGGAGGTAGTGGTCTATCTATATGTGACTTGCACATATAAAATAGTTTAATTTTTAAAGCACCTCAATTTTAGAATAACTTTTTCGTATGAATCTTCTTTAGTTAAAAAGGGTTATTAAAAGTGGATATTTTTGTGACTTAGAAATACACATATGTATGTGTAACTACCATAACTTCTATTAATGTGGGTTCCTGTAAATGGATGCTTTGCATCTAATTTGCTTTAAATCTGATTCCAGATCATAATGCTTTAAATCATGATTCCCTGTGCCTTCTGTACATGTTCACACACACACATAGAAAAATGCCCCAAATGCCCAGTTCTTCATCTCTGTGTATGTTTCAGCTGGTTTTGATGCTGATCAACATAAAATCTCCAATAGTGTGGATCAATCTATTTCAATTTTATTGAAATTCCCAGAGAGAAACTTCCTTCCTTCTTGGGGATCTAATATTTAGAGCATAGAACTGTCTTCCTGCAAGTGAGAGACAAAGTCAGTACACATCTGACCTTGTGCCTGAAAGGTATTCCCAGAAGTTTATGAAGATGTTTATGATTTTACAATAACAATTTTAACTGCAGAGTATATTTCCATGTGTCTCAATCAGACAAGCAAAAGGTATTGCGTTTGACTTGTGTCTAGTGCAAATAAAATGAGACTCCATCAAGTTTCATTGCTGCGTGTCCAAAATCTTTAGCCCTAATTGCTCTTTTTCTTCAGTTCCTAAGCTCTGATTTAGTTACGCTACTCTTCATGCTGAAAAAATCCATTTCTTTGCAGAAGCCACCACTGATGTCTGCTTTGATTTTGTCATTGAAGTATTTTAGTTTTGGGGTGTAAAATGTCAGTAAAATAAGGATGGATACAAGCTGCTACCACAGGCATTGTCAACACAGAAAAGAGAAGACATTCACTATTCTTGCAAATAACTGCGCTTTCATACATATGTGCTATGGAAAAGTGTATGATTGCCCCAGAGCTCATAATCTCTGCTAGAAATGAGAATTCCAATGTGAACTAAAGAGCACCACACAAGATTCCCACAATATAGATTTTTTTGAAGAAGAACAAAAGGGGAACAACTGTAGTGCTGCAGTCAAGGAAAATCTTAATGTACCTTTCAAAAAAAGGAGGGTCACCAGGAGCAAATGTCATGAAAATTTATGCATTTCACTGTCAGAAGAGGATATAATTGTGTCTTATCTCCAAACTAATCTTCTGTAATGTAATTATAACCTATATCTGACCTATGTCACTTGCTTTACACACTGAATATATATCACTGTATTTATTAAATATTCACAATAACATTCAGAAAGCTCATATTTCTGTTTTGATGATTTATATTCAATGAAAGTTTATCAATCAATTTTAGAATCACAAAGAGGAATGCTCAGTGCAGAACTGGAAACATTTTTATTGTGATGTTATTTGTTTCATGGTTCAGCCTCCTCAAGGGCCAGAAGTCATATCATAGAATGCAATATATTTGACGGTGTATCAAATATTGATATAATTGAGATTGAGAGATGAGTTTGGTTAGACAGCTCTGACTAGTGGCTTTATTCAGATCAGTTCTCTGTTGACCAGCCTCTGGTCTGCTATTTGGGGAGAAGTAGCTGTAAAAGATCAAAGAATAAAATTTATGTCATACTGAGGTGTGGATGTGCTACTACGTATACACAGGGACAGACAATTCTGTTCTTCAGAGGATCATGTTTTATTCTGCATGCACAGCAGATTAATGCTTATTACCTGGTGGTTCCCAGGGAAGGTTTCACGCAGCTGAAGCAGTGCTTTCTCCGTCATGAGAAACACAACTGTTCCAAGCCTAATTTTTCACATTTTCTTAGGAAATTTGTCTTCATGGGAGGAACAAGATTGTGATCAGTAGATATTTTGAAGGGGTTTTTTTCTGAATTTGATTTTTTTTTTTCTGGGAGAGCATAATCCTAAGGATGAACAGGTATCCTTTAGGTTTCTTTAAGAACTTAGTTACCATTCCAGATGTATCTGGAGATGTGTTAAAAAAGTAATTCTGTTTCCTGGGGATTGGCTGTTGAATGTATTTGCACAGAAAAAGGATTCTTGTGAGAATGTTCATTTTTATTGTTTCAATTCTAACTACAAGATAAGCACAGAAAATCTAATCTATTTAAATCATCTGCTTCTTTTTCAAATAATTTGCTGTAATTTTCTCTAAATGAGCCTTTTAAAGCAGGTGTTGTGCATACTCTTGTGTACTAATGTCCTTCAGTTCTGAGGAAATTTATTCATAAATGTATTCACCTACTTCTTGTGAGAGAAACAGGAATAAGCCTGCAGGCACTCAGTGGGTCCTGACTGAGAAGAGGATGAGCAGTGGTATTTAATATGCCATGTTCCATCACCACCACAAAGATGAGAGGGCAGAGGAACCATCAGTGCTGTGCAGGTGAAGTTACAACCTTTGCACTGGCAACGAGGTAGGTGGAATTTGATCGTGCCCCTCCTCTGCTCCCTATATCTAATTCAAAGCATTTAGATCATTTTATGCTTTTGTTTTTCATATATTGCCTCCAGTAATTATAATAAAATGGCAACTAGGAGCGAGAAGTTAAAAAAAAGCAAACCTACCACGTGCCTGTACTTAATCTTAAACACCTCAGATTGTACCCACTGATCCCAAAATAAGCTTTCTAGTTATGACATCTGGCTCTCAACCAAAGTGGGTGTTTTTCCTTTGCCTGAAATAAATAAAGATTAATTCAGTTGATCAAAGTCCTTTGGCACTCTTGTCTGGAAGAATATCAAATATGTTTGGGTTCTTTTTTGAAAGCCAATAGCTTTCAAAAAACAGAAGATTTTTGAGGGCAAAAAGGCAATCCAACAAATTATATGGCTATTATAGTGTGTAGTTTCTCCAGTACTACTGGGTTTTGTAACTTTCAAGAGGCTCTTGAACTGTAGTCCACGCAGTATTATGAAACTCCTAGGTTTCCTTTCTTCCTCAGTTTTTAGGATCTCTTATATCTCAGTGGAGAAACAATGTTTCATGAATTATTTGATGGAAAAGGAAAAAGTTTGGAGTTTGGTTTTTTGGGTTTTTTTTTTGGTTGGTTGGTTGGCTTTTTGTTGTGTTTGTTTGTTTGTTTGTTTGTTTTGGGTTTTTTTACTATATGCAAATTCACAGGACTCAAAGCATTCATTACTATTTTTTCATAATGTTGACAAGCCCTCTCTATCCCACTCCTCTCCCATTTCAGTATTTGTGATTTGTATGAAAGAGCCATGGCCTGCAACTGTAGATTCCCTTGTGCTGGAAAGAGGAAAGAGCTGGCCAGCTGCAGTGTGAGTAGTGATACCACTTCCAGGAAGTTTCTTGCAGCAGTAATGGTCCCCTTCAGGTCACTTTCAGACTGAAAAGGGTCAAGGTAAGGGAGTCACCCAGAACAGCCACCTGCCATTGCCATATTGAGGTCAATACTGCCAATTTCAAAGAGAATGACAAAGGCAATTTTTGAATGAATGAATGAATGAAGCTGGTTGTTAATTGTTTTGTTTTCATGTTACTGGGGCTGACTCCATGGCATTCAAAACCCTTATCCTGGAAATATGACTTCTTTGTACAGTTGGATTTCCATATGTTTATTTTAGTAGTGCCTCATGAATACTTTCTAAACATAACTAAAAGTGGGGTCACCAGTTGTCTTAGTTCTCTTGTGTTGCCCAATATTATCAATGAAAGCATTCACTAAGATTCTATCCCCTTTACTGCAAATATAAATAATATCTGATAAAATTGTAAGTAAAACCTTTAGTGCTGCAAGCTGATGGAATATGGAAAAGAAATTAGTTGTATGCATGAAAAATCCCATTAAGCAGATTCATGGAAATAAAAGCATTAGAATCAGAGAAAAAAAGAAATTGGCATCAGACACACAGTATATATTCACCTCTTTGTCATTTCAGCCATTCAGCCCAGTCTGTTCATGGTGCTTATGGGAGCCATGCTCTCCTTTATGGGATCTGTGTTAGTCTACCTGGACAACACAAAGGTCAATAGGATCTGAGGGAAAAATACTAGGTTTTTTTCATGTCATCGGAAAGTTAATAGAGATCAGCTGAAACAGCATAATTTTCTGAACCATTTTCCGCCCTAATATATAGTAGTGTCCCCTAGAACTACAAGGACAAGCCAGGGAAGACTCAGAGAGGTCATTTAGGACTCATAAAAACCATTAACTGAAGTGCACAAAGCATTGCTTGTAACTAAATTGTATTTCACAAAATAAGCAAACACAAAATCCTTCAAGATGCAATTGCAAGGCATTGACTCCTCTTCTCAGAACACTTCAGTTTCTAATTTTAACAGCAGGGAATGTCCTTAAGGTATGAAGGGGAGATAATCAAGTGAAGTGGGTGATTTGAAAAGGCCAGAAGAAGCACTTGCTAATTACCCTACATTAAAAGTGGAAAAGCTATGTGGCTCATTCAGCTTTATGGAAATACAAATATTACTACTTTTTATTTTGGGCCAGAAATCAGTAATTTTGATTAATAAGGATGCCTAATCACTGCATTTTCTGTGCTTGATTCTAGTAGTTTTAACATCACTGAACCCTACAGAATTACATTTAAAAAAGAGTTACATTATATCATAAAGAGGGATTTTATCTCTCTTATGCATAATCAATATTATGAATTCCTATCGATTTTGGTTTTCTATGATGTGCCAGCTATGATTAATATTTTATCAAGGAATAGTTGTGTCCCCTGTAATCATTTGTATAAGTATGTATCTGACTAGCTCAGTAATTAGAATCTTCAATTTTTAATGAAGCAGAAATTAGTAATGCAGGTAAATAGATGTGAATTATCATGATAAGAATGTAATACTTCTTTTTTGATAACAAACAGGCATTGTATTCACATGTACACACTGAATGGTACCACATAATGACATCAGGAGGGGAGGACTCCATCGTATGCTCTGGCTCTAAAGCAAGAACAACATGGCTTGGTACAACTCTGAAAATACTGTCTCCACCTGTTCTCTCCACCGTCAGGGTCAGACATATGAGATGTTTATGCAGATCCCAAAGCACTGTAGCTATGAGGAGAGTGTTTTAGCATAAAGTGGTGCTTCATCCTGAAGGGTTGTGGTGCAACTTTCTCCAGTTCCTCAGCCGAGTCATTAGAGGCTCAGCAGTCACCGTTAAGGAGCTGAGACAGGTGATTATGGCAGTAACCTGAGCCCCCATTTGAGTCTGTATCATCTGTACTTCATGCTATCTGATAGCTAAAATCCAAAGGAATGGTAAGGCTTGTTTTTAGGTCTTTTGCAGCAACTCAGAAGTCCTCAGTTATCTCTAGGTATGAGAAAATAATTAGAACAGTGACAGATTGGTTCTTTCACAGTGTCTCTATCACTTTTAATATCTCTTTATCCAGATTGGGATACCCTTTAGATTTCTCTATCTGCTCCTTCTTAATGATAAATTATGCAGCTCCCATATACTTTGGGTCATGTTCTGTATATATCCTTTCTTTTGTTTAAGACTAGAAGAAATAATCTCTTGGCTATTAATGTCTCATCTGGGTCTGTCAGAGAGGCCATCTAGTTAGCTATTATGCATTTAACTCATTAGGGATTTAGCTATTTATGTATTAGTGATTTTGTTATGTATTGAAATCTAATAATCCACTGATATGGGGTGTGCTCTGTTCATGAAAATAAATTTCTGACAATACAGCCAAAAGAAAAATATGAAAACGCTACTTATACATTTTTAGGAATTCACATAGTAGGTTATTTGTTGTTTTGGTACTTTGATAAGCTAATTTCTCCACTCCATTCAGATGACTATACCAGACGAGGAAAGCATGCCAGTAATTTAACATCCTTAATTAAGGAGTATTAGGCTGAGTTTGTTGTATTTTTTCACATGATTTGAGTTAGAAATTGCACATTTATCAGCCACTGCAAATTGATTGGCCAGTTGTAAGAGTGGTTTCAAATTTGCCTACAAAAGAGTTTCAGAATGAATCCTCATTCTGTGTGTATGTTTATTTTCACTCGAAAATGACCAATATAACATACACTGTAATTAAGGGAACAAGCATTAGACATTAACAATGCTCTCTGCAAAATGCATTATTAAAAAATTCTAAAAGCTCTGTGGCTTTTTCCAAACACAATTCACAGAATTATTTCTACATGTTCAAGGTGCAAAGGAGAGAAAGGTCCAGTAGATAGACTTCATGATTCCATTAGGTCTATTATTTTTCCCCACTTTGCATAAACGCAGTTTTAATGGTTTGACAGAAAGGGAAAAAATATATGAACCTTCATTTTCTAACAAAATCATTTTTTTATTATTATTATTTGCAATATAAAGCCATAATGATCATTTAGCCAGAACCCGTTCAGGATAAAAGTCTCATTAAAAGCCTCAGGTATGAAAACTCTCCTTTGTGAGACTGAGTCTTGCCAAGAAAAACGTAGTACTGCTCCTAATAGCTCTGCTGTCCTGTCAGACATTTCTCTTTTACTCAATGTGCTTTGTGGCCTCTTGCAGCCCGTGGGGACCCCAATTTGTGTTCCTTCTTCAAAGCTGTGATTGTCACACTTGCAGCAAGTGCGGACACAGAATGTGGGACTGTGGTAATTGGTTGTCAGCCTGGAGTGTATATTGTCTTGTCAGCAGACACTCCCAGCCTAGCCTTTAAGCAGCAGCACAGAGATATATGTTAATCTTTTATTTGCTTATTCATCATGATTTCCTCAATTAACATGTGCAGCAGGCCCCACCAGCTGTGACCGGATTTTGCCATCATAGTAATTTCTCCCACTAGAAAAATATGATTACAAAAGTTTCTGTTGTTTGGCTTCATACAGTAGCAAAATCCTTAAATATCTGTAGTAGCAGTAAGACTTGCATCCAAACACTTTTATGTTCTAGGAGGGAAAAACTGTAAGAGTTTAAAGATAATATCTCCATGACAGTTGCAGAAGTTGAAAATAATCTTCCTTCCACATTTTTGTTCTTCCACTATAGTGCTTCTTTCAGTTCTGTGTAACAAATGCCTGACTGCTTAACTCAGCTTGCAGCCACTGGTCATGTTCTCTTCAGCCCTGGGAACTTACCACATACAAAGGTAAAAAAGATGCATAACAAGCTATGGGTAAAAGAGCAAAAAGGTTAATTCAGTTGCCAGGATCTCCATCTGACCACAGGAGGGCAGGATTTAGGAGGAAACTGTGGTGTCTTAAGATCGGAGAAGATGGAGTGAGAAAATATTCTGATGCTACACTATGATTCAAATATTATTTTGACTGAAATAGTGGAAAATAGCCCAATACAAATATTTTCAAATATTCACAGCATGTCTGCCTGGCCTCATCAGGCCACAAGACAATGCATTTGAAGTTCAGCACCCCAACATTAGAGAACATAAAGGAGCAGAGTAGTGCTATATTTGACAGCATGTTACACAGACCTTTGTAGTTATCAGGGTTGTGTGTATTTCCCAAAACCAATCTTCTCTTTCCTACCATTTCAAAGTCAAGGAAATAATGGAAGAGGTTTTGTCTTGTAGATCTAAATCTCCAATTGGGTTAATAACAGATGGTGCATTTCTACTCCTCTTCATATTAACCAGATAACACTGGTATCTTCAATGTGAGAAACAAGATCTGCCAGCTTCCCCCAAGTGACCTGACTGTGTGAGTGTTCTTCCTCTATTCCCCTTTCTAGTAGTGTTGAAAAAATTATTTTAACCACTGGCTTAAGGTCATCCATGTATTCAACAGCTGAAACCGTCAAACCAGGCTTCCTACCTGCCACGTCCTATGTGAGAGCAGTGCCTCTGTGTCTCTCCTGCCAGGAAAGACAGGCACAGAAGCTGCCTTCCCGCAGACCCAGAAGTGTATGAATGCTCCTTCTTCCTTTCATTCTCTGTGAAGAGGTGAACAGCTTATCTTAAAGTCACAGTGTTTTGGTCAGAGATAAGAGGGAAGAACTCTGTCCTGTTTGCTGCTAAGGGGTGGTGATTAGCAGCAACAAAGCTCTGTGATCCAGTATAGCACAAAATACAGCTCATTTGAAGTTAACATGCCTGAACGTACACTGAAAGGGAGAGAAGCAGAAGGAGAAGCACTCACAGCTGGAGTCAGCTAAGAGGCAGCTTAAAAAACTATTTCCCTTCCGTTCAGCTCCTGGCTTCTGCTGCTGGTGCCAGGCTGCAGCAGCACGAACTGATTTTCACAGAGGCTTACACTTCTAGTGTGAGAGTGAATTTTGGTGTGCCCATAGGTAAACTGTGGATAAGACTGTGACCTCAGCTATCTTCCTGTGCAAGCACAGCTCCAGAATATTCACCCTCCAGCCTTCTGATATGTGCAGTGCTGCTCATGACTGAACTGTCTTCTAATCCATGGGCTTGCTGGATGCTGATGCTTCAACTTCCTGTCCTCTTTAGTAGACGAACAGCAAAAGGGGGGCAGAAAATATAAAGTGACAAAACTAGAAGGGTATGGATTGGAAATCATGCTCTGAAAGACCACCTCTGCTATAAACAACTTTCTTAGGAGGAAAGCAAAAGATCTTATTAATGACCAGAAATTATTTTCTGTAGGAGAGAGACCAAAAAGGAACATTATATTTTTTTGACTCATTATTTTTTAAGCTTTAGCACTGAACAAGGATTCAGATGTGAGTTTTCTGCCAGCTTGTGAAATCTAAACAAAAATCTCAATTCAAACCCAAGTAATAGCCTATGGTCTATCTGCCAGTTTCCTGCCTCTGAACATGAATTTAAGACAAATTAGAAGTAAAACATATCTAGTTTTCTCATGGTGAACTAAAGAAACAGTAAAAGGTTTGGACAAAAAAGGCCACTTTAAACTGAGAGTGGTCATGTTATTACTGAAAATGCATAATAGTTACTACAGTAATCAACACTGTATTTTGACAAGATTTTTGTAATCTATGTACCACTTAGAAAGCTTCAAAACTATAGTCTAATGCAAAATCTGGTAAAATAATCAATGGGTATATACATTGCCAAACTACACAGAGTAGTGTAAAAAACCCCTAAAAAACTGAAGTTTTTCAGTCTTTGCAGCAAACTAATATATGGCATAAAAATGACTGAGAAACTGAATACAGAACATTGCTGAGTACACTCAATCTACAGCAGCTTTGCCAAAACCTAAAGAGATTTTAAAACCAGTAGCCAATGCAGAGCTGGACAAGTAACTCTTCAAAGAGAACAGAAAAAGTATGAAAAGGGAAGAAAAAAAAGGATAAAAACTACTCTGGCAAGGCAAGTGTGCAAACACAAGACAAAACAGACAAATAAAATCATAGAATCAGAGGATCATTTACATTGGAAAAGACTCTTAATATCAAGCCCAACTCTGAACCTAACACTGCCAAGTCCACTGTTGAGCTATGACCCTGATTAAACACCACATCTACATCTCCCAGACTGGTGACTGGACCACTTCCCTGGACAGCCTGTTGCAATGCTTGCAACCCCTTCAGTGAAGAAATTTTCCATAGTACTCAGTCTAAACCTTTCACAGAGAAAAATGTAATTGGAAAAATGTCATTGTATTCAATAGTTATCTCAAGAAAAATAAAGATATGAAGATCCTAGAACAGAAAGAAAAACAAATCAGTGAGAAGACAAAATCTTGTGTGTCTGTGGCATAAATACAGCACAGCAATATGAGAGTAAATTATAAAACTCAGGTGAAGGCTAGATTCAAGGACAGAATTTTAAAATATTGAATGGTAAATAGTTTTTAAATATACAAGGTTAAGGTCTACAGACATTTTCTTTGATCTTTGCAAATTCAATTTCTTTTCATGCAAGAAGAATCAACTTTTATAATAGCACAGTCTCACACCCACATTGTAACTGCTGTAATGTAGAAAAATATGTGGGATTAACTTAGGATGGCTCTGGAAACACAAAATCCACTGCTTTCAGCTAAATCAGAAGAACTGAAGAATCTAGTTCCATTAATATTTGAGCAAATGATTCATATGGTATCACAGATGATAGAATGGTTGGAAGTGACCTCTGGCGGTCATTTTTTCCAACCTTCCTTGCTTCAGTATTCAAGTGCAGACAGCTTGGAGGAGGTCCAAAGAAGGGCCACAAAAATAATCAAATAGGTGGACAACATGTCCTACAAGAAAAGATTGAAAGAAAGCTTGGGACAGCCTCACTCCATTGTTCTAGTGCTTGAGGGGCAGCTACAAAAAGAACAGGGCTTCTCTTTTCACAGGGAGCCTCAAAAGTTGCACTGGGACAGGTTTCAACTTGATATAAGAGAGAATTTTTTTCCACTGCGAATAATTGTTCACTGGAACAACTTCCCTGGGGCTGTGGTCGAGTTGCCACAGCTGAAGGTTTTCAAGACATACTTGGACAGACTGCCAGATAATCTCATCTAGACTGTCTTTCCCTTGAATGGTTGGCCCAGATGATTTTTCAAGATGCCTTCCAATCTGGACTGCTCTGTGAATTAATGATTCTATGATAGTATTGCAAATGCAATGTAGGCCTGCATATCCAGGAAAAGAAATAAAATCAGAAGTGGAGCATGGTATTATGTCCATCTGATGAAATTTGGTTACTGGGACAAAAAAGTAACATGGTTAAGGATTGGGTAAATAGTGTGACACTGAATCTTCAAAATACTACACAATGAGGTCAGTTAACATTAGGAGAACTGCCTTTTATTACAAAAAACTCATGCCCACTAGTTTAGAACCATAAATTGTCTACAAGGTGAACAAGACACCAGGCACTGTAAGGCAAAAGAGCAATCCTTTCAAAGAAAAAAGGAAAATTAAATTACTCATTAAGATGTATCTAATAACATTAAAACAAAAATATAAATGTAATTATAGAATCTGAAGTACACATTAGTTATGATAATCATATTGAATTTTGTTATCTTGTACAAATATGATAGAAGGTAAGTTAAGTGTAATAGCTTTTCTGAGGCGTTCCGCCGGGGAAAGAGGGGACGGTCCACACTGGATAGGGGTTGCAACAGGAATGGACGTTTATTGAGGGGTGCATGGGATTTTTATAGAGTCGGGATGGAGGGTTCTAGAACTGGGGAAGGGATAGGAACTGGGTTAGGGCGGAGCATGACAAATAAAGAAAAAAAGGGGAGAAACCTCGGCGTAAAGGGGAGAAACCACAACTTAAAGGGATAAAGTGGGGAGTGGCTAAGCCTTATAAGTGCTGATGGACTGCACCGCCAGCCAGCCAATAAGAAACTGGGGGTTCAACCACCAATGAGAACAATTGAACAATGCAATGGTAATAATAACTATTCTAATACAATGATTCTGCATCTATACTAAAAGAACTTTTAAACAGAACTTTTAAACAGCAGTTTTAAACAGCAGCTTGGGGTCTGCTTTGCACCTGTTGAGTCCAAAGCTGATAAAACCATTCCTTTAACATAGATGTCTCAGGTTCTGAAGGTTTTCCAGGGTTTTGATTTTTCCACTCAGTAAAGTCATTTGCTGGTTCCCCCACACTTTTCAGTCAAGGTAAATACCAGGTCTGGAATGAAAAGCAGTTTCACAGGTCACTAGCTGGAAATGGTATCCCAGGATAGCGAATAAGAGGTTCAATGTTGCACTGCCCGGGCTTGCACTTCTTGTTTATACACCAAGTAAGGAATCCCCTTGTAGCAGGTCAGATTTGTACCTCAGTCAATTTGAAATTGTTGCTTTCTATTGAAAAGAAAGACAAAACAAACAAACAAACAAACAAACAAACAAACAAAACACACAAAAAACCCCAGTGTAGTGTGCTTTATAGAAAATGACAACTCTAGAGCCAACAATGCTCTAGACATAACATAACAAGAAGAGGCAATTCAGGGAGAAAATGGTAGCAGTCCAGAAAAGTTACTCAAAACAAAAACAGGATTTTGCAGAATATAATGTAGAACGGACTGTTTTACAAGGATCACGTAAGTTATGTTAATGTTTTCTCTCCTGAGGTTTCTGATCTTTCTTGCAGGACCTTCTAGAAGAGACATTATGTACCAGCCCTTCTCTTCCCCTATGTAACGTATTTAGTAAGCATATTAGGCTTAAAATAAGTAATGTATCTTATTGCGCTCATTATCTACTACTTAGAAAATGGATTAAGGCATACAGTTGGCAGCATGCCCAAGCAAGCAATAGTTGCTTGCTAATAATTTTAAGCAAGGAAAAACATAAGCCTGAGGGCCCTATAAGGAATGCTTTTTATTATTTTTTTTTTTAATCAAACAGTGAATGTCTTTATATTGGCAAGTTACCCTATCTTACAATTCACCCCAAAGCACAGCAAAAATTTTAAGTTTTCACCAGACAAAACTTGACACTATGAACAGCTTTTGTGCTGGTTCTTCATAATGAGAGGGATTTTTTACCCACAAATGGTGATTTTTAAACGTGTGAGTGTTCTTTACTTCTGAAAATCATCTAAGACACAAATCTGTCTGTGTTCCTCATAGGAAGAATTCTGATATTGTCCCAGGTCATGCTCCAAATGCCTTGTCTTAATTTCTTCTAAACCTGATTGTTTGATCTATTCGGACTTGAATCTAGGAAATGCCTGGATAACATTGTATTTGAATTTTTTTCTCATTGCAAAGCAGTATTACTTACTTAGCAACTTGGATACAGAGTTATCCTTCCAGTTGTTTTCTATTGTATAAGGACCGGGCAGAAAACAAGCTTAGTGATGAGCATAACCTATTTTCTTTGTGATAGGAATCATATGATTGAGATAAACTAATTCTACAAGGAGTTGATTGTAAATTTAACATTTCATAAATGCTGAGTTAGCGCTGCATTAATGGCAGAGACATCACTAAGATAATTTCAGTAAATGGCTCTTGTCACTTTTCACTTTGTTTATACATCTTTCTGAAGACAATCCTGGCAGCTGGTAACACCTCCTAGGGACTAGCATCAACAACACAACAGGGACCTCTTGGTATTAAGATGTTAAATCTTTGTCTTTATTTAAAACCATAACTTGTGTGTCATGCTGGAAATATGTGGGGGTTTATTGCCACATGCATTGTAATTCTCTTCAAGATAATCTGTGGAGAATACTCCACGTTCAAATGCAAACAAATAAATAGCCAGGAACCAGACTTTTCCTGTAGTAACTTGTAGTGGAAAATTGTCTTTAAGTTTCAAGATGATATTCTGTTTAGTATACCAAGTCCACCCTTCAATGCTTGTCATGGAATGAGAGCTAGCAAAAAAGCAAAAAAACAAACAACAACAACAACCACCAAACAAAACCAAACCCCCTCCCCCCAAAAACAAACAAAAAAAACCAAAAACAAAAAACCCCAAACAAACAAACAAACAAACAAAAACG
>JAWWEE010000085.1:13955474-13974432 GCA_035221455.1 Xenops minutus | reverse complement strand
AAAAAACAAACCAAACAAAACAAAAAAAACCCAACCAACCCACAAAACCCCAAAACCCCCCAAAAAACAACAACAACAAAACAAAACAAACCAAAAAAAAAAAAACATAACCCCCCCCCACATTTGTTCACTCACCATTTTTATTCAGCTAATTCTTACCTGTCTTCAGTGATCTATTGGAGCGGAGCAACAATAAAGCCTTAGGTCCTTCAGTGTATCTAGACTTTAGTGAATATAGCTACAATAGCATGATCCTGAATAGCAAGGCTAAGTACAAGGTTTAGTCAACTTTTATGTTTGATGTTATGAAGGCTGCAGGGAGATCATTCCCAAAGGAATCATTGCTTTCTCTAGGAAAGTCAGGAAACCTTCCTTGAACGGGATGGTGTTATTCTCCTGGAAGGTAAATATGGAAATAGTTTCCTGAACAGTTGGTTCAGCTGTAGGATTGAAGCCACAGGTAATGAGGGTTATTGTTCTGAAAGATAAACTATCTCAGATCAACAAAGTTCCTTCCTCAGGATTTAATCAATAAAAAAATATACATTCATCCTACAAATGAAAAAGCTTACCCTGCTTTCATGGAAACTATCAGATTTTTGTCAGGGCTCAAGATCAATCACAGCTTGTAAACTGGGGCAGTTCCACTGTGGTTTCATGCGTTGGCAGAAGCCAGGTTCACCACATCCGAACTCATTAAACAACACTTGCCTGTTGGCTACAGAAATTAAAGCATCTGTTTAGTGTAAACTTTGTAGCTAATTATTTTGCACCACTGAGGACTTATGTGCTACTTTGGTCCGGTGAGTCATGAAAGCATCCAAACATCACACTGCATAGGTATCTGGCAGAGGAAAGAAGCACCTGAGCACTGCATGTCTAAAAATCCAGTGGAGTTCTGGTGAATATTTACATTTTAAAGACAAATTTCTATCTGTAGCAAGAAACACTTTATCCTTTCATTCACTTACTAGACAGCATATAAATAAAATCTTTGTAACAACAAGAAATGCTGGTCACTAGATTACTTTTTATTTGTCACATGATTATGTATTCTGAATTTTGGCATATTTGTTATTTGTTTCTATTTTATGTTTGTACATTTTCATTTTGGTGATCATACAATTTTTTATTTACTGTTTGTTGATGCTACACAAAAATGAAGAGTAATGATGAATGTAAATTTGCCTGTTCAATATGGCAAAATTTGGGCTACACCTACATTTCTCCCAACCTTTACAAGGTCTGAATAATCATCTCATGACATTTAAATTGAATTATATTGCTGTTATAAAGTATTTATAGAATTGTTTTGTGAAAGTTTTAGGTTTGCTAAAGTGAAAGCTGAACATTTGTGCCAGGGAAAATAATAGTCAGCTTTAACACTACTTTTATATCTGTTTTTTGTGTCATGCTCTCTGGTCCCACTGTTCTTTTTGACACACTACAGACAGATATCTGTTGATGAGTAGCATGTTCTAAATTACCAGGAATTTCACATCAGCTCAATCATTTGCTGCCCAAATTCTGAATTGAAATGGCATTCAAATGCATGCCTGCTTGTTTTCGAGCACTACTGCCCCAAGATGCCTCAAATCAATCATTGTCCCTACTTACTTTAGGATGGGCAGTTGCTCAAACTCTGAAATATTCCACTGATTAAGTGGGACTGTATCTCTCTGTGGAAAAAGAACAAGGGGACAGCAAAATCTCTAAAGGTACTTTGTCTGCTAAATATATTCAGGACAATCTGTTATACACAGATAGAGCAGCCACCATCATTTTCACAGCTGGAAGAAGAGTCTGGGATCCTCTGATTTTACTAAAATACTACAATAACCTAGTCAGAGCCCTCTGCCACCCTCATGTGGGAGGGTAAAAAAGGAATTTACCTCTGAATCTCTGAACCTCTGTAATATTTTGTACCCCAGTCTCTGGGCTGTACCACCATTAGGCTGAGGCACTCAGCAGAAAGGCATACGTGAATCATGAGATTCAGTGACAAATGAGCAAAGATTCCTGACCCTCTGCCCTTTGCCTAAGGAGTCCTCAGGCATGGGATTTTGGGGATTTGGCACACAATGTCACTGCTATTTTCTCAATATTTTGTTACAAGACTGTAAGATTTTCCCCAGAACAGGAAGCAGAGTTTCTCTTACACTTTTTACCAGGCAACAGTGCCAGAGGCTTTCCTACTTTCCTGGTGCTTATTGCACTGCCACCTTCTTACAAGTTTAAGGAGATTCTTTGCACAGAGTACATTTAGTCAGCCTCACCTTGCTTTGCTTTCTTCCAATGTCAAAGTATCATTAGCCTTCATATGTATTGACCAAATGTTAACTCAGTTTTTTAAGCTTTATTTGAGAGAAATATATTTAGTTTAATCAGAATGAACTATTTATGAGTATATGAGAGAGAATAAAGAAAAGACATAAACCAAAAGGGTTATAAATTTCTACTATCGCTAAATGAGTAGTGTGAAAAGAAACCATTTACAGATTGACATAACCCTTAATTAATGGAATCTCTCCTTAAATTTTATCTGGAAATATGCTGTGTTTGCTTCTGGTCTCAACGACAAGAGGCTCTCCAAGTGAGATACTGAGTTTTAGCACATGCATATCCCCAAAGAAGTTGGACATCTAATTTAGTGTCTCAAGGAAAAAGACCCATCTCTTCATAGAATCTTACTGGCAATTTCATGACAAACTTCACACTAATGTAGTTACATGTTGCCACTCACAAAGTTCACATTTTTTCCATATAAAAAATGTAAACATATTTTAAAATATGATCATGTTTTCCTGTTACCAGTGCATGAAGTGAAGAAATAATATGTGGTCTCCCAAATACCCAAGTTTAGAGGCAGATTGAGTAATCTTTAATAGTAAAGTACAATACAATGCCTCATTGCAACAAGCCATTCCAGGTAAATGATATATTTTGTTAGGTATCTGATTGCTGTAGAATTGTGGAGAAATTTGGATTGAAAAGACCTTTAAAGTTCATCAAATCCAACACCCTGCCATGAGCAAAGACATCTTCAACTAGATCACATTCCTCAGACTCCTGTCCAATCTGACCTTGAATGTTTCCAGGGATTTCACGGTTAATTTCATAATTAATTTTCATGGAATATTCTGAGTTGGAAGGGACCCACAAGGATCATCAAATCCGACTCTTAAGTAAATGGCCCATTTGGGGATTGAACCCATAACCTTGGTGTTATTAGCATCATGCTCTCCTGCCTCGTCTCTGGGCAATCTGCACCAGTGTTTCCCCACTTACACAGTAAAAAAATGTGTTCCTTATATTTAGCCTGAATCTACCACTTTTAGCTTAAAACCATTTCTCCTTATCCTGTCACAGCAGGTCTTGCTAAAGAGTTCTTTCCCATCTCTCTTGTAAGCCCTCTTGATGTACGAAAAGGGCTATGGAAAGTCCATTATGGAAAGTATGGAGCAATCCTGTACACTACTCTTCACTTTCAACTCACAGGCAGTTCTTCTAACTACTGCAGAGAAGGAATGGCCCTCTTTATAATCCTACGCTGCTTCTGTATTTTATTGCCCAGTGAATGCTAGAGGAGTTTTGATGGGAATACTAACAGTCCTTTTTATAAGAAGCTTATGAATCTTCTTCTCCCCACTGAAACCACTTTGAATAGCGATAAAACTAGGTATAATCCAGCCATCAATTTCCACATTCACTCTCTCCCTCTCTCTGGGCAAGACTAGAGATTTCTGTGGGTATACGCCTTTGATGTCATGATTTCATTTTTCATTGCCCTTAGTAGCTTTGACTAATTCAGTTAAGGTCCATTGTCCCAGGAAAAAGAAATACTGTTACATAAAATGTTATGGTTTCTCCTTGAACAAAGCTAATAAATCCACACTGATGTTCAGTAGAAGTCTAGATCTTTAAACAGGCCAATTCTAAATTCACCCAAAAAATCCATTTTCAGATGGAGAGTTCAGGTCTGAAATTAAATTAGAGCCACAGTGAAATTCCAGGAATAACATATTCAGCTGAATTCAGCTAATACTTTTCACTTCTCAATGCTGTTCACAAGTTTCCTTGTGGGTTTCTGGCTTCACCTTTTTTTGTCCACTGACTTTCTTTCTGATAGTGTAGAAATATATCAGAACCTGAACAGCAAATGGAAACTGAATTTATGGAGGAATCTTGTAAACTCTCCATTGACATTTTATGCCTAAATCTTAAGGAAGATTGCTTGGCACTTTCACTAGTGGTGTATTGAATTTTGGACAGTGAATTATAAAAAGTCATCCTATTGTTTCATTTTCATTCAGGTAAACATAGCAATAGAAGGGGGAAGAGAACCTACAGCAAAAATAACTTTCTTCTTCTTCATTTAAGTACAGATGCAGAAAGATTAATAAAAGGTTAACAGCTACACATATATGTAGGTAGGGATTAAAACTGCAGAAGAGCTGATGTATTTTAATGATGTATTAAATTTTAATGCTCTAGGATTTTAAGTAGTGCAAACATATGCAACAGTGTTCTTGCACCTACCTTTTGAGAGGGATTTGCTCTTCCTCTCCCCTCCCCTCCCCTCCAATCCCCTTCCCCTCCCCTTCTCTATGCTCCTCTCCTCTACGCTCCTCTTCCAACTTAGCACAGCCAAAACCCACCCAACCCACCATACCACATACCACCCTACTTTACCCCACTCCACCACATTCTGCTCATTACCAAACACTCATCAGAATTCTCAGTTCTCCTATTTGTGATCTATTCTTCTTCTTCTCTCTTAGGGGCCTTCAGAGTTGTACACTTTGGTACTCGTAGGATTATGGATTTTAGCTCTTGGCTTTGTCAAAAGTTGTGTGCACAGAGCTGGATTTTTTTATGCTACTACAGGAGAAGGAAAAGAGATTTGCTCTGTGAACAGAGAATGGTCTAATTCATGGTGATGTTTAACTTCCCTGGAAGCTTTTTTCACAGTAGTGGCCTTAAGAAAAACCTTCTTCACAGACAAGTTTTACTACTCTAGCAGAAGTTTCCACCATGCCTGAGAAGCAGGACTGTCCTTTCAGTCCTCCACACGTAGCATAAGAACTCATAATATCTTGTTTCCAAAGACTTTTTTTCAGAAAACTGTTTGAGAGATATTGTGGTATTTCCAAAAGACAACATTTCATGAAGTAGACTCCATTGCTACTGATCGTGACTTTCTTCTCAGATAAGGACACTATAAATATGAAATATGAATATGTGCTGTGCAGAAACAATGGATCCCATCTGGAGGTATTAAACTCCTGTTACACAGCTCCTGTTTACCCCTGTTTGTAAGCCAAACTGGTTAGCTAGTAGCTTCTTCTTTTTAATCCTCTTGACAATTCTTCTGACAGATTACCTTTTAATTTCTACCAATCCTCCATGATTTTTTTACGTTTTCTTCTTTTAATTCTCTTAACAAATGAGTATGTGATTCAAACTCTTTTTTCCTCCCTTCAAATATCAGTAGGCAAAATAATCAGATGTGTAAATGCTGCAAAATATGCTTATATTTTTAGAGATCCTGTAGAAAGCTTCCAAAAAAATATAAATAAAGAGCCATTCTCTATATTCTAAAGAAAGAAAGAAAAAAGCTCACAAAAGCAAAATATCTTTAATGTCCAATTTTAATCAAGGTACAGAATGGAAAGAAATGGAATTGGAAAACATTAGTGGCTTACTTTAGATGTAAACCATAAATTCATCATGAATGTACAAATAAAAAATAACTTCAGCACTGAAAATCATTACTCTACAGACAGTGTTTGATTTCATCTGGCTGGTCATAGCCAGAATCATCAATAGAATAGCAACTACAGTGTAAAGTTTTTGGGACATAGCCTTTCTTGGGTCTATGTTTCCTCAGTGTACGAACTCCAGAACTGGGTAGCACTGGTTGAAAAAGATACAGTGCCTGCCCGGCTGCATCCAGTGCTTTTTATGGGCAGGTTCTGGAGTCTAACTTTCAAGATAAACCTGTTCTTGTCTGTAAGAAATCTCTCAAACTGAGTACTGCTCTTACTGGGTGAATGCCAGGAAAGTAAATGAAACCTATAAATATAGCCATGGTAGAACACATCCAGGCTTCCAAACATTAAAGATGACATACAATTCATACACAATCTGTCTACTGTAATAACTTCTAATTAGGTACTATATCTTTTTTTTCACTGTAAGGTTTCATGAATTTCTGTATGGTATCAAGGCTGGGAAAATTCCAGTGTTCTCTGCCAAATTTCTTCGGGATGAGCCTACTGCATTAAATTAACAAGCTTTCATAAGAACAGAGTAAAATTACCTTTTCTTGCTAATACATTTTTAAAGCCTTGCTGCATCAGTAGCTTTCGTACCTAATGCTAATGAGGGATGATGAATAATTGCTAAAACAACTGCCAGTTGAAGTCAGCTTGGCAGTTTGATTGGTAAAATTTGCATTAGTATAGTGGCATGAAATATTGCTAGTACAACATAAAGGATTTCCTGTCAGGAGTGCATAATACTATTACTCTCTTCCAGAGTTACACCTAAAAGACAGCTGGAGCAATGTTTCCATTCTCATATGCTCCTACTTCTTTTACAAATCCAAGTTCTGACAAGATTCACATGGTGTGCAGTATTACCCGATTTTGTTCAGAGGTGGAGTAGAATTGGAACTGTGAGACATCTTGGATGTTTATTTATGGACAGTAATGTTCTGCATTCTACATTTCTTGACTCCTAATTGCGTATATTTCTCATTTCATGTTTTTTTTCCTGGGTATCTGAATGAAGATGTTGATAGCTGTAGTATCATTACCACTGGTCTGCTGTGTATAGAACAGATTAAATAGAATTTAGAGTCTCACAGTCCAAAGACTTCTGGAGTTCAGGGAGGGTGTACACTCAGCTTTGCCCTAGGGAACTAATGGCTCTGTATTTGAACTCTCATGCAGTCAGAGACAATATGCATAGAATAATGTTACATTTTTGTATTTCTTTTTCAAATAGATTAAAACTATAGGTTTGATGAATAATATTTAAAGTGTTTCATCCTGACTGTTTCACATGAAGCTAAAAACCATAAATACCTTCAATCTTTTACCCTGAGCTATTTTGACAGGAGAAGAATCTCATGATGATGGTAATTGAAAATCTGATAATTCATTGTTTATGATGAGACTTTGTATAATAAACATAAATTAGTATATTTTTTATTTTATTTTATTTTATTTAGATATTAGCTACAATGTGTTTTGTTTCTCTGTTTATTTTTCAGTGAAAATAAACCCCATGTTTTTCACAGTATGATAGTAATTCCTCCACACTCACTGCTGGAAAAAGGTGTTTACCACCCTTCCAGCTTTCCTTCAGAAAACAGAAATCTCTTCTTTAGCTCATGGAATTAAAGAATATCCATTGTCTGAGGAAGTTGTTCAAGACCAGGCATAAGTATATTCCTTCAGTTTCTATTTCATGAGATATCAGCAGGACAAATATCCCCATTCTTCCTCTGTTTTCAGATTTGTGACTTTAAGACTATTTTAAATTTATATTTTCTTTTGCAAAGATTGCACTTTCACACCTGCTTAATTGAAGCTATTAGAGAAAAGAGTCCATTAGAGAACACAAGTCCTAACAGTGGAAATGTCTTGTTCTGCTGAGGCAGTCATGGACTCAGTATACAGTGGGAGACAACTTATTTGTCTCCATATTTTTATCTGTATGAAAAATTCAGAATTCAATCACTAGAAAGGCTTAAACAATATTTCAGCACGTTATTTATAAGTGGTGTTTCTCTGGAGAGTTCTGTTGCCTTCAATTTTATTTATTAATTTATTACAGGATGAAAATCTGCATTACGTGAAGATTGTTTTATTTCAAGTGTTTCAAAGTCAGATGTTTTAGGAAATGAGACCCATTTTGTGGCACTTTGTATTCTCACTTGGGTCTTCTCCCAAGATCTTTTGCTTGCCTGCTGAATTCCTCAAGTGAGACGTTTATCTGTAGCTTTACTGCTGTTGCATATTCTCATTTTATTTCTGGGGCTGGGTGTTACTCAGTAAGCACTAAGTGCCAAAGAGTACAAAAGATGGCAACCTTTGCCAGTGTCAGCCACTCAGGATTCAGTGACAGAAGCTTCAGTGGAATATAACAGCCAAATTCCAGTGGGACTCTTGAAGTAGTTTTCCAGGAAAACGGACTGCCAGCATTGCAGATAGTCCTTAAACTCAGTTAGTTGTGCTGAAGAAGTTTGTGAGTTTGCACCTAAATTTTTAAAATTAAACATTGCAGCCCCAGTTCTGGTATTGCTGATGCCTTTCCTGTAAGTATTTCAGGCTTTAAGCACAAACAAGCTGTAGCTGAACTGCTGAACTATCTCTCTGAACTCCTGTGACACTTCCCAGCTCTAGAGGTTGAGAGGTCAGGGTGGTTTGAGGTATGATATATTTTTGGTTAAGATGGGACAAATATTATAACTAGTTGAATGCTAATTAAGGCCATCATCGTTAATTAGGACATCAAGACCAGGATGAAGTCTTCACTCTTGAAATAAGCACTCATGTTCAAAGTAGTTACCTTATTTATATAATTAAAATGAAGATCAATTTTAATCAAAGTTAATATTGAGTATTGCATATGAAAATTACTATTTTTTTCTTTAAATTTTGATGCTGCCATGTAAATGAGCAATTCCAGTCCTCAGAGGTAGGTGACATCTGTCTAGAAATATTTCTTTAGGATGGAAAAATTGTTTTAATATCTGCTTAAAGCTGACTGTGTATCTAACACCCTCCATGCAGATGAGAAGCCAGAAATCTGTCTTTCTTTTTTCACAGGTATATATTCTATTGAGTTTAAAATAACTTTTGATTTCAAATATTTATTTTTTTTCTGAGTTACGTATTTAGAGAAATCAAAGAATGAAAACTTGGTCAAATTCTTTGCTTCAGAGAAGATAGATATTAGTTAGGGTAAATTGTAATAGCGTGATTTATTTTTATTTTTTTAAGCTTCTACAAGGAAAATGTTTTTAATCTTTTAATCACAGATGTGTCAATAAGAAACTTGGAACAGTTTGTGGACTTTTCCAGAGATATGCACATCCTGAAATACAGATGAGATCAGAAAATGAATTCAAAGCTCTTTATCAAGTTTACAGTGCAATAAAGAAAGGAAGACATGCTCAGAAATGCACACACATTTTTTACTGCTGTCACTGTCTATAGTCATGGAAAGTTCTCTAATACACAGCCTCACACCAGGTCATACATGTAACATTAAAGCCATAAACCTTTGGGGGTCAGAGTGTAGTTTTGGTCTATTTATATATCAGTGAATCCTAACCCATAAACTTGACTTCTTGCTGTAGCAACACCAAAGAAACCAGACCTGACCTTTTCAGCTGGTTGTAGACCACTGTGATGTCTCCCAGTAGAACTGAATCCCAAAAGACATCACTGACACCTTCCTTCATTGTTTCTTTTGACCTTCACGTGGTGTTCTAGTTCACTCTCTGGACATTTAATGCTTTGAACGGTAGAAAGCTTTTGAGATCTACTGGATGGTTTTCTCTGCTGTGTAAAAGTTCTGATTATTCAGGCAAGATTTCATGTTCAGCTCACTAGAGACCCTGAAAACAAAGGGAAAATACTACACACAGCAAAGTCAAAAGTTCTGACCCATTCCATTTGTTTCTGCTTCATCCAGCCACAGAAGGCTGGCTTTCATGAAACAACACAGATCTTTGCACATCTTAGTTTTTATTCTGAGTTTTATAATTTTCAAAACTTCAGCATTTCTTTATGAGCTGGGGTTATTTTTTTGACCACTGTTACTCTTTTAGTATAAGTTTTTGTGCCACGTCAAGCCTTTCACAAAAATTAGTAGGTTTTAACACGCAGATAGCTATTGCCACCCCCAACTGTTCCATTCGTACTAAAGTGTTAGGTTCTCTTCAAGTCAGTGTCAAATACCCCCTTGCCTGGTCTCTCCCATCTTTGGCTAACACAAGGAGTCAAGGATGAGCTGAAGTAATTGCTACTGTTGAGTCATAAAAGAAGTGAATTTGCAGCATGGTGGCCCAAATGTTGAATTACTAGAAGTGAGAAATAGTCTGGTGTATTCCTCAGGTTCCTAAAGTTCCAGTGCAGGAAAAGTAAGTTTATTACATTTTAGAAAATTAATTTATTTTTTTTCCAAAAAAAGACTTATTACAAGTTATATATATATAAATAAAATATGTAATCTGTACTGGGAAAACTTAGACTACTTGTCATGTCAAATATATTCATTGTGACCATTACACATTAGTTTTATTGCATAGAGAATATTTTTGATTATTGTGTCTAAGCCCTAACAGAGTTTATCTAGCAACAACCTATTTTAGCATTTCCTATGTCTAAATCACTGCTTATTAAAGCTATAAACATATCTGGTTTGTATTAACCAGAAGCTCAAAAGTCACCCAGTAAAATAAATCAGCAACATTTACTACATATCCCTATATTCAGTAGCAAACAAGCAAACATAAATAACCCCTATTTATCCTGAAAAGTAAGAATTTCCACCATTCTTGAGATGGTAACAGTGTATATAGTAGAATTAATCTTGAGTTTAACACTCAGAGATTATAATTTCATATTTTCCTGAAATGTTGCTCTCACTGAGAAGATGAAATGATTGTCCAGAACAGAAGGCTTCAGAGTGTTGTCTTAGCTTTACATAGGAGAACTATCACAGTACTGGTAATATTTCAAAATCTGTCCTAATAAGAAGTATTGAAAGTAAGAACACCCTCCCTCAAATGTGAACACAAATAAGCAATATTCTCCCAAGACCCTTCAATTTTTTTTTTTTCAAAATGCAATAAAAAAATGTCTTTATAAAATGAAGACAGAATGGGAAAAAAATAGGGGAAAAAATGACCACAAGGTTAAAGCTAAGCAAAACATGACTTTTCTTGTTTGATCTAGACAGTGTGAGGTTTTTTTCAGGGTTGAGCATTAGTTCCCATCTAATTTTCACATAGAGACTGAAGAAGGGAGGCACCAATTGCTTTCTAACCCCCTAAATTTTGAGAGTGATTGAGACTTAATAAGGACGTTTTTTTGCTTCCTTCGATAGTCATGAGTCCTCACACAAATTCTCAGTGTATTTAGATGCACAGTAGGAAGGTTCACACATCTGATCAGGTACAAAGAATCAATTTACAGCAAAAAGGAAACATCAGATATTGGCACTTAAACACCACAGCAGTAGATAACTTGAAAATACCTCAAGTAAATTGGAAAGACCTAATGCTTAAAACAGTGGATGAAAAAGAATACAACTTCAGAGGTAATGTGCTTTTGGTTTTGAGTGTTACTTGAGAAAATTTTATTAATATATTAGACTGAGACCAAAAAATATACTTATACAGCTCCTTTTCTGTAGCATTTGTGTATATAAATGGAGCTGACCAAAAATTACCCACCGGAAATTTTCCCCAAAGAAATGTAAGATTCATGTTACCTTGAAGGGGTTCTGTTAAAGAATTTTGAAAACCTGTGTTTGTTATCCATTTCTCTCATTTATGTTTTCGTGTCTGCAACATGAATAAGTCTATGTCTTCCTCAGGACAAAAATTTATTGCATAAATTTTTGATTTCTGTATCTTCTCAATGATTCCCCTGTACTTTGAGAACATAGAAAAATCAATCCATGAAAATCATCCTGGTAAAAAAAAAAAAAAAAAAACAAAAAACAAAAAACACCAAAGCAGTACAATTCTCTGTAAAGTGGATTTTAGATTTTTTCACTGATGTTAAAGCTGAATTTCTCTTACAACTTGCTACAAAATTCATTATAAAAGAATGAGTGTACTTTCTCTAAAGCCTAGAAATGTGCTTTCTCTTTTCTAAGAGCACTTCAGCAGTATAATATATAGAGCTGCACTGAGGAGCACGCAGCAAAGGTTTATACAGCAGACTTATCTTTTTATGTGATCTCACTAAAAGCATGGAGTATGGCTCACCAAATATCCCTGAAATTGTCTGGCTATGAGTAAAATATCATTTCACTGCAGAGTAAAGTGTTCCATTTAAAGTATAAGTTGGAGCTCTAGGGTAATATTGACAAAGTGGAGTTATTATGAACTAAAACCTCATTCTAGAAAGACATACCAGTACTCCTAAGAACAGTTTCCCCCATCACAGAAATCACGCATACCAGAGAATTCATTATTTGTACATAACAAGACCTGTAAATGCATTTTATAAAAAGTGAGCCATAAAATACTGGGAATAACAGTGCAGAGCTGCAAAAGAAACTGGTTCCCCAGATGTTTGTTGGGTTGTGGAGAGCATAAGATGGGTGAATAGTTCTTCACTGGGAGTGCCCTGTATCCAGCAGTGTGCTCCAGCTCACTGAGGGCTGGAGTAACCTGTGCCAGCATTCCACCTCCAGCCTCCGGATTAGGATGACTACCTGTATGAAGAGGGGACACACAACTGTGGCTGGAGTGTCCTCAGCTGTGGTCACTTTCTTCTTCACAGGTCAGGCAGTAGATGACCAGTCCTTTTCTTTTGAGGTAAGAGATCTCAGAAGAAGGGAGCACAATGGCAGCATGAAACTTCACTATAAAGGAAGAGTCAGCTGTAGTATTTTGAAAAACAGGTTGCATTTAAAATGTATGCTCCAATGGTAAACCATTACAAGGTTTCTCTCAGTTCTTGTGAATTTATTTTGAAGGTTCCTCATGCAGATGCCCACCCTTCTCTGCCTGAAGACCCACTGGTGGAGTTAAGGCAAGTGTGGGCAAAGGTCAAAGTATATATACGTGTTGACTAAGTTAAAAAAAGTTGACCATTTCTTAAAAACATAACAATAAAAGTGGCAGAAAATTACATGTATTGGGTATAAAAAGGAAGTATTTGATGAAAGGTGAAACATTAGTGATAAGCTGCTTAAAAAAACTGATAACAAATGTATCTGTTTAAGCACAGGTGTATATCTTATCATTCTCCAGATCTCAGAATTGACAAATATTACTCAGATTTCTTGCTTTGAATTCTGACAACGCAAATTTCAGATTTATACCTCTTACATAAAGAATCAGTCTTCTAGTAATCTGCTGCCTTAGGGGGCAGTTTTTTAGAGGAATTCTTGGCAGGTTTCCATTGCTCACTGGTTGCTTCTAAATTTAAATGGTCATCTACCACTTTTCAGAATTGTGGGTTTTAATTATGTGAATTAGAACTGACATTACATTTCAAAGCCCTGTGGAAATTAGTGCAGAAGGAACTCCATGGAGAAGCTAGAGTCTGCACACATGGCTCTGTACCTTTCAACACCACACTGGGTCCACATGCATGTGTTGGACATCTGACACCTGCTAGACTTTGATTTTCTCTCCTCAGTGTAGCATGAATATTAAAACCTAGTAATTCTAAGCTAAATGCAGCAGCCAAATGCATCAAAGCATTCAGTCAGTCATTACCCTTGGCCTGAACCTGGCAGTAAGATCAGCTGCACCGACCTTGTTTCCCTGAGTGTTTTAATCTGCCTTTTGCCTGTCACATGGTGAATGTGTGTCAAGGTGGTCTTCGTGATGTAGGTGATACACTCTAAATTCAAACACCAGCAATGTCTCAAGGTAACATTGTCATGTGATCATGGACAGGACTTTGGAATTTATTTTTAGAGAATTTGTTTTATCTTTTGATTTGCCCTCCTATATTTATTGTGATAAGGCAATTTATTATATATTATTTTAATGTAACTAAATTAAACATTTTGTAATAAAGAGTTTTGTAGTATTGTTTGTTATAATAATGGAATGAGGAACAGACAAACAGAAAGCTAATTCTTTAATATATTTAACAATCTCTAAAAGTAACAGTTTCTCAGACCTACCTTACCTAAAATAAATACTTTTTCTTCTTTAGGCCACTGTCCTATAAAGCTGATTCTGCTGTAGTTCAGCATTGCTCTTTTGCTGATACTCTGTTTTTCAAGGAGTGAATTTTGAAGTACTAATAATGGTAGATGGTTACATGAAATTATGTACTTTTTTCCTGTCATTTCACCTCTTTGGTGTTCCTATTATTGCCTTTCACTTTGCTGCCATGTACAATGAAAAGGCAATGGCAATTGTTGTGTGAAATGGGGTTAGTCCAAAGAACGACTCCTATGGAAACATTTGTAGTTCAAAAAAATGTACCTGAAATGAGACTACAGGAGAGGCAGGAGGAAGAGAATGCATAGAAGAGATGTATAACTGGTGGCTACTGAAAGGGCCTGTCGATTTCTAGAGGTACTTCCCATGTATTTGAATCACTTCCATTGCATTCCCTTCAGCATGTTAGGTAAAAGTTTCATATAAATGTCTCTTTGCTCTGAATCTTTAAAAAACTTCTGTTTCCTTCTCTGTTCCTTCCCCATTTACTGACATTTATCCACTTATTGATCTTTTACCAAGTGCTGCAGCTTTATAACTACATAAAATACAAATGTCATTCAGTCTGTCTGGAGAAGCAACCATAAGGTAACTCTGGTAATATACTCAGTATTTTAGGATATTAATCTCAGACATCTTGAACTGGCAGATTTGTTAATATTGTAGAATGTTTGAAGATATTCATGGTTACTTTTCCACTAAATTCCTCTATCATCTCACTGCAATTTAAGTGAGAGAATGCAGTGACACTACCAAGTGCTAACCAGCATATTTGAGTGTTGCTGCCAAGAATCCCTGGCCTTTAAGCGAAGAGCTCAAGAACCATGTGACATTACCCTACTTGCTGAGTATATTTAATTCTGAATTTTCAATTACACTTATGAGGAAAACACCAGAAAATTAGTCAGAGAGGAGTACACAAGACTACCTAGCAAAAGATCAAACTCCTTAGCATTCAGGTCTATAAAGTTTCCTCTTTCCTTGGTTTCCTATAATATAAGTCTTAGAATCATGGAATGGTTTGAATAGGAAAGGACATTGAAGATCATCTAATTCCAATCCTCCTGTGTTGGAGTTTGGACACCTTCCCCCAGACCTAGAAAAATTAGCATAAAGCACGGTATTCTAACATGACAAAAGTACATATAAGCAAAAGCAAGTATGAGGCTTCTGTTGAGTTTTACAGTCATATATTGGGACTTTGTATCCCCTGAAAGTGAAATTTTGCTCAGATCGAAGATGATACATGGGTTTAATTGCTTTTTCCACATTATTTCTGCATCAAAGGATATTTGATTTTTAAATTCAGTCAAACTAGCTAGTTATCATTATTGCTAAAAGTATCGAACACTGTTCTTGCATCTTTATTGCACTGAAACTTGTTTTGTTACTCCCACTGAGGCAACAACATGGCTGGTTGTCTTAAATAGCATTCCACCTGCACAGCTGCCACACATCTCCAGCTGCTGGAATTTTGCCATGGAGTTCTTAGCTGTGTTTTCAGCACAGGTGTGAGCAATACCTTGGAGTATCCCTATGTTAGGTCTCTTAGGCTGGTGTCTGGAAGCAGGTAGTAGTAGATCCTCACTGCCCTAGGCAACACAGAGTCTGTATGACACTGGCACTGGAAAGATACACAGCTCAAAAGAAACAGCAACAGTATTAGAAATATCATTTTTAAAACTGTATCAAAGGTGTGTCAGTTTTTACTTAGATTTTTCTTCACTTCTTTTAATAGATCTGCCTAAACTGTTTCCTCTTCTCCCCCCTTGCAACTGCCCAATTAATTTGCTTTCATAGTCATTCATATCAGACAAATCTCAGAAGATTAGTAAGTGGTCCTTCTTGTGACCTGACAACAATGCTTATGGAACTTGTTCTAATAAACTCTTCAGAGAAGAAGTGGAGGAGCTCCCCAGAAGGACTCTCATCTGCACTATGCTTGTGAATTGAGCATGAGAATTTGGGACAGTCTCACGCTTCTAGAGGAAGTTAAACTTGCAGTACTATATTTTCTTCTCACAAAGCATGAATCAGAAATTCTTTCATTTATGTCAGTGGAATTGCACCCTGTGAACCTGGCACAAGTTAGAAGCAGGGCCATTAAATCTTCAACCACATTATTTACGTAATTTAATAATATAGATTAGCATTTTGGTCTTAGTTCTTATCTAACCAGTGCAAATAGGAATAGAAGTTTTGAGAATTTTGTTGTTTTTTTTTTTTTTTTTTAAACAACCCACTCCTTCAGTCCAGAATTTTTCCAGTACAGGATTTTCACAGGGAAATTTAGAGAGAAATAGTGATGTAAAGTACAACAGGAAGTGCAGCCACACTCGGTATGTGGTAAAACTGCTAAAACCAACTCACATTTATTTTGTCTTATAATACAGATATACTAAAAAGAAAGGTTATCAAGATTTTTTCATTTCTGATTTCTTTTATCTTGAAACTACATTCTCAAAAGTTCCTCAACCAGAGGGAATAGTACCAGCAAGAGATGCTGTGGCACACCATGCCAGCACAGAAAGGAAAGATGAAATTCAGGATGCCAAAGAGCAGAAGCAGGAGGATTTGAGCTGCCTGTGTAGGATTAGGAGGCCTCTTTTGCCTGTCAACAATAATGGAATTGAGTTCCACACTGAAGATAATTGCTTGAAGTCATTCTCCAGCCACAGGGAAGGTAAGATTAATAAAGAGCATTTGTTATAATTCTGCAACCAATTTATGTAATGGAACACATAATAAATAACCACATATAGCACAAGCATTTATCATAGCCAATTTATGCATCAATTTGTTCAGTATGTGTTAAAGCCACCATTTGGATGAATAAGTGTTGTTGTCTTTGTATCCCTTTTTTCTCTGTTAAATTAAAAGTTATTGTTATTGAGGGTTTGGGGTTTTTTTTCTTTTCTGTTTGGTTTTTCAATTTTTTTTTATACCAAAGTGACAGTGACACATATAAACTTCCCAGCAACCAAAATACAGCATAAAGTTTTCTGCAGAGCCTGGGTTGTTACCTGTTGCAATTGGAAGATGTTATTTGAACAAAACATCCAAAATGCCTCTTATAATAAGACTGTACGTAACCCTAAATATCACTGTCACACTAGAGACAGAAATTTTTGTGTCCTAAAAATCTTATATGAGATTACCTTTTTAAAAAGAGGTTCTGATTTGGAAGGACAGAAGTGTTTCTAAGTGCTACAGAAAGTAATCAGCTGAATGTGGTAAAATATCAAATGTAGACAAAGGATCCATTTCTGAATACTGAAAAAGTAAAAGAAGGTAAAATTTCAGCACCTTTCCTGAATATCTTTTAAAGGAAGAGAATCACTATTTCATCTTTTTTTTCATCTTTTTTTTTTTTTTTATCTCTCCTGATACAACATGAAAAGATGTTCTTTAGTTTATTTATTTATTTTTTTAATTAGGTCCTTTTGTCATGATATGAGCTACAGTATTTTGTTTTCCATACTGGTAGCATGTGGAAAAAAATACAGTATTTTGTAGAAGATCCATTCTCTTTATTTATATGTTGCTGCAAAGAAAATTATTTAAGCATGCTAATTAACGGTCTGTGTCTTTTGAATCCCATCCTGCCTCTCTTCTGTGAGGTGATATTTTTCATTCTGGTTTATTTTCCCATGTTGGTAGCATGTATAGCTCAAAGCTCAGATTACAGCCTAAAAATAGTGTAACCAGACTACATCTATTGTTAATTAATAGGAACTTGAAATATCAGTCTGAGCTTTCCCCAGGCTGTTGCTTCCTCCTCATCCATATTACACAAGATCACTGAATTATAGAACTAAATTGTTTACTTCAGAGTGGCTTTCTTCCTACCTCCAGATATATATATACAGACAGATGCATAGATATATATAGATACATACATATTACAGCATTGAATGAAGTGATGACAACTAGATACTGTGTTTTATAAAGAAATAAATACATTCTCAACTCCGCATGTTCAAAGGAACTGAGACCAGTGTTTTCCTCATCTTTTCCACTGACTTCATTGTTGTACAGCCATACTTATATGGTGGCCCAAAGCAGCTCTGTGAAGTTTTGAACAAAGGATTATGACAAGGATTTGTCCCTTTTTGTTGCGTACCTTATACCAGAAAACCTCCAACCAGCAGTCATTGTGAAATAGAGTAGGAAATAAAAAGAACCTTTTATTGCCCCATGAAGAGACATAACCATCTTGTTATCCTGATTAAAAAGTCTTTCTGATTATTAGGGTACTAGGAAAACTATCGTAATAAGTAGATGTTGACTTCTGTTGAGATACATATCATTATTTATTGATGGAATACATTAGTATGGAACAAGGGGAAGACAAAGTCAATATTTATGATGGGGAAAAATAAACTGATATTCAATGAAACAAACCATTAGATCCTCAGTCAGGAAGATAATCCCTCTCTGAAGCATGTAAGACTGAGATTTATAAATCCCATAACTTCCTTGTGGTCAAAATGCTAAGAATAAATACAGAGGCTGTATGAAGCTTACACTTGCCATTAATTTATCCAAAACTCTCTCAGTAACTCAGTGTTTTCCTATTTTTAGGTGTTAAGCTAAAATCATCTGAATGTAGAATCATAAGATCATTTATGCTGGGAAAGACCTCTAAGGCCATTGAGCCCAACCATAAATCTAACAAGTCAATTCCACCACTAACAAAGTCCCTGAGCACCACATTTACACACCCCTTAAATACCTCCAGGGACAATGACTCTGCCACTTCCCTGGTAGTCTGTTTCTAGCCTTCACCACCTTTCTATGAAACAATACCCAGGGAAAACCTCCCCTGATGAAACTTGAGGCAATGTGCTCCTGTCCTGTTGCTTGTTACTTGTGAGAAGAGGCCGACACCCATCTCACCACAACCTCCTGCCGGGTAGCTGTAGAGAGCAATAAGGTCATCCCCTGAGCCTCGTTGTCTCCAGACTAAACACACCCAGCTCCCTCAGCCACTCCACTTAAGACTTGCACTCCAGACCC
>JAWWEE010000085.1:13918314-13955374 GCA_035221455.1 Xenops minutus | reverse complement strand
GAGGAGAGGAGAGGAGAGGAGAGGAGAGGAGAGGAGAGGAGAGGAGAGGAGAGGAGAGGAGAGGAGAGGAAAAGAAAAGAAAAGAAAAGAAAAGAAAAGAAAAGAAAAGAAAAGAAAAGAAAAGAAAAGAAGGTTTAGGAAATCATACACTAGGCTGTGCTCTGTTTGCATTATGTCAAAGCAAAAACAAAGAAAAAAACTTCCAAAGGAACACCACCCTCTACCTTCATTAGTTCCAAGTATCTTCTGGATTTTGAAGAGGCAACAGACAAATTTAGGAAGACCTACTTTAAAGACAGAATTTTCTACTTGAAAAAAAGAATGTCTGGAATTGCTTTAGCTGTGAATGTTTTCTTTAATTTTTATATAGTATTTATAGAACTGTTTTCATTGTATCTTTAGTGCAGTACAATAGAAGAACATGAAACAGCTCATAAATCTGGACACCAAATACTAATGGCAACAGCAATTTGTTATAGGGTGCATCTCCAACAGAGAAAGCCATCTACAGTGCACTGTGGCTACCTTTGGGATTTGAAATCGAATTAAATTTCTAACACTTCTTTCCCAAAAAATGTCTTCCAGGAATCAGGTTTTCAAGAGGCCATATACTTCAGAACCCAGTTAATTCACACCCTTTGACACAAACCTGCTGATGGACAACACCCTGGGCAGTGATTATACCATGACTTCTGTTCTATGATCCCTATTGATTTGTAGTACCTTGTGGCTGAACGCACACACCACTGCACTGCAGTCTGTATACTGGGATAAAGCAGGTGTCTAATGGTTTCTTTGCTATTAGGTGTAAATATAACCACCATGTTCAGTAACTATGCCTCCAAAGTGGCTGTAATTTAACTGTAAATCTAAACATTGATGTCTTTCATGCTTATCTGAGTCCCACTTTGTACTGAAGCGTTGGAGACAGAATTTCAGCTAATGCCACAGTAAAAGGACTGCAGACTGGAGACCAACACACCGTACCTTAAATTGAAACAAGTAAAAATGCCTCAACTTCAAGGTTGTATTACTCTGCAACTCCTTTTGTGCACATTGTTACTCCTGGCAGTGTCTTGATAGTGAAGATCTCAGCTTCTTTCCTCAGTCCCTGCCTCTTACTGCCTTGTTCACTGGGAGAAACAGTGCTTTGTTATTCAGCCAGTGATAGCAGAAAAGGATAACCAAATTAAAATGGATAAATGAGATTTGTAGCATAACACTGATGTTATAAAATTTTTTAGTGCATTTGTCCCATTAGTAATAGAAATAAAAAGTTAAAATTATGACAGATTAGCTAGGAGTTACCATCATGATTATTCCCCCAGCAAAAAAATGCCTTCTTAAACATTTGCTTTCCTTTGACAATTTCACATTGAATATGTCCCTTCTTGCTTCTGTTCCCTATTTATTATCTAATAACAATATTTTTTTTGTTCATTTTTAGCTGAAGACATAAATATTGATAACATACTGCAGTCTACAGGGCTGATTATCAGCAATTTTCTCTCAAATATTGTAGTCTAGGTTCTGACAAACAACATTAACTTTGCTATTTCTGCTTTGAATGCTTAGTCTGTTTACTGAAGCTACCCCTCTGAAAATTTTACCCCTTAAAATTAAAGGATAATCCCTCTGCTGGAGTGAGGTAACTAATGAACTGGAGTAAGAAATACAACCACCAGGTTGCAGTTATTTTTCTCCAACTTACTGTGTACGAATGATACAGGATCTGATGTACTTAATAGATAATACTTTGTATATATAAAAACATTTCTTTTGGTACTTACAATGCTGTTGTACTTCTACTTAGACTGAATGACTCTGTTTCTTAATCTTTTTTGAAGATGAAGTGGGAGAGACTGAAGTATTGAATACTGTCTTAAAAGCTATTTAAAACTTTCACACAAAACAGAGATCTTCTCAAGAGACTGATTAGAACTTTTTGAACTTCATGAAAATTACCTTTTTTTAGTCATCTACTCCAGGCAATACACCTTATGAATTTGTATGTTGCAGATAAAATTGTGAAACTATTCCTTTGTTTATGGCATAACTCTAAAGAGAGATTTTTTCTTATCAGTGATGAAAGAGAGTAAAAAAAGGAAGAACGGTTTCTGAAAAGACTCAATATTGAAAAGAAATTTGGGAAATAATTCAGCAGTCTACTTCTTATCAGAATAATATGATTTCTCACAAAGCTGCCGTGAACCCTCATGACGTATTCAGCACTTCTGCTGTATAAAGAAAAATACAGTAAGTTCTCTGCTTTTAGTCCTTACAATGTTGCTGAAACATAAATAAAAATTAAAACAAACAAAACAACAAAAAAAACCCCACCAAGAATAAGATCTTTCTCTCTTACAGACTGTATAAAGTCAAGTGGTCTTTTCTTTTGTTTCAACAGGTCAGTTGTTATGTTTTTAAAGCCTTTTGTAAAGTCCATTTGAATTTGACCAAGTATCAGTGAGTTGTCAGTATTACAGAATCCATCTATTTTCCTTTTAAACCAGACACTCTAGTTATGGTTCCCTACGAGTGATTTCAAATCACAGGGACAGATCACCAGGGGCTGTAAATCTGTACAGCTCCATTGACTGAACTGACATATTTACACCTGCAAATGATTTGTTTCAAAATATGCTGTAAAGAAAAGAAAAATACTTCAAATGTTATGTCATAATGATTGACACTTTTAATTTGAAAGACCTTAAAACACAGAGCTGTTTAAGTGAATGTTTGCATTTATGTACAAAGATAGATTAACAGCATTCCCAGAATGAAGATGCCAGCTCTCATTTACTTTGAGTTCTCACTGCAGTAGAGTAAGGGCTCTTCAACATATAAAATGCTACTTATCTAGCATAAAAACACTGCTGAAGAAAACTTACACATTTATTTGATAATTAGTAAGCATGTTGGAGATAGGGAAATTGTTCAAAGCATGGGAACTGGGAATAAACCTAAGTTTTCAGCATTCTTTAAGTCTTCTGTGTGAAATTCCCCCTTTTACATTACTTTGTGAGCTAAAAGCCTGCTAATCCATAACTATGCCTCCAGATACAGAAAATCTCTTTCATTGGGTTTTAGTGGGCTAACTGGAAATGCCCCATATTTGTGTTTTGATCTGTGCAGATCCATCTATTGCTGAAATGTCAGCATTTATAATGTCAGTGTTGCAGCTGGGAGAGAGGAACAATCAGTCACCCAAGAGACTTTAAAACTGTACCATGAGACAGTATTCAGAATCTGTGACTTTGTAACACAGCTGCAAACTTTATTATGGAGGAGAAAGAATTTATGCTGGAGGGAAGAATTATAATAGGACCTCACAGGGATTTATACAGATATATTAAAAATTAAATTGAACTGAATTTGGTTTTATATTGAGCCTGTCAGACTGAAGACATTCTGAAGCACTTAGAAAAGCAATGAGTTACTTACCAGTACCAAAATGACTATGCAGAAGCCTTTATATGGATTAAATGTTTTAAAGCATGATTTTAAACAGTCTTAGATCAGTTCTTCAACTGCCAACAAAACAATAATGGAACATTATTGTTTTATATATATATATTTATATATATTTTATATATATTATATATATATAATATATTATATATATTATATATAATGCATCTTTAATATATAATATATAAAAATAAATATTTAAGTGTAAATATATGGTAGACTTACTACTTATATGTATAATCATGTCATATACAACAGTATTGTGTATGCTATTTTATATAGCATACATTATATATAATATGCGTTTGAACAATTATATCAGCTTTATAGATATCAAATCTACTTTTAAATATGCAAGATGGATGATTTGGGGGTTATACATGCAAATGGCTAGCTTGAAATTGCAGCAGATGTTTGTCTGCAGTTGGGAACACAAATTAAGTATATCAATAACAACAATAACAAAAAGACTAGATGATGGGCACCACATAAAACCAAACATCTTTCTCCAAAAACGTGTTCAAAGGAAATTCCTATTTTTTTAGTAAAAAGATTTTAATAGAACTGACTGATTTTTATGAAAACAAAAAGAAAATCAAGCCTTTATGGAGTAAACTTGAAAATAAAGAAGTGTTACATATTTCCTAAAACCTTCAAACTGTTCCTCAAAATAATATTGGACCTTTTTGTGAACAGCTCTACAAGTCAATGCTGTAGTCCCTGCAGAGGGTTTCATAAAGCTATACCATATAAGACAATTTTTATTTTATAAAGGCAAGATTTTTAGGGACTATGTTCTTTAGTCAGATTTCAGCAAACGCTTTATTTTCCTTAGTGGCATCCTCAGGAATATGGCTTCTGAGGATGAGCAAGGAGGACTTACAGGCTTAAAACACCGATGTTACTAGAGAAAATGGCTTAAAATGAGGCTGGATGTCAACATGAGCCTGTTATACTTTTGTATAAGTGACAACAGGTTCACCAGATAAAATACTGAATCACCTATTTCCCAAAATTCATTATTTCAAATGAAATGTTAAAACCTCTATGAAGTTTACTGGGGAAAAGTATGAACATGGTGAACCCTGGTACAGCAAGTTCATGTTTGTGTTAGAGGCCAATAACCAATAGGGACAGAGCACTGAATGGCACTAAAGTTGCCAAAGCAAGGATAGTAAAAACAAATGGATTTGAGTCACTATGTCTTACTGTGAGTGAAAGAGAAATGCTGCAGAGCACATAAAGCATAAGTTGTTTCACAGGATATAATCTCCAATGTTGTACCACCAGATGACACTGTGTCTTTCCATGGAACAGAAAGTCATGTGAACAGAAATGCTGAATTTGTATCTATGCTCTTGATGTCATTATTGTCACAGTGCAAGTTGTTATTATGCTCCATTTCAAAGTACATCGCTTCACACCACTCATTTGGGGCTCTGACTCAGGCAACACATTGCCTTCATCACGAGCTCTAATATCAATCTGAACTGCAGTGAATATGTAATTCGTGTTGATTGTTAAATTCATATAATCACTACAAATGACAGATTTCTCTACAACAGTCTTCTTGCACGTCCAGAACAACTTAGCTAACAAGGGAGGCAGGGGAGCAGTTTTGATCTTTAACATACAGTTGTTTCTGCATGACCTGCTATGAATACTTGAAATCTCACAATGGTTGTGAGCTTTTCCTGAGTGGAATTTTCATCATAGACAAAGGGACTGCTAGGTCCTCAACTTTTTACAGATGGTGTTTGTGAAAATCTTTAGATAACCTGATAACTTTCTTGGATATGGGACATTTAGTCAAAACTGGAGAAACGTGGAGACACTTCTGAACCATCAGTAGAATGGTAGTTAGAGCCAGGATTAAAGGGGCGATTAAAGTGACAGGGATTAAAGTTCAACAGTCCCTTCAGGAGACTTAATTTTAAAATCCTGTTTTTTCCCTGCTGCAACAAAAGGGCTGTGTAGGTAATTTTGAGTCAGTTCATTCTAATTTCAGTCTGAAACAGGAGATTATTCACTTCAGATATGTTAGAGGTGAGAAAACAAGAGAAACAATTGGCCTTCGGTAAATATTTGAAAAGTAAAAGGTCTTCAATTCTAACTTTACAGAAACAAAATTCAGATTTTGTGGCTTCTTCATGTTGTCAGAGTAGACTTACTGAAAGGATGAGATCTGCTGGGGCAAGAACAGTAGAACATTACCACAAAGAGAGAGGATGTAAATCTGTCTATAAATGTAATCAAGAAAACAAACAGAGCATAACAGCTTCCTCAGAACATATTTACCCCCTCCCCCCCTTTTTTTTTTAACCGAAAGAGTTAAAATATTTTTGCTGGTTTTTCCAAATAATGAGAGGAAATAAGGAAGCAGTACAGCAGCAGGTAATATGGAAATTTGTCCTTAGCTAGGGGCTTTGTAAATGCTCGTAAATAATACTGAAGCTAAATGATCCTTCAAATCTGATACCTCACTAAGAAAATTGCAGACTGCTCAGAAGTAAAAGCATCACCAGTGGCATTTGTAAAACTCAATGAATATCTTGAATTTCTAGTAGGGAATTTGACATTTCAAAGTTAGCTTTGATGTTAATAAACAAGATTGCAAAAGTGCATACTCTGCCAGAACTTAAAACCACTAACATTATAATACTGAGTTTTCTAAAGTGCTTTAAACCTCAGGTGCTCAATCTATCATTTATATAGTGAATCAGAATTGAATCTATAAGGACAAAAAAAAAAATAAAAAGAAAAAAAAGAGGAAGAAGGGAAAAAAAAGAAACAAAAATACTTCTGAGCATTGAGATTCAGAATCTGGCAAACAAATATTTCCCTTTCATCCCTGAGAGCAGTGATGATAAGGTGCATCAGTGCAGCAGCAGCACCAAAGTGAAGCATTCGAAGCTCTGTGAAGTGGCACCTCTGCTATGCGTAACAGAAGGAGAATTGGTGATGGCTGGGAGACTTTGTTAAAGGGTTGATTGTTTTGATGTAATTCTCTTTGATATTAACAAGAAGAACCCGTATGAGAGGACTTGAGTTTTCCTCTTACATCAGACCAAATGTCACTGTCCGTGTCACTGTGGCAGGCAGTGTGATGTAAAATTTTTCCTTCTCCAACCTGACAGACAATGCTTTATTATCTATTCTGGTGGCCATGGCTGTGATGAAGGAGAATTGCACAATTGGAAAGACAAGGTGAACCTGTTAACCATGTTTCATAGCACTACAAACATACCCTGCTGGGATTTTCACAGAGGGATTGGTGTTGTAATAATTGAATCAGTCAGCATGAAGTCCTTCGTGTACATACTGGCCACAGAAGATTTTCCCTCCGTGCCTCAAGCCAAATCTCAGGACAGCTGCTAGCCTTGGTGTATGACACTGACTGACTTCTGCCAGAGCCATGCTGTGTTGCAAAAAAAAAAGGGAAGCAGATGGTGGCAGGAACAGAGGGAATGCTGTGAAGTTGCTGTGCCTTCCCTGGTTTATAGGCATTCCTAGGGTTTCCTCACAGTTTTTGAGAACACTTTGGATTGAACAGGCCCATGAAAATAATTCTCCAACTAAAGGATATGAAACTCTTCAAGGTATCAGGGTAGAACTGTGCTGGGTTGCATGAAATATGTGTGCTTAAGAAAGAAGCAACCATCATTCATCTCAGAGGTCCCATGATAGAAGACCTAGATCATCAAGTAATGAAAGTATGTGATCACATGAAAAATTTGAAGTAGACCAGCTAGGCATTCAGCTCCAGGAAATGAGGCTACTTGCTGTCATTGAGAAACTGAATAGATTTGAAGAACCTTATATTTCTAATTCACTATAACAGACCCCTTAAAAATGTCAAGCTTTCAAGAATTGCTAATGTTTGAATTCATGAGAAAATACTTGACAGATGTTATAGTCAACTTCATCCTTCTTAGTTTCCCTGTGAGAAACAGAAGATTTAATTGACATTTCTGCTCTTTGTATAAGGTATCTCTTAAATGTTCCTTATAAAAGATTTACAACTAATTAATATTTAATTGTTTAGTAATGAATAACAGCTACTTCTATTTATAAATGATGAAATGGAATACACTGTGTGATCATAATTCAAAAGTTAACTGGAAGAATAACTATAGAACAGAAAGCAGGGAGGAAATGCACTCTAGTGTTGTTGCTGTAGCTATATTTACTGTTCTAAGAAGAGCAGAAAAAGAAGTGGTGATTTCATCAACATTTTGTGGTTAGGTAATAACTGATGGTCTAGACCACTTAATGAACTCTCTTGCTAAGCTTAACCTAGAATCCAAGTGAGACCGAGGTACAAAAACCTTAACAAATCCAAAATAAACATGGAAGTTACATGAATTCTCTTGGTTCATGGTTCTGAGACCAGATAAGGAAAATCTTTTCAATTTCTATGGTATTGGACCAAAAGTCAAGTAGTACATGGATGCTTTTATTTGGTATTTGAGGATGCTGGAACTGGAAGCTTCACAAGGACTAAGAACTGTCTTCCTAAACGTGTCAAGATAAATTGAACAAGAGCCTTACAGCCAAGATCTAGAGCACAACTGAGGGTCATTTGCACTTTGCACAGTGCCATGACTATAAATTCCTCAGGACTCTCTGGGAAAGATTACATAAATCTCTAGATTATTTCACAGCTCTTGGCGTTGTCCATAATTTTTAAAGAGTCACTTTGGAATGGGGATTCCTGGAGGGCTATGGCACTACAGATACATTCTTTTGCACCAAAAGGGTCTGTGATTTGGACTATGAGAAGAAATGACCAACACCTGTATCAGCAACTCAGTAACACCTTCTGTCACTCCAGTCCTTGACCAAAGGGTGTCCTCAAGGCCAGCGGTTTCACACTGTAAGTCTCCTGCTTTAGATTTACAAAGAAAGCACAACCTGCCACCATTTAGAATTGCTATTTTTCATAAACAGTAAAAATATTAGAATCAAATTGAACTTAGGCATTAGAAAGACGATTTGTACTAGTTATCAAAATATTAATGGCTGACTGCTCCTGATGTATGGGATTCTCAGCTTTGCTTTTGCAAGGCAACTCATACAGTTTGGTTTTCATGTAGAATATTTTTTCCTCATATTTTCATAATATCTCTCAAGTGCTCTTCCTGTTTTCTTCCAGGAGTTTATCCACTTCATTATGTCCTCTCCAAAGCTCTTCCTAAACTGTTCAGAAAATTGTTTATTTTTAAATTAAAAAATAATACAGAAACTGTACAGAAATAGATCCATCAACACAGCACAAATAAGTTTCTTTTCAGAAAAATTATTTACAGCGTTTAGAGATAATATTTTAGCATGTTGATATAAGACTGTTATGAATTGCCAGTCAGAGGTTCCTTTCATGCTGCTGACATAGCAAAGAAACCCATGAACCTGGAACATAGCAAGTGTAGCTGTTGTAGAACACCTTTCAATTCCTGCTGAGGTCTAAATTAGATATCATACTGTTAGACTTGCTTACATTTTGTGTGCTGATGATCCAACAAAACTTGTGCATGAAAGGTATTCACTTTGCCTGTCTTTACGGGGAATGCTAAAATTAAAGTCACTGGGATGAAAAAGTGAAAAGGCAAAATGTTGCAACAAAGAAGCAGAAGTTTATAATCTCCTATTTTTCTTCAGTAGTGTTGTTTCTATTATATTGAAGGTACTGCAGGTACAGATTAATGCATAGAGAAAAATCCAAGCAGTAATAAATATATAATTTAATTTGGATACAGGATTTCATTGACAAACTTTTTTTTTCTTTTTTTCTTTCTGTTTGTTTTTGGGGTTTTTTTGTTTGTTTTGTGGGTTTTTTTGTAAAATCAACAATAATTATGCATTCTAGTTTCAAACCTTAGTTGGAATTCCTTCCAAAAAGCTTGGAGCCAACGCTTTACTGTCAGTAAAGATAGCTAACAAAGGGTACAATGGATGTGCATATCCTGATGTTAACTGCTTTAGCCAGAGCCTTTTGTTCTGATCTCTCCCCAGGCCAGAGGGGGATGAAAGAGGGGGGGGGGAAGGAGTTGGGGTTTCTGTGCTTTCTGCGCAGGTCAGGAGCTCAGCTCTCCACGGAGTGAGGAGGACAGGGGACACACACTCCGGTCCCAGCATCACTGGGTAGCTGGACTGTGTTCTTTTTTCCGTTCTCCAACTCGACCATTTTCATCTGTGAGCTATTGTGAACACCACAGAGGTTGCCGTGAGGAAAAGAAGAGAGAGAGAGAGCCCTTCTTTCCTGCCCCTGTGGAGACAGGATTGCTGCCTTTTTTCTGTTTTCCCATGGGAGCTGACCTGGGAACTGCCTGCCATCACCCCGAGGGAGAGCCCAGCTGGCCGGGCGCAACATCATCACCTGCTGCCCGTAGATATAATTGCACACCCACCTTTTTTTGGGGGGTAGCCAAAAGACCCTTTAACTGTTTGCTTTGTCGTTTGTGGGGGAGGGGTTTATTACAAACTGTTGTTGTTTGATTCTTTTCTGTATATATATATGTGTGTATTGTGGTTAAGAACTGTTATCCTTTAATATATATATATTTTTCTAATTAAAGTTTTGTTTTCTAAATTTAAAGGAGAGGGATTATTTCTTGGCCAACATAGATATCTTAGTTCTCCCTTGAACTGAGACATCATGTCACCAAATAAGATGTATTACATAGGATAAAATGTGAAGGAATGTTTTCAAATTTACTAGAGGAAGGTGAACACAGGAAAAATAATAGGGCTATAAAGTCAAAAGAAGCAAAAAGACCTTCTAATTAGAATCGGAAAGAAGGGTTATTTATATACGATTTTACTTTGAGAGAACTGAAGTTGGAATGTGGACCTATACATTCAAAATTTAGGTAAAAACCATGTTGTGTAAAGCTTTATGTGAACAGAGTCACCTGTATCTTATGTTCATTCCTAGCAGAAGTCACTGTCTTTAGGAATGTAAATGAGGGACTTGAAAACTTGAAAGGAGCTTAAAGGGTCATCTATTCTATGCCTTTGAAAGATGCTTATTGAATTTCTGGCTAAACCTCCTTAGGCAGTCTGTTCCAGTCCTTCACTAGCCTTATTGCTAAAAATGTTTCATAATGTCTGATGTGAATCTACCTTGTTGTGATTTAAAATGATTATGTTTCTCTTATAAAGCACTGATCTGAAGTTGAAAAAAATATCCCCCTCCTTTTTGCAAAGGCCTCTTATGAATCCGAAAATTGTTACAACTGTTTCCCTCGAAGTCTTCCCTTCTAGGATAAACAATCCTAATTCATTCAATCTTCCTCTAGACCTAATATCCTGTCTCTTGTTTCCCCTGGGCTCCCTTCAGTTGGCCCACAATCTTCCTGGAATTGTGGAACTCAAGACAAAGTACAGTATTTTAGCTAGGGCACAGCATTTGTGTTAGAGCAAAAGGATTGCTTAATATTAATTGATATCTCTGCTTTTGATTCTGCCTCCTAGCATATACCTTGCATTCTCTGCATCAGGAGGACATTGCTGCAGTTCTGAGAATATAGCCCACTGAGTCTTTGCACTGGAGCAATATTGCATTAAAGAAATTGGGCAGAATAATCCCCTCGATTTTCCAGCTAGTCCTCAAAGATAGAGGGGCTGGGTGCAGTTGGGCTTAATGTCTGGCTATAACTAGTTCAGCATCTGGTCGAGTTCAGTAAGATTTCAGATGCACCAATAGTGCAGTTTACTAGTTTGACACTATAAGTCTACTACATTTCAATAAAAATTTTCACAATCAGATTCACAAATAGTAATGTTTATTAAAGCAACAGAGTATAGATTATTGTTACATTGATAGCAATAAATGCACTGGACCTACAAAATATAAGTGAATAGCACTATGTACAAGTGTTCGTAGGTATCCTCTTACACAATCCAAGGTGCAAAACTTACCAAAGAGACGTCACTGCATTGTGGAGGAGAGAGGAGCAAGTCTGCAAGGTGGTTGTAGTCTTATCCTCTGGCATGGAGGATTTCAAATACCAATTTACACTTTTGGTAGAAAAGGAATTGAAACTGTAGTCAAATATCCTGTTACTGATATCATAAGTGGTGAAGGGACAGCCAATATATATATAAATGTGGGATATCGAGAGTTACAAAGGGAAACGTTACAAAGGCTGGGGTCTTGTGCAAGGGTGGAACAGTACAATGACCCACAAGTATAATGCCCTCTCCCACCTGGCTGATTGATACAATAAGGGTCATGAAAACTCTCCCTGATAACCTTTCCCCACAACAGCAGGCCATCATGTCCTCAGTAATCCCTTCCTTTACCATGCATCTCATGGCATATCTCTTGGAAATTCCTTCACCATATATCTCACATTTCTGATGAATTTCACTTTTTCCTGTGGAAGAAAGGTCTAACTTTTTCTCAGTCCTACTTCAGATTAAAGTGATGTCTTTAGGTACCATCCTGAACTCCAGTCTGCCCTCCAGAAAACACTAAAGTGAGGGAAATGTATTATCTGTAAATTTACTAAACATGTTTCTGTTTTGTTGTCCTGACCAGCAATGGTTGTTTTGGATGGCAGCAAAACCAGACATGTTTGCTTAATGCCTGTGTCATTTTGCTTCAGCCATATGCACGGAAACCTCCAGTGCCATTTGGACACCTGAAACTATTTCCAACGACCTGCAAGATAAAACACAAAGCCAATAGCAGTCTGCACTGCTTTGGAGTTGTACTTGAAGAGTGGGCAAAGCAACCTTAAAAACCTAAAGGAACTTAGAAGAAGTTGGATACTGTTCTTGTTTCTATTTGTTCAGATTGCCAGACAGATACAAAAAAAAGTCATGTTAGCCTCACAGGACTTACCAGTTCTGTTGTGTTCCTTCCCAATGGGCTGTCTTGGATGATTAACACTGAACACTTTGTGTAACTGGGCAGCAAACCATTTGCTTCTGATTTATTTTATGTAGACAGTCTACAAGGCCAAGCTGAGTGTCATTAGGGCATGTTCCTGGCCAAGGAGATGATAGCTCATTCCCAATGAGCACCTGAGTGTGCCTGAGTGGAAGAGAAGCTTCCAGAGGACAAGGTTCTACCAACAAGTAGAGAAAGGTGGATATTGCTTGGACAACCCGATGGGTGCACAACTGATCTGGAGCAGTATGTGGCCAAGGTAAATGCTAACCATTTTCACTGCAGAACATATTATTTACTCAATAGTTCTAAAAGCACTCAGACAAGTAGGGATGGGAGTAAGGGGAAGTGAATGATGATTGCAGCATGCAGTCTCCTGCTAATTTACTTTCGTACTAAGGGAAAGGAAGGAGGCTGAAGTGCTGGCAGTTTATGAAAGAGTTGTGGGGCAGATTGGAGGAAGCACCAGCTGAGCTGAGCTGCAGACCCACTGATACCCATATTGGGTGAAGGATAGAACCAGTGTACCTGAGGTAAAACATATAGGGAAAGAGCTGACAAGGCTTTGTAAGAAGAAATTCTGTCATGTGCATCTATGGAAAGGGTTTGGTTAGTTTGACTCTTTGTCTTTTGAAGCCTAATTAAGATATGAAGCAAGGATATCTGCTTAATGAAGTCAGCCTGGGTATATAAAAGGTTTTTCTAAGTCAGTTCAACAAAGATTCTTAAAACCTGCAAGCAGTCTGGACTAAGGAGAAGGTCTTTAAATGTACAAAAGATCAAAGGGTGTGACTAAATTCTTCTAACAGAGTTCAACAGGTTTTCTGTGCTGTCTGCTTCAGTCACAAGTGATCTAAAAAACAAAAGAATGACAAACTGATTTGTAATGATACCTGGGGATAAACTCAGGACAACCATGTGTAAGTTTTAGAAGACAATAAAATAGATAAAATTTAGCATAGGCAATTGTGAAGTGATATATGCAAATAAAAAAAATCTGAATTTCATATACAACATTATCCAAGGAAACTATTGCTGTGGAGGGGATAGCTTGATATTTTCATGGAACTATTATAAACTCAGCTTAATGTTTAGCAGCTGGGAAAAAAAAATGTAAAAAATTATGTCAGAAATTACCTAAGAAAGAAACTAGGACAGAATGTAAACTACAGTGAAAATCTATGGTTCACTCCATCTTGTGCATTATGTGTCCTTAGACACACTGTCCTTAGACAGTGTGCAACAGAACTGAAAAAAAAAAAAAATCAGCAAAGTTTAGCAAGAATAAGCAAAGGTTTGGAATAATGTCTTTCTGAGGAACAACAAAGTATGCTAGTACTATCAACTTTGAAAGAGGCAAGTGAGGAAGAATAGGACACAATTAAGTGTTCACTCTCTCTTCCAATATTCTATTCTCATTAAAGATAATAGAGCTTGCAATTTACAGAAAACAAAACAAAAACACAGATCTTCACGCTTACAGTTAACCTGAAGAACTCCTTTATTTCAGAAAGCTGTAAATGCCACAAGTTTAGAAAAGGGTTCAAGAGTTCAAACGCACAGTAGAAAAAAACCACTGAGAGGTGCTGAATACAGAGAAGCTATTTCTGGAAGTCTCAATATTATGTGACTGGAGCTTTGGGTGTATATAGGGTAAACACCACCACAACCCTTCCCTATTTTTGTATTTTTTGTCTAAGCTTATCTGCTTTAGGCAAGTGTCAAAGGTAGAATGGGCTTTGGGTATGACCTAATATGAATGTTCCTGAATGTTAAAAGAGAGATGTTTCCTAGAGACCTGAAAAAACTCTGTACGATTGGCAGTAACCTGAGTTACAATTTACAGTCAGTGAGCAGGGATTGAGAAAAAATCTGGAAAAAAGGACTTGCCTTGCAAAGTCATAGGGGTAAGAGAAAGAGACTTTTAAATTCATTTTTTGTCTCTATACTGTATTCTGTAGTCTGTTGAAATGAAACATTACATATTACTATAAAAACTCTTCTGGTTTTGGAGTACCGAGTTCTGAGGTACTCCAGGGCACTCTGCCCCTATCAAAGGTTTAACTAACTTAGTCCTGTCATATCACCATGTCTTCTGGATAATCCTAACACTTTCACACCAAAACTTTTCTTTGCCTGCTGTCATGATTTGGCAATATACAGCAAAATGTGAGACTGCCATACATTCAAGTGACAAAGTTGTCAAAACAAAATCACAGCTATTTCTTAAAGATAAAATAACCTTAGATATGGAGGACATATATGCAATGCCTGCTTTTCAAAACTTCCAAAATTATGGTGATTTCTTTAATGGATTCCTTAGACTTCGCCATTACTACTTCACAAATTACTGCTCAAGAATTTTTTTGCAGAAATACTATGTCATCCATAGCTGGGATATTTTGACAAGAAAGGTAAAAACTTATAATGGGGTGGGAATAAATAATAGAAAAGATGGAGTCATGAACTTATAAAAATACCTGGTATGTACTAAAGCCCATCCTTGGAAATATGCAAGGAAGTGGATGTCTCTGCAGTGCTTCTGCAGAGGCAGGTCCTGATGACAAGTTCCTGGTATATATGGGAAAGGTATTTTTAGCTAAAAGAGAAAAAGCTTAGCAGAAGAGAGTAGTTATGTGTAATCCATGAACAATTCTTGGCAGAGAAGTTCAAACTGAAAATAGAATAAATGCAGTAATGGAGAAGATTGGAGCTTGGCTAGTTTAGTGAGCAGAAGACTGAGAAAGACTGTAGACAGGTGTGAAAGAGTGTGGCATCCCACCTTGAAAGGGAAGGAAGCACACAGGTGTGTCAGTACCTGTGGTGGCAAAGGAATGACAAAAGTCAGAGGGTCTGCAAATAGTAAATTGCACACACAGCATGAAAATTTATATAAGCTGGTCCCCTGTCTTGTAGTATAAACACATAGTGGTGAGTTTTGACTAAGAAGTAGAAGAGAAGGGAGGAATTGTGGGTCACCCCAATCCTGGCTCCAGTGCTGATGCAGCTGATGGGGTGTCCAGAGTCCTGCAGGTGCACAGCTGGGCATTGTGCGGGGTAACTTTTTATGTATAATTTTTTTTCCTGTCCGGGGCGTAATTTTCTTACTCTCTATGCAAGCTAGTTATCATGCACAATCCCTTCTTCTGGACCTTCCTAAAAATGAGTTGAAGGACTTTGGGGGTCTTTGGTGGTCTTTATTTCCCCCTACTGGATTGATCTGTGGTCAAAACACTATGCCCATTTCTCAGCATCAATTCTGTGCTCGTACTGTACTGTGTTGGTCTTACCTCCAGGAGCCAGAACAAGAATTTGTACCAGAAAACTGTTACCCTACCTCCATATGGCCCCCTTCCCCAGTCACACCCTGTTTTTCTTGCTTGTTTGCACAGTGGGTTCTCACCAACAGTTCTTGATTGTCTCCATGACTATCATTGTTTGAGACATATACACCAGTCCCTTATCTTCTGGGGTTCTACAAATAGCAAGAAGAGAGAATTGTTAATTAAGCTAGAACTTGTTTATTTTAAGAACTTGAAGGTGGAACTACATTTGAATAATCATAAATTACAGAAGAGTAAGGAATTCTAAAATAGTACTGAAGGGAGGTTTAAGGATGGCTTTCAAAATAGAGTAACATAAGCAAAACCCCACTCTAACACTACTACTTTTGAGATTAAGGTTCGTTTATGAAAACAGTGGTGCATTATGATGCCTACAATAACACAAGACTGTACCTGATTGCTCAGGGTATTTTTAATCTAATGTTTCTGAGCCTAGGACTCACAAGGTATCTCCCTGGGAGTAACTAGGATTGAACTTGAGTTTAATCTGTGTTATAATCACTGTAGTTTTACGTGCATGTAATACAACCAATATCCACCCACCCCCTCCAACCCATTACTCTGCAGGCATGAAAAAAAATATGATGTTGATAATATTAAGTCAAGCTCTAGTCTTCTTCATACTTACATGATCTAAATGAAATGCAAAATACATGTGATGAATTTGGACTTGCCATTGATTTCTTTAACAAAGAAAAGGGCCATCTCTGAACTGGGAATTTACAAGTTCAGTACACATTAATGACTTAAGAGGGACCTTCATGTTATTGAAACCACTGGATACTCCCAGTTTACCTTGATGGCAAAAGGATTTATTTACTAAAATTTACTTTACCATTTACTGAATTCTACTGCTTTTTTTAAGCAAGTGCTAGTTTGCTTAGAATGATGTTGTACTATAAACTGTAGTTATACTGTACTATACTGTAGTTAACTGTACTATAACTGTAGTTAATACTGCAGTGTGGAACTAAATAGAAGGGGAGACTTCTTTGTGTGAGATGAACACTTTTTAAAGTGTGTTTAAATAAAGAGAAGCAACATAATAATTAGACACAGCCGAATGATATTATGTAGATTATTAGTACAGTAGACATCCATTGAGTGTATGCACTATTACCAAAGTATATTGGCAATTTCTCATCCTTAACTAGATCTGGCCTCCACATCAAGGTAAGATACATTAAAAGTTATCTCTGCAGCGCTGTTATCCTGTCTACTGAAGTTCAAAGTCAACCTAAAACTGCCTTTCAAAATAAATAACTAAAAAAAAAAAAGAAAAAATTAAAAAAAACAGGGCAACAACCCAATCCTGAATGTACCGTCATGTTTTTAGAAACAGAAACTGCTGTCTGAATGCAGTGTAGTGGTTTAATGCATTGCTTTAACAGACTGGCCCTCTTTCTACAGCTAATTTAAATTATACCAAGAACAATGTGATTCAAAATCTTTTTGATTTGTCAAGGGTGAAGAATGGTCACCAGAAAACTGAGTCATAGGATTTAGGTTCTACCATTAGGAATACACATCAGAAGAAACTAGGACTCTCTGCTCAGAAGCCAAATTCATGACAGAAGAAAATGCTGCTAATACAGGGTGACTGGGACAACTTAAAAAGGCAATCTGTGTGCAGTTGTGGTAAAGCGAATAAGAATGAAATTTTCAAGTGGCTAAAGTTGTGATAGTATTTCAATGTTTATTAAAACGTGTATTTCAGGTCTGCTCACTGCAGCCAACAGAGATCTGTGGACCTGAAACTACAAATATTGTTTGCAAAAGGCAAAACAAGACTGGAAAACAAAGGCTGTACCTGATTCTTTATAACCTGTTCCAGCACGATGCGGATGTGGGCAAGGCCACCTGGATAGATAAAAATATGCTGCACTTTCTACTTCCTTTGTTGAGTAAAGAGAGAGACAACCTTTACTGTACATGCCTTTTCCCAAACTGTAGTAGAGGTTGGTTGGTTTGGGGGTTTCAATAAAAGCAAAATCCACATTCTTAAATCTCAGTTAGCTTTCTACGGCTGTATCCATGACAGATTTTCGCTTGAGAATTCAGAAACCAGTGCCTGTGTAGATTGACTGGGTTAACAGTTGCAGGATGGATATGAGGAGGTATTTTGAATTAAATATCTATACCTGCTCTGCCTTTCTAGTGCTGTCATTGATAGTTATTAGATAGCACCAGATATTAAATGTAGCTCAAATATTGTGGCTGCCTGACTACAATTAGGCAAACAGTAGGAGATGTATGGATTGGGATCTGAACTGATGTTATTGAGCTTATTTATCTCTTAATTCTTTTATCCAAAGGCTAGTGCCCATGAAGTAAAGCTGATATAGCAAGAAAATACTAAATTTTGCATTGCAGATGACTCTTGAAATTAAATTTTAGTTTAAATATTGGCATATGCCTGCCCAGAACGGTAGAAAGATTAAACCACCATACTCAACAATAGTCAGTGTCTTATGACAAGAGATGAAAGGTCTTCAGTATAGCAAAGAGGATAAAGCAGTGAACAGACAAGGAAAAATTAAGTCACTTTAGAAGTCATTAGGTCCTTAATACGCATGATTTTCTCTTGACTTCAGTGAATTGTGACTTGTGCCTTGACCCAAACTAATGAAAATCTTGTGTTTAGGATAAAAAAAAGCCTGTTGAATCCTGCACTAGGAAGAATTAATCCTCTACACCTTTTGGTATGAAATAAAATTAGGGAGCATGCACGGGTAGTCCCAGAGGGTTTTTCCTTCTTGTGACAATGGAGAGTGCCAATTATTTTATAACTCTTATTTGTAAAGTGGCAAAGTTCTTCAAATTAGATGACAACTACTTTTTTCTTAAGTTTGAAAATAGGAGGAAGGATTTCTTAAGGCAGAAATAATTGGCTCTTTTTTAACATCTCTGTTGCTAAAGGAAGCTGAGTAGGAATGGTTTGTTTTTTATCATCTTTGCCAAAAAGGGCTCTCCTGTCTCCTCTTCTAAGAAACAATCTTCCCTTGTGCTGCTGTCATTAGGTTCTTTGTGGATAGAGTGGGAAGATGGGACCGACAAAAATCTTTTTTCATTGTCTTCCCACCTGTTCTAACAACACATTAGATTTGAAAAGCAATCTTCCTGCTAGATCATGGACTGCATTATTTTTTTTATTTTTAAGTTAGACTCAGAGAGTAAACCACACTTGACATAACCCTGCTGACTGAGTTAAATTGTGACACTTACCACAAAACACAGAAGCAGGATAGTAGTTTTCAAGAATGAAATAATTCCACTAGCAATCTCCATTATTGTAATTCACTGCCAGGGTAGGGGCATCCCTGGTAGCAACACTGACAGCTATAGCAAAGGCATCCTGCAGGCAATATTACCTCTGTGAGTGAAATTTCTTAAACATCATGTCATTCTCTATGTTATGCACACTTATTACACCCTCAGAAACCACACTAGGAGCAGATTGCAGCAGCAGAGTTCAATCTTGGTAAACACTGAGTCAGTCAAATATTCAAATGAGGAAAAAATCCTGCTGCCATCAAGGGTAGGGTGGGAAGACATGGTATCTCATTGAGTTCATCTGAGTTGCATGTCGCAGATAAAAGGGGCAGAAGTTAAATGAAATAAGGAACTCCCAGAAATTTAAGGAATGCTGTCATCTTATAATGAAAAAACAAATTAAGGTTGTATTTTGCACTCAGAGATATAAGATGATCAATTTTAGCCTTCACAGTACCCCAAAAAGATAAAGAAGAACACTCATATGGAGAGAATAAAAAACTGAGGTCTCCTTACCTCTATTTTGATCTTGTAAACTCAGGGCTATTATTCCTTCATGTTAGTCCCCAGACAAATGTGTGTTATAATATCATTTGAAGGAATTTAACGTGATTATACATAAATACACAAATTTGAGCAGCTGACCAAAGGAAAAGAGAAGGGTAAAAAAGATGGAAGGAGAAGGAAGGCAGTAAGTAGAATACTCACCCTCCTATTTACACTGTTTTGGCATTTCCTATGTCAAAAAAAATTCTTTCTCTCTCAGCCTAAATACCTTTATCTTATTTTTTATTGTATCTGTCAAAGAAGTTTGACATTTAATAGATATTTTTCTGTAATTATGCCTACATTCCTTTGTACTTTGGAAGTCTGCAGTAAATAATGAACTCTGAACCTAGAAAGACAGGTGGTGCTTAAACATCTGTATGGTGTATTTCTTGACTGCTAGGGGGAGCAAAGATATAGGAATAATAACTTATAATGATGTAAATACAAAGAAGATAGTTGTAAGGGTTTCTGGCAAGCCTCCTGGATAAATTACCCTCAAGAGATTGCAAACTCTTGCAGAATGTGTATATCCAGACAGTCAGTGCTGTTAGATCAGCTATTAACATAGTCTTTGCTTTAAGACAGCTGAAAGAAGAATGTCTGAAATAAAGAAGGCTTTTTTCTTGGATTTCAAAGTTGTCATAAAAACTTCAGTCTAGACATTCAGAAACTTTCCAGGCAATGCAAGAGTTCTTCTCTCTTGAATCATTGTCTTTGACTGGATCTTCTCACAAAGTCATGCAAGTTAAGCATGATAGTGAACTTTGTGACAGATTTGAAATGCTTACTGGTACTAAACAGGGATTGTTCCAGCCGTAGCTCTTTTCAGCACAGAATTTCCTTGACTTTAAATCCCATTTCCTCTCTGTTCCTCAACAGGTAGCTTTCCACACAAAAGTCAGTTACAAAATTGAGTGCCTGATGAACATGGTGAACATGTTTTATCCTGACATCACCACACTCACTGCATAGAAACATGATGAATGCTAAAGCCTTTGTGTGCCTTTCTATTAATTTGCAATTTGTTTGATCTAATTGTCTACCTAAGGAAAAGGCTTGACTATATACCAGCTACATTAGTTTTTCTGAAAGCAGATGTACAACAGAAGAATTACATGTATTTTACTTGGTCATTTGGTCAGATTCAGATAACTTATTTATAGATAATGAGGTTAATTTTCCCACTAAAAATGTAGCTGTAAAAACTCAGTCTAACAGTAAGTTGCCTATGAGAAAGGTGAACACATGATTCATAATACGAGATGTCAATTTTGCTATAGAATAATAGGACATAAAAAAAAATTAATAAGAATGAACAGAGGTTGAACACCTTCACTTTGGGAAGGTTAGACTGTTTTCTCCATTCTGAGTGTCATTAGACACTTAAAGGATGTGAGAAATCAAAGTTAAATAGCATTACAAGAATTTTTATTTAAAGATGTATCCTTTACCTTGTTTACTTGTTTCTTTGTGAAACTGCTTGTTTTTGAAAGTTCAAAGCCTTAAAAATTTCTAGAAATTTATTGATTGTCTCTTTCATGTCAATGATGATTAATCTACTTTTTTTACAGCTCAATGGGCTATCTCCAAAATATGTATTTTTAAATTAAGAAGTATCACTTGTCTGATAAGACAAAATATAGAATAATATATCCTTTTTCCGACTCGGTGGCAAAGAGTCATGTACTTCATTATTTATTTAAATAGTGCTATTTTAGTGTCTTTCATGCAGAAAGATGTCCCCTCCCACCACCACCCCTGATGTTCTTATCCTTTAAATAATTATAATTTGAAAATGTTGATAATTTCCACTGCACTCTAGGAATACTACATGACCAGAGCCCAAGATAGATGGAGATTCTATTATCTAGATGAGAAAAAATGAAAATAAAATTTTCTTTATAGTGGAAGATCAATTCTAATTTTAGTACACTGGCCATATTATCATGAATTATTAAAAGAAAGCAAGAATTCTGTAAGATTTTGGGGTAGAGTTATTTGTTGTTTTTTCTTTGAATTTCTTTTTTCTGTTCTTCATTAAAAGTGTTTTCTAACCTTGTCAGTCTAGCCCTCTTACTCCAGCTACAAAGGTTGTAACTAAATCTGGCACCCAACTGACTGAGACCTATATTTAACATTGCTGCAAGTCAGTACCATCTCTGACCTGGTGTTTGGTTACACGTCCCCCTCCTTAGCCCTACACCATCTCCTTATGAATTTTGTTCTGTGCAACATAGCACAACTGAATTTAAAGAAATTATCCAGATTCCTGGGATTGATTTTTGTAGCATCTGAAGCAGAACTGGTAGTTAGTTGAATGTGCTCATTAAGCACCCCAAAACTGATGTAAGATGGACATGGTCTGAGTAAATCAATTTGAGACATAGTGAACCAAAATTGGAAAGGGTAATATAAATTCTGACTTAAAAAAAAAAAAAATACAGTGAAAAAAATGTTGAATTATGTACCAGATTATACTTTCCTGTTTCCATTGGATGAACTACATGTGTCAATTCAATCATTCCTAAGCATTTCCTTGGGGCTGTCAAATTTTAGGGGGAAAAATAATTGTCTTACACACCATGAGATGGCTCTCAGGAAAAGAGCAGTTTCACCAGTTTACCACCTTCTAATATTCACCAGCACTCTAACACTGAGATGCTGAAGCAATTAGGTATGACAAACACTGAAAAGCTGACCTCTACAGATAAGATCTTTGCAGTCACTGTTGCGAAATTCTGCCTCAAACTTTCGCGTTAGTCTGTGGTTATGCAATCACATACCTTATAAAGTAGAAGTGAAATTACTGCCTGAAGCACAGCCTCTAAAGGGTTTGATGCAGTATCTGAGTGCATTGGTGCACCTACAGTATTTTGAGCTAATCAGCATATTGAATTCTCTGTCTTCCCAACAGATGTCCACGGCGTGAGCCATGTCTGCAAGCAGCAAGTGTTCTTTAATGTAAAAACACTCTAACTTCACAAAAGAGGCCAAAGCAACAATTTGAGTGAGTTTAATGTCCACTGAGCTAACAAGATTAATCTGGTTTACTGGAGTCATGTTGATTTATTGCTAAAATCAAGTCACTTCCATCACAGTGAATAATACTGTATTATTTGAATACAGATAAAGTGAAACATCCTAAATGTTATTGCATCATATACGGGCACAGTATTTGAAATAATAAAATCTTTAAAACTTAAATAAAAAGAAAGTATTACCAGCCTGTCTTGTAAATTTCACTTATTAATCCTTATGCTACTGTTCTGCTTTCTGAGGTTTCCAACTCAACTAGTGAATTGTGATAACTAACCTGCTGCTTCTTAATCAGACTTGTACTGTAGTAGGGGAATTCTTCTAAACACATCCATACTTATGTTTCATGGAAGATTGAAAACAGAACTTTGCTACATGTCTGGTTTCAGAAACACTTTTTCAGTAAGCATAGCAAAATCATGAAAGCATGCTGAATGTTGTAGTGAAAGTATAGGTGCCTTCCATCTGAATGTTGTCTTACAACTGTCTTTGTGGCCCTATTACTTTTTTTTCTGATTCTAGAGTGTGCAACAGTGCTCTAGCAAGCCCAGCTGATTGCAGAAGAAATATTTTTTAAGTGGGACATTTATACGGTGATATATATAATATAGCTGGTTAGCTGTTTCTTTTCTTTCCTTACACCTGAGTAATTTTTTCTTAGTGCATTGGTTTTGGTTTTATTCCAGTGTTATGTGCATAAAAGAATATGTGCACTCTGTGAATTGATGTTTTCAGTTGTGACCAGCTATTTTTTTCTCTTTATCAATGGATATTTTGGATGTTTCCTGGTTTTCTCTGTATTCCCTTATACATATTGTTTCCTTGGTCTTCTTATCACTGAGCTATTAGAGCTAGATCCCACCCATGAAAACTTTTCATTTTAAACTATGAATGAGTTGAACCGTTATTTCTCAATTTCAAAAATTACTTCTGCTGACTTTATTATTTTGGTAACTGCCATCATTTTATTCACATTGAAAATGTGAGATGGTAGCTCCTCAAATTAATAATGGACTATCATACATGCATGATATTTGAGTAATATACATCAAGTGATGTGGGATGATGAAACCTGACATAACTTAATGGGGAGCGATGCATGCTTCAGACATGCACTTCAAAGTTCTTTCTTATTAATTATTTTTTAAAATATAGAGAAGCAGAAAAATAGCTGCAGGACTGCCAGTCAATCCCAGAAAGTACAGGCCACTGAAATACTTTCAATACTGATCAACAGTTTTTCTATACTGTTTGCTCTGGGATACCAGATACCTACATCAAATCTCATTCGCACAAACCAAAATCATCAGTTCATTTGCTGTTAGTTCATTGTACACTGTTATAGACCTTCCTTAGGCAAGTCTACATGATATGCAATGCACTTCTTTAAGTTGCCCTGACTGTTAAATAATTCTTCGGCATGAACTATTGTTGCAGGGCACTTTGAAGCCTGAAAAGACAATTCTGTTCCTCTAGTGTATGACCTCGTTGGTCTATTTTTTTGTAGTCAGTTAACTAGCTTTTCTTCTACTCACACAGTAACTACTCTGTGTCTGAAAATTTAGTGGTTAACATGAAAGCCTTTTTTTGGAAGGACTTTCTTTTGTACCCCATGATTTATAATGTAGTCATAACCCATACCCAGACTGTCACCTCTAAAACTGAAACTACAGCAGGAAAAAGTGCAAGTGTGATATGGTGGCCATTCATCTTCCCTAGTAAATTGTGTGAGATCCTGGAGTTTTATAGGGAAAATTGGAGCCCCCAGGTAGTTGCTGACTAAGGTTTCTATGTGCTGTTTTATGGAGGTTGGTGATGACTCACATTTCTAACAACATGGACCTGTTATTGGGTAGTTATTTTAATAATAGTTTATTTTAATTCAGCTTACATGTGAGAACTTTTTCTGGCAGAACCAAAAATTTCATTCTGGGGCTAAATCTGGTTTGCACTGACAGGAAGTAGATATATAACTGGGATGTTCTAACATATTAAAAAAAAAAAAAAAATAAGAAGAAATTTATAGAAATCAGAAAGGAATGTTGAAAATATTAAAATACATTTATATGGTCAAATGCTTAGCTGTGAATACCACTAGGTTTAATGTTGGGGTTTGGTTTATATAATTCAATCTGGAAATTTTACTATATATATATATGCATTTTTTCAGACTTCAGCATGCTCTTACAATATACTGTTACACCACCTTTTGCCTACCATGCAGCTCATAAACTTTTTTATAACTTTTCTCTTTTCTTTAAGATAGCACAATGGAAGTTGCAGGTGACGCAAGGCACATCCCTCCCAGGAGATGGTGTCTTGTCTGAAATGAGTCTGCATCTCACATCTGAAAGCACAAGCACACACGTTGCTCTGCTGCTAAACAAAAAAAACCCCTCTGCATTAATGATTCACAGATCCAGTCTCACTCTATTAGCCAACCAGAATATAATTACTTTACATCAGTTGTTTAACAACAAAGAAATCACCCTCTTATGTCTAGCAATAAAAAGAAACCCTGCTCTTCAAGAAACAAATGTGAGTTGACACCTAAAAGAACACTAACCAAAAAAAAGGTTCTACAGTACTAATAGTACTGAAATAAGCTACAAAGTCAATATCACACTCCAATGAATAAATGGTTTCAGATAAGTAAAACCTAAAAATGAAGGCTTTGAAGGTAGGGGTTAACTCTTAGCTAAAGCTTCAACAAATTGTCACTGACTTAATTTCAAATAGTGTTCACATTAATGGAGTATGATGTGCTATGAAAATGTGTTCTTCATTTCCAGCTTTATTGGATAGATTTAATAAGTAACTGCTCAAGTTCACATCTGGTTTAACAGTCAAGATGCAGTGCTAGGATGCTTTTTGCTTTGCAGGAAGGTCAATAGGAAAAAATTCACATTTCCACACATGTTGCCCTTGTGACTTTGAGATCACTGGCAGTTTGGCTTCAGCAGTGCCAGTATCTGAACTAAGCTGTTTGCAATGTGAACTTGAATAAGAGGAGGTAAAATGTTTTCACAGAGGGCAAAGCTATTTGCAGAAGCAATATTATCTCAATAACATGTGACTTACTCCTTTCCTCTCAGTGAGAAGAAAGATCTAGTAGTGATAAATGCTTCAGCATCACATGAAATGAGTTCCTTCATTGCAAAGACAAAGATTTCTACACTGGAATGTCAGCTTCAACCTCCCACTGCTGTACCAGAGATGGCAAACAAGGTAGTTAAGGTTGCAGAACTTTGCCTGTTAGGGTTTTCTTCCTAGTGGGTTAATAGTCACTTGTCCCTGTCAGCAGCTTGGTGGTCCTTCTCTGTTGATGGATAATGAAGCAAACGCCAAGGGTCACACTGCCCGAAAAGACTCTCAAATAGGTGACACGAAAAGAGGTTTCTTTTTATGTAAGTGAAGTAAATGTTTCATTAAAAGTCAGAAAGGTGGTTATTTTTCTCTGATATATGAAGAATGAAAACGTTCTTGTCTCTCTTAACAAGTTGTGGAATTATTATATTTTTTTCCCACATCCCACAAAGATTTATTGGATTTTATCTAAGCACAATACCTATTTTTCCCCTTCTTTTCCTGTTTTTCATTAGTAGCTGTCGTTGTCCTTGGTGCTGTATATAAGAAAACGCAGCTCATGAGAGTGCAATAGGAAGTGAGATGCAACAGACGGAAAAAGACAAACTGATGGAACAAGGAACACTTTGACAACACCAGTCAGCCTGACAGCTGGTAGTCTCAAATCACCAGCATCCTAACAACTGTTGTCAAGCTTCTTGTAGGCACTGCAACAAAGGAAAAATTTAAAAGCACATTCTGAATGAACAATATAAGCTTACTTTGCAGCTATTTATTGGAAAATATTAGCTTACAGAGGACAGACACACAATTTAGCAGTATAGGCAATCAGGATCAACACCACAAACATTTGTTTGTAGCTGACTGTCATACATAAATTATGTAGCCTTACATCTTATTGTACATTAGTCCACTGAAATTCACAATCCATATTTTAGAAAAATATGAGTACAAGCTCCTTTCTCTCACTCTTAAAGGAAAATTCCTTTGCTGGTATATTTTTAAAAGTCTTGGTAACAAAGGAAAATTTTGCATTCCCTTTTCAGCGTAGTAAAAATACATAAGTTCAAGAACTGTCAAAAATGTACATATATTTCCATTTTATAGGAGGTGATGTGAGAATAAAGAGGTCATGCACAATACTCAGCATGGGGAAAAACTAGCAATTTAGAGTGTTTGAGTTCAAGATACCTCTGGGGTGGCAGAATTTCAGTATTAAAGTTGTTAGGTGGCTTAGGTATTAGGGTTTTTGAAAGAGGAGGGGCAGATGGGTTTTTCCTTCACAGGTAAATCTGGACTTCAAAAGCTGATGGATGTATAGAGATAATCTCCTAATCCAAGGAACCAAGAAGAGAGAAACTGAAATCTATGCTCTATAAATCTACATTTCTGTTTTTGTCATGATCTTCCCTTCTTTGAATTACCACTGAGATTGCCTGCAAAAAATATTTGCCAAAACACTGATAATATGGTGAACTGCTCAGGTAGTGCTAACAAACTAAAAAGGTCTGTAATTTCAACAGTAACTAGAGAATTTCTATATAACAACTCTAGCTTGAAAACCATCCTACTTCGTGGTTGTTTCACATTCCCGGACCTGAACCAACTAAAATTGCTTTTGAAATATGCAGGCTGTGGTGCTTATGTAAATACCTGCACATATTTTACCATTGCATGTTTAAGTATTTAGTTTAGTACTTGTGATTGCACACACGCATGCATGCAAAGAGGGGAAGAGAAAGAGATATATACCTAGAATGACAGACACCACTGTGTACCTTCAGAGTCCTTACAGTTCTATAAAGTAGGAAGAAAAAGATAATAAAAAAGAAATATGCAGTCTTTTTTACTTTGGACTAAAGAAAACAGACAATGCTAAAATTTCTTAATCAATTTTTTTTTCTCTACAAATGCCCAATCTTTGTCAAATCTAACATATTTTATACTTGACTATTTTCATATGGTTTCTTTTCAGACAGCTTTATAATATTCTTTTGCAATCTGTTATCCTGCAATGACTCATGCCTTATTATTTCATAAAACAGTTGTTTTCATTCTGTACATCAGACATTACAGACAGGACTTTAACACATATCCTCAGCTCTTAGAACTTGCAGTCACCTCCACCTAAATGTATAAAACCAGCTTGAAAATTCTGTTTGTATTCACGAGATTTTTTTCTTCTAGAGCTCCAATCTGCATTACCAGAGGAAAGCTTTTGGCAGGGAAACTAGAGACACTCTGCAAGTGTGGGGAGGGAATGTTCATTATCAAATTCTTGCACCTGGTGTTCTAACAAGCTTCACACTTGCACTAGCTGGTGTGTAAAAAGGGAAGCAATGCGGTCATTCCTTCTCCTTACTCCAACATGCCTCTTCAGGGCATTGTGAAAGGAGTTTCAGCTGTCCTGATTTTCCTCATTCATTTGTACTTCAGTCCTGAAATTCATAAAAGGCAGAAAGGTTGCCCCAGGTCTTTCTGTTGTAATTTTGCTCAAATCTTGTCTGTGTTCATGACATAGAAACTGGCTCTGTTCTCAGGCCCCAGTGTCCACTGACTGGGGAAATTCCAAAAGGAATTTCACCCTGTAAGATAAACTCATGTTGCATCCTGTATATAAGAATATCCCATTTTCCACCTCTTTCCCAGCTAATGCAGCTCTGCTATGTGACTAGCATTTCACGCCAAAGTACAGTGGGTATTTGAGAGTCCTGGATTTGCATTATTTTGCCAACTTTTGAGGAGATGGGTGCTTGCCTAACTCCCCTAAAATACCTTCCTCATATAGTCTCATATACTCATCTTCAATATTTCATCAAACTATATTGCTTTGAACAAGACAGGCAGAAGGGGGAGTGCATTACTAGTTGCAATGTTTCAAATCAGTCTGGTGGGAAAACACTAAGTGCTAAGTGCAGAAAAGTGGGTGACTTTAACCCTCCTCAGAGCTGTCATATGCCTCAAGGAATACTGCAGAAAGTAACAGGGAAAATTAAATAAAGTTCTTTAAAATCTATCCTCCTATTTAAAGTAAGTTAAAATGTGTGTAGATTCTGCAATGGTGATTTGCCTTTAAAATATTTTATGCTTTAATTAATTTCTTACCTTGTAAAAATATATAATGGTTCATGATCAGTGACTGTTTCAGATTAAAATGAGAGCAGCATTCAGATAGATAAAATATTTGATGTTACTGCTGCAGACAGAAGCCTGGAGATTTCTTGTCTGTTATCAGCTTGACTCTATATACTTTCTCATTTACAAAATGTTTACTTAGACCTATTATAAAGGGGACTGATTTTGCTGAGTAAACTTCTTGTAAGAAATAACTTGTTTGAATAAACAAATGCACTTTTTTTCTATTCTTTTTCCTACTCTCCCTGTTCAAGAGAATGTTTTGTTAATAAATACAGGGTGTTTTCCCAAATTATTTTATTTAATTTGTCATTGTCCTTGTGTGCTTTCTGTCCCATAGTGTGGGTTTTGTGAGCATTCCTTAATTTGAAATTCTGTAATTTAGTTCTTAGTGCATTGTAAAGATGGCAAGACTTCTGATTTTCTTCCTTCACTGAGTACAGCTCTTACTGTCTAACAGCTACTGAAAATATTCATAGCTATTGCAGGACCCATATTGTTCACTTGTGATCAGTTTCCTAATATTTTCATACAGTTCATTATTTCTCTGTATAATTCTGTGGTTTGATTATTTGCAAATATATGTTTGAATGGGCACAAACCATGGAATCCCAGACATAGTAAATCTAACAATATAATATTCATTAGTATATTCACCTTCTCCTAATTACAGAATGTCCAGTCCTAAGAATTGTTCTTGGCACTTCACTGCTTCAGCTGTAGGTGTATTTGTAGGCCTGAATCAAATAACACATGCAGCTGCTTTCAGATGTACTATTTTGAGGACAATCTGAATTCTTTTGCTATTAGACGGTTAACTGGATGCTTCCCTCCGTGAACCATCCACTGAACTACAATAATCACATAGTAATCTAAATCTCCTCTTGAGATAAAGATAAGTGCAAACACTGAAACCGTATATGACACCTTAGTTCCATTTCACTGTTGGAATGGATCATGTATTAGAGCCTTCAGTGGATATAATTATTTATAATCTCTTATGATAATGAAAATAAGTCTAAAGTGGTGAAAAGCCACACATGGGAAAAAATGTCAGATTTGTTGCATTATTAGGAGATTTGCATTAGTTCTGAATCATATAAAACAATAGCTGATAAATTAATTGCTAGGAAACATGCAAAAGTTCCTTGAAGATTTTGAGGCATAGCTCCCTGGATATTTCAATTAAGAACATTATTGCTCCTTTAAAAAAAAATGGACATTTTACCCTACTAGCATTTTTTTTTTTTAGTTTTGCTTTCTTAAATCATTACTTGTATTCAGACTGTGTTGGAAGTATTTCCTCATCAAAATAATTCAACTGCTATGTTAAGGATTTTAGAAATAGCTGTAGTTTTGATTCCTTTCAGAATTTTCAGATGTTGATGTGATTATTTCAAAAAATAGATTCACAGCATGGGTTTAACAGAAGTATTTCGAAAGCATTTCCATGCAGACATCATGTATCACGTCATCTTTATAGACGATTGCTTTAGGTGGCCATCTAGTGGTACGAATTCGATTGCTGAAAGGGTAGAAGAATCATCTTGCAGTAAAGCATCTTGTGTTCTTTTAATACCCTGTTCTTTTAGACTAGGTTAAAAGAATGCGAAATCTTTTGAAGACATACATATTTCAGCCAAAAAGGAAATAATCCCTAGATGCAGATTCATAATATTAATTACATAAATACTCAGTATTGTCATGGGTTTTCTAGATTTACTTTTATTATTTATCTACAATAAATTTAACATTCATCATGACTGTTTTCTAGCTTTTCATAATTTCTGGTAGAAAATATTCAAAACCAGATGTAATTTCATGTTCAAATTTGGCATACTTGGTTTTGCTTTTTGGCATGGTGCCTTAAAGTTTTGAAAAATTAGGTCCTACATATTCTGGACAGAAGAAACAAAGCCTGTTCTTAGACATATATAGTCTCTTGCATCTGTCATTAGATTTCTGTTTTCTTAAAGATTAATTTAGTACAACTGAAAAATCTTACTTGCCAATTGCCTTAATAGTAATCCCCTTTGGGTGTGATACAAGCCAATCCCACAGATTTGTCCCCACTTGGCCACTTTCACTTATACAGAAATGATAAAAGATGTAAGAAGAGCAAGATTTACTCTGTAAAGTGAAATTGTTTCACAGTTACCAAGAAGCCTGTAAGCGCTGCTTCCCCCAAAAAAACTATAAAATCTTGGAAATGTTGTACAATATTGATTTTTTTCTTTATAACAATGTGGTGAAGAGATAAGAGGGCTAGACTTCATGCATGTAAATCATATAACCTTAAAAATCGACAGAACTCTTCTTCCAGTAGGTTTGGATGGTTGGTTGGGTTGGGATTTTGGGGGGTTATTTTGGGTTTTGGGGTTTTTTGGGGGTTGTTTTTTGTTTGTTTGTTTTGTGTTTTTGTTTTGTGTTTTTGGTTTGGTTTGGTTTTCTGAGTGAAACAGGTGTGTGTGATTGTTCACCTGATTGCTCACTTCAAAATTGCTGATGATTTTATTAGAAGAGTGCTTGCACAGCTCAGAGATAAGCATAGCTGCCAGCCTTTAAGATGAGTACATATGTTACAGTGTTACATATATTAGGTCTACTCCATGTAGAGGGAAAAGATGCCCAGAGAAAGACTCCAAGCTTTGGTCTTGATGTTCCTTGAAAAGCATCTTTGTGCTGATCAGGCCTTGGTTAAAATTAACAAGTTGAGAGAGAGTTTTATGAGTCTGGAGAAGAGGAGGACTGCGGTTTTTCCAGGTTGGAAACTATGGTTTTCCAGGTGGGAGGAGAGCTCCCAAAGAACAGCACAATCACACACAAGGTGGAGGGCAAAGTTTTAGCAACAAATGTCCTCTCATCCTCATTGCAGTCATTCTCCACAAAGCACATGATGCTTCATGCTCACCCCTAGGTAGGGTCATCTAGGAGTTACATGTGTGTCACTGCCAATCACAGTGTGAAAGCCTCATGTGATAAAAACAAAAATCTTTATTTTGTATTAAGTGTGAAACTATCAATGCCATGAAGGAACAGGAAGAAATAACAGGAACACCTGGTGATGTCCTTTAAGAAGAAAGGCCAACAGGAAGAGGGGTCAGCTTGCTCCTTTTTGGGAGCCCACAATAGATGCTGTGCAGTTGGGTCCTGACAGGTCTAGGGTAGGGAATCATTAAGACAGATGGGGAGAGTCAGGTAGTAGATGTTGTGTACAGCCTGCTAATCCCCAAGCACTGTCAAAATTGTGAAGAGAAATCCATGTGGTAACTAATGCTACCGAAGCATGGGACTTTAGCCTTTCTTTCAGGAGGGAAAGAGATGCAATAGTTCTATGGGATTGTGAATGTAGAAAGGGATTTGAGACAGCTCTGACGCCTGCAGGTGGATTAGATCATAGCACTGTGGCACTGAATGCTTCTGAGGTTTCTGGGTTTGGTTTGGTTGAGTTTTTTTGTTTGTGGTTAGTTTGTTTGTTTGCTTGCTTGCTTGTTGTGTTGTTGGGTGTTGGGTTTGGGTTTGGGTTTTGTTTTTCTTTTTTGTAGTTCTTCTAGGGAAGTTCAACATGGAAGACAAAAGAGACAGTGTTCTTGTTCACTGAATGTTACAGAGCTTGAAACAATTTGAAATTTCATGATTTACCACTGTCACTCCTTTTTGATTAATGACACAAATTGTGTTACTTGCCCTGTAGCTTCCTTTTCCTGTGTATTTCCTGTTTACGCTTCAGTAATTTTCCTGTCCATCCAGTCAGGTCTCTTGCCCTGTTTGCCCAACATCTTGTTCATGAGGATGAATCATTCTTGAGCCTGGAGGAAGTGATTCCTGAATATCAACCAGCTGTCTTGAACCATTCAGGGGCTGCTCCCACGGGATTCTTCCAAGAAGATCCCCATTCAGCTCCATTCTGCAATCTTAGTTGCTGTCCTATTTCCTCCTCACCTGAGACTGTGCTCCTCAATCTAATGGTCACTACAGCCAAGTCTGCCCCCAACTTTCACATCTCAAACAAGGCCTTCCCTTGTTTGTTAGTATGAGGTCAAAGAGGGCACTGTTTCCTGTGGGATCCTCTGCTACCTGTTGCCCAACAGCACTTTCCAGGAAACTCCCAGACTGTTTGTGCTTTTCTGTGTTGCTTCTGCAGCAGATGTCAGGGTATTAAATGCCCCCACAAGAACCAGTGCCTGTGACTTTGAAGCTCCTTCAAGTTGCCTGTAGAAGGTCTTCATTCTTTTCCTGATCAGGTAGCATGGAGAAAACACCCACAACATCATCCCTCTTACCAGTCTGTCCTGTGTCCTCTTATTGCATTCTGGATTTAGATCAAGGCAGTAGGGGTGATGATCAGCCTCTGATGAAATGTGCTACTGGAGCTTAATGATGCCAATGGGCTAAAAGCTCTGAAAAGCTATATAAAAGATGGTACATTGGCTCTGGCAGCTGCTATGATTCAGTAATAGTTTCTCAAGAGGAGTGATCATTCCTGACTCAGCAGTGCTGCACTTTTTGTCACTTTATTGTCATCGACTGCAGACCCAAAATTGCCTCAACAGAAAACACAACTCCATGGCATAGCAAAATATGTCTTTGGCAACGTCTGTGTTTACCATCTAAATGTTCAAGAGTTCTCCTGAGAAGAAAATGCTTTTTTTGGCTGTATGCTCTGTAGTACATTTTTGCCACACAAGAGGTGAACATAAGTAGCAGAGAAAACATTAAAGAATGTAACAGATGTGTACCTGGCTGAAAACAAAATGAAATGTCTGTTACTAAGCTGTTGTTGTCATAATTGTTGTATAACCAACTGTGTAATAATTATATATATGCATTTTCCAAAACCAATACAAGAGGTTTAACTTTATTGTGATACTTCATTCTGTACTGCAACTATCAAGCAGTAGCAGAAAAATGTAATCTAATTTTGTATGATCTAGAGCAGGAACCATAAAAGGCTCCTTTTACACACTAGGATACCCCATTACATTTATAAAAATGAGGACAAAGCTTGAACCTTATTTGGCACAGTTTGCATTATTTGTTCTTTCTGTGTATGAGCTGGGTTTCTTTCATCCTTATCTCATATTCTGTTGCTCTTTACTAACAGCTCCTTACATTTATAATGCCATTTCCTTTTACATTATGAGCTTTAAGATAGCTCTCCCTCACTAATTAAAATAACTGCCTCTGTTAAAATATTACTGCTTTAAGTAAAATGAATAGTCTGCTGATTAGAATAATTCATTATAATGCCAGACCAAAGGGAAGCATAACCTTTTAGAGTCTGAAGTAAAAGTAGCAGTGGCAGTACTGAAACTCTTTCTTGACTAGCTCTGCTCTAGCAAGGCTTCCCCTTCACTCAGTTCAGCAAAGCTGTAGAACAAATATGCCTTTGGTACTCAGCAAATATGCAAAGGTCCAGAATTTGCAACTCACAATAGGGCTGAGTAGCCACTGAGAATTAACAATACTGGCTATGGTTGTACAGAAAGACTCGTGGTGAAGAACACCACAATCTAGTTCTTTGATAACTAAATTAAAACAATTAACAAGTGGAGAAAGTGATTTTTATGGCTGTGCCTCACTTGCACAATAAGGGGGCTCAGTGGTGTCTTTTCATGGGAAAGATGTGTGTCAAGGCGAGGTTGTACTTGCATGCTCAAAATCAGAAAGCTGAATGAGTAACTTCTCTATTTGAGTGACAGTGTGGAGTTTCTGCCACCCTGAGTTGTGATTAATATAGCCATTACCTGCAATACTGTAAAACTTCCTTTGTAAAGAATTAAACCAAGGAGCTGTTGCAAGGAAAGGCTCCTTGTCCATTTTTGTTTATGACACACTCAGCCATGGGTCTTGAAATAGTCTTTTATGCTTCTTTGATGGACTTCAGCTGGCTGAGTCATTTCAGTGAAGTGTGGTGGTTCCCCACCCCCAGCTGATCAGCAGACAGGATTCAGGTGGGTACAGTGTGCAGGACTACTATTCACAAAAGTGGAATCACATATCTAAGGACTTAATGGCATGTGAAAACATGAAAAGTGTGTTACAGTTTCCCTTTGGCTCTGACAACATTAAACTAATATTGCTTCTCTAGTAGTTTCCACTGTGATTTATCTAGAATAAAAATTATTTTGAATTGCAAAAGCCAAAGAAAAGACAGGAGAGAGGCTAAAAGGAAGAATGAGATGCTGGGAAATAATTCGTTCCTCCAGTGACATACTTTGCCCTGTGACATGTCTTTGCTGACTCTGCTTTTGTATCCTTGATGTAAAAATACCCAATGGACAATTTATTTAACTGGATGAATGAGTTTAGAGTGTTACATTTGATACTGAAGAAAGAGCAAGCAAAAATGTCAGCCTGGATATTGTCAGGGCACAGTGTGAGCTGGATGCCCAGGAGGAGTGGGGCCTCCCCAGGGCATACAGGGTGGGAGGTGGTGGGACAAGTCCTGCATGTAGAAGACCTGACCACCCCAGTGTGAAAACAAGACTATAAGCAGCATATTGCTACCTAGGGCCAATGAAACCACGAGACAGAGAAATCTTACTTTCTGCTTGCATATCTCAATGTAATGGCTTCGCTTCTTCACTCAGACAAAATGACAGGCTGTGGCCACTGTGTTCTTGTTAACAGTTCAGGACAGTTCACTTTGCATGTGATGGATGTTTTACAATTACTGATCTTTAAATTGCACTAGTGCAGCTGGAAAGAGGAAGCTACTCAGAAGATAAATGAATATGGCAGTTAATTTAAGATATAGAAGATATATAGTTTCCACTTGAAGCAGTTCTGTGCTTTTAAGGAGGAATCACAGGTGAGGGGGAGGTAAAGTTGGAGAAGCATAGGGGAAGAACTTTGGAAAAGCAGAAAGTACAATCTCTGAGTGGCGTAATGAAGGCAAACTGGAAATTATAGCATAGTTCCACTAAGGGCGGGCAACAAATGCATCTGTTTGGGGTAACAGTTTAGAAGAAGGTATGGTGTTGCCTTACAGAGCTTAGCTTAATGGGGGGGGAGGGAGGGAGGGAGGAAGGGCGCGGGAAGGCAATTTGGCAAAAAAATGAGGGCAAAAAATGAGGATAAAAAGCTATGGAAATAAAACAGAATGAAAGAAGCTTTGTAGGACCAGGTCCCCTGCCCAGAAGTCAACAGAAATTTTACTAGTAATTTCAAAAAAAACCCACAAAACAAGACCAAAGACTTTGTTGCAATATCTGTCAGGCAGAACTATGTGCATATTATCTCTGTCAAAGAAAAATATTCTGAGCACAGTCATCTAATTAAACAAATTACCTATTAGTCACTGGGATGTCAGGAAATTAAGGCAAGCTCACTAAAGACATGTCACTTAGAAAGACATGTCATCTGAAGAAGTGGATTGCAGTACTTCATCCTTTTCCCCTGCTTGTTCAATTTTTCAGACCCAAAAGTAATTGTAGAAAATTAGATTTAAGTCTACGCTTCTAGATTTTGTGCTGACCTAGATGCAGATTCAGGTATAATCTGCTGCCAGCCAATGAGACTCTGAAAGTCTGGAAAGAAACCATCACTTGGGCTCCTTTCTATGTTGGAGACAGCAGGGCAATGGGCCGTATCTGAGGGAGCTGCTGTGCAGGTTTAGCTGTGCTCTGCAGATACATAACTTATGGCTTAAAAGGAACAAGTGGCAGTTTTTATTTCCTTGTGACATCAGGATCAGGCAAGGCAAAGGGTTGTAGGGTGGGTTGTTTGTTTTTTTTTTTTGGTTTGGTTTGGTTTGGTTTTCCTCATTCTTGCAGAGTATTTTAAAAAAACAAAACAACATACTACAGAAGAGAATCAAAATAAGCCAAGCATATTTTTATTTGTCTAGGATGTAAAATTATTTTAATAAACTATCTTTTCCTCCTTTTTTATTTTACTCATTTTTCCAGTAGCACATTGAGGTACTCTGTCAGATTTACTGTCTTCTTAGTTCTACCCTTTTTCTGAGGAAAAAGAAAGTTGAAAAATCCCTGCATATGATAGTGTCAGCAGAACCTCCACAAGATACACGTGCACATCAGTCAGTACAGAAATAGATACATGTGTTGGAGAGGAAAATGCACTACCCATCTGGTTCTAGGACTTCACTTATCCAAAGTTTTTTTTAAAAAAATGCAAATAGTATTTAACATATGACCAAAGGGGGCTTTCCTTCCTTTTCCTTTTCCTCTTCCTTTTCCTTTTCCTTTTCCTTTTCCTTTTCCTTTTCCTTTTCCTTTTCCTTTTCCTTTTCCTTTTCCTTTTC
>JAWWEE010000085.1:13855544-13902310 GCA_035221455.1 Xenops minutus | reverse complement strand
GGACTTCCTGGGCAGCTGCTGTGAATGGTCCATTGTTCTTGGGGAATGAATAGAGGGGGTAGAATACATAGCTTTTTTTATCACTCCCACCCAGTGAGAACTGGTCCCTCCTGCTGAACTAGGACAAGTTTCTGTTCACAATTTTAGCTGATTGTGACATAAATTTTGGTGAAAACTGCTGTGTCCTTATACTGAAATATAGAAGTTTTTGTTAAAAGTTTTTTGAGGACACTTTTTTATTACTGGACTGTGACATAGTAGACCTGAGGTCAAATCCTTGCTCTGCTTAATTTGAAATTTTCCAGAGTAAAAAACCTCGAGGCAGAGAGTTAAGCCTGACATCTTAGGTCAGAACCCTAACCATGAAACTATAAAATGTGATAGACTTCCAGTGCTCCCCTGTAGAATTTAATTTTCATAAAGAAGCTCAGAAAGTAATTTTTTTAATCCACTGAAGAATAAATACCAACTGTGGATTAACAAAGGTTACCATAAAATGAGACTCATCTTCTAGTCAACTTAAATTTAATATGAATGTTTTCCTTTTTAAGCTTTTACTTTTATAATATCTTTAACATTCATTTACTGCTTAATCTTTGAGAAAATGAATGGTCTGTGATTTAAGCATTTAAGTGGGATTCAAGAGCCTGCATTAATTTCCTGGTTTTCACAAAACTTTCCTTTTGGCCATTCCCAACACACTTATCTCTGTGGGTCTCTGCTCCCCAACCTGTAAAAAAACGGTGTGAGGTTTCTTTCTGTCTTGACTTCTGTTGTGAAAGGTCATGGAATTACTCATGTTCTCTACTCAGTGATGGTAAAGCCTGGTTAGAGTGTTGTGTCCAAGATTTAGGCAACCACACTTCAAGAAAATTTGACACAATGGGAAAATGTTTCACAGTAAGGGGAAAGAATTATCAGCAATATGTAAAAAAAAAAAAAAAGACTGCATGAGAAAGTCTCGAATAAACTGCAGTTCCTTAACCTAAGAAGAAACACAGAAGAAATTATTCCCCCCACTTTATGGTAGACATAATAAGAAATAACAATGTTAGGTTTCAAAAGATTTAGGTTAGGTGTTAAGGATTATGTTGTGTGTCTCATGTTGAGGACATGAATATAGTGAAGGCCTGGGAATATTTCCCAAAGAAGGCTGTAGGGCTCAGGGTTTTTAAAAACTTTCTTGGTTATCATCTGTTTGTAATTATATACTATTACTTGCCTTGCATAATCCTACTAATACATGCCAGGTAGTGTCACTAGTTAATACAGGTTATTGGAAACACTTCTACATCACTGACTCCTGCGTTAGTGTCCCTAATCTGCAATGGTTGCTAAATGAGAATATGTCTGCAAATATCCCAGGGACTACCGAAGAAAGGATGGCTAGCTTGTGAAAGGGAATCATGCAGTTTTCACTTGTCCTCAAGATAATATTATTGTAAACCATAATTTTAAAAACCAAAACAATATGTTTTCACTTTTCCTAAAATGTGTAAGCAGAAAGGGAAATTACTTAATTTGGTTGGGTCATAGTTTTCTTTTACCTTTTATGAAATTGGCAGGTGTTTCAGAGAGTCTTATCTGCTTTTCTCCAGGACTTGCAACTTAGGGCTGTATTTGCAGAACAAAGACCAGGCTAGGAGAACATGTAATTTCCTTGTAATATACACCAATCTTTGGGACCATTTACATAAAAAATTTCCCCTGTGCTCATTTATTATTCATTTACCCAAGGAAAGAACTTAGCCTTTCTCAGAAAAACAAGCCACTTAAAAGCTGCTAATAACTCCTGGGCCTGACCTGTATGGTTCCCACTACCTAAATACATGGTTAATAACTTATTTCATACATAGCTAAACCCTAAGAATTTAATATGCTGTGAAATTCAACACCCCTTTCCAATGCACTGGTACATATTGGAGTACTGTAAGACGATTTCCAAGTATAAACATGATGATCCACATACATACATATACACACACACACACATATATATATATATATGTGTGTGTGTGTGTGTGTGTGTGTATGTGGATATATATATATATATGCATGTTTCTCTCCCTCTGGCTTGTTCTCTTGCCAGCACAGAGACACTGATTAGAATGGACTCTCCAAAGAACACTGCAGCGAAGGTGATATAGAACCCCAAAGTATTGTGGTCAATGGAGGTTCAATGTTCATTTCCAGAACAGTTAGGTAGGATTTTAGGAAACCCTTTATGTATGTCAGTTTTCTTTCTGAGCAGCAATTTGCATAGCAGCTTTTTTACTCCTCCCTGTCCACCTGGCATTACAAATAGCAGCAGAACACAAAGATATCAGCAGTTAATTACTTGACAGTAAGCAGGGAAGACAAACTTCATTAGTTTAGTGTTATTTTTGAATAGCAAACACAACATGATCCTCTATTAAAAATGCAACTGAATTATCTGGGGATTTAAAATCCCCAGTGTCTCCTACAAAGCAAATATAAAATAGGTCACCTAAGCTGTAAATATTTTACACCAATCATCATATAAAATGGTGATGTTTTAACAAAAATCAAACAAGCTAATGACATGTATACCACTAACCAGTGTCCTTCCTAGTCATGACTCAGATGAGATTCTTTTAATTGAAACAACCTCCACACTTCATTTAAAACAATTGCCACTCAATAGAGGAGTTGCAATCAGCATTCCAAAAGGTGATCTCATCTCTGAGCATGCCTCACCCACTGTTACCAGCACAGAGAATTCTGCTGTCTTTTCGTTTATGATTCTCTTCCCATAAGGCTTTCCATACTCCATGCCATAATCCTTCTCAACTCACATCTCCTTTGAGTGCACAGAAAATCATAGTTAAACTGTAAACTAGTCCACAGTGAATAACTCAGAATAGCTCCTCACCTGCAAATAATTACAATTTGCTGCGTGAGACTTGCAACAATTTTGCTATCAGCTGAATACATTTCAGAGAATAACAAAGAAATTGAAACCTTTCATTAAATGAAAGCTTTTTTTACAATACCAGCAAAATGTGTTTTCAGATCTTTGTGGGCAGAGCTAAAAAAAACTTTGGCTTAGTGATTTGAGACTTCCTACTGAGCGTATTTAATTTTGAAACAGAAGAATCAAATCTCACAGCTCGTGAATTTTGTTGGCATAAGCTATTGAAAATTAGTTTGTCCAAGAAAACTGTGTTATGCATGTGTGGAACAGAGAAGGAAAGGCTCAGAGGGAGGTTAGATGATACTTATGCCTGTTGTTAATGGAAATCAGTCTCTATTTCAGATCATAAGATCATAAAAAAATATATCTTTTAAAATTATCTGAGTTAACTGTTCTTGAGCTGTTATGGGGGAAAAAAAAATCTTCTATTTGAAACGCAGAGGGAAATCAGGTGAATTGTAAGAGCACTGCTGTATCAAAACCATCAAAAAAGTTATAGTAGTCATCCTTAAACATTTTCCTACAAACTAGTGTTTTAAAAGGTTCCCTTCAACCTGCTAAAGAGAATATTTTGCATATGAACATGCAGCTATTAGTCATCTACCAGCTTGAGCTTGCACCATGCAAAAATGTCTTCTGAAAGATGCTCAGTATTGTCAACTGCTGTTGAAAGCACCCTGACTGCAGATGACTTGGTGAGTCATAAGAGGGAACACAGCACCCTCCTGTACGACTGGATTAGACAGCTAGTAGTGAAGGTCACTGTATAATCATGTTTGAGTTTAAAAAAAGAGGCCTAGAGGATTTTTTCGGTGTTTGCATATGAAATGTTCAGAATTAGAGATATAAATTTAGAAAGTTATTGCTGCTTGTTTAAATTTAGAGGAACTTGGAACCTACACACCATATTAAAATATAAAACATGCATAGCTTAAAGCTAGTGGAAATAAAATTTCCATATGTAATCTTTTGCATATCAGCCCAGCAAACTAATCTATCCCTGGAAAAGAGAAATTCAATAATAAGAAAAAACACTTAGGCATGTAAATAGTATTAGTGAATCATTCTGACTAGCTCCAACAAACACCATTTCTGGTTTTCTGAACTTAATAATTTTGGATTTGTACAGTATTGTATCAGTGTTTCTGTTCAGAGTGCTCTAAATAAAGTAGGAGTACTTTGTTCCGACTGAAATAAATTTCCAAAGCTATCAATTTCCAAGAAACAACTCCATTACCCAACTTATGCATGGCTTCAGGGACAACCCAAGAAAATTTAGAGCTGCTATGCAGAAGTATAATGACTCAGATTTTGGTAGTGTTGCATGTGCCTCACCAGCAGAATCTGGCCTAGAACTTTTAAAGAAAACTGTGTAAATTTGAAGATGACTAATCTACTTTAAAGAACTATAAAACCCCTAATATTTAGCCTAGTAAGATCTTAACCAGTTTTTACTGAAGACCTTCAGAACCAGACCAACAACTAAAATGATTGGAAGTGTTCAATATAAATATAAACAGTTGCAGCTAGTTAATTTGTTCCTTCCATCATAAAATTCTGAATTAAATACACAGGCAACAGAATGGTTAAGAGAAGAAATAGAGAGAAAAATCCAGAATGATAGATAATCATAGGCAGGGCACACAGAACAACTATTGGAAGATTAATTAGTTAAGACCAAGATGTCACACAAAGCATAAGAATGAGTAATGTATGACATGGCTTGCACACAATCCATTCCTCTTTCTACAGAATTATATACATAAAATATGCTGCAAGATATTTTGTAGCTTTAAACAAACTATTATCTTACCAAAAGTAATAAACAAAAAGATCTGCTAAGAAACACACACACATTTTGGCAACAGAGAGAACAATAAATATATTTATAAAAAGTTGTTTTGTTTCCTTTTTTCTAAGTGGAGACACCTCTGATGAAACACAGCAAAGAGGCACAAGAAGTTCTTTCCAGATGGCAGGAACTGCAAAGAAGGCTGTCCGCCCACTGTGTTATACTTCAAGACAGACAGGACAGGGAGTACAGAATCTGAGGAGGGAGTTGAGTAAAAGATTAGGAGATACACGGTCTATTAAGGTTTTGACTCAACTCTGTGAAGGTTTCATATTCCAGGAGGAAGATTTACAATCAGTATCAATGGAAACTGGTGGTGTTTACTTAACAATTCTTATGTGGTGAGAAGTGGGGAGAGAGGTTTCAGACATACATGATAGACTGGACAAAATACATCTTTCAAAGTTGCTGCTGGAAGGTGGGGCAGGAAGAGGTGGGGGGCATCAGAAGAGGAAGAGTATCACAGAGGCTGCCTTACTAAAGTAACAAGCATTAGAAGTCTCATAATTATATCAAATCTCTATGCGTTGCTTTTCTTATGGTACTAACTGCAACTTATTTATACCCTGTTTTAACACAGAAAGGAGTTGCTTTCTTAGCTTGGAAAAAAATTATGCTGCTTTGACAGGAGAGTAAACACAGTCAATCAGACCTATGGCTAACAAGAGATGTAAAATTGAACTTGTGTCACTGTACTGAATAACACAATATAATTAAGTTCATTGATTCCCAAAGTTTAATATCTTAGTGAAGATCACCAGTACACTCTTTTTCATAAAAATGGAAAACAAGTTTGTTTTGCACAAACTTTCTCTTTGCATACTCTAAATCTTGTATAAATAAATAACAATATATTAGAACCTTAGTAGAAAGCCTTAAATCTGATGTGACCTACTTGAAAATCTATTAGAGTGATTGCAAATAATAAAAATGTTTAGTCAAGCATGTTCCAGCAAGTCACAGTTCCTTTTAAAAGCCATTGATGATTCAATAAGAGAGCCATAAGGCTCTTCTCTAGTTGATCTAAACTCAGCTACAGGCTTCTTGAAGAATATTTGTGAAGAGAATCTATCACGCTCAAATGTCACACAGCTAATTCTTCTCCTTCCAATCTGTTTATAAAGACAGATGGCAATATGTTGGTTTGTCATAAAAAAGGTGGACTGCAAGTGTAAAACCATATCTAGACATTTGCTTGGAAGCCTGGCTGTTCCAGAACTACTCACCCAGGTGCCCTACAGAATCACAAAGCACTCGTCTGCTGGTGACCTGGCAGCAGCTGTCAAAAACAGTGTTCTAAATATATTGAAAGGAAATATGCCCCGGACATCTCAGCAAGTGATATCCTGGCAAAGATATAAAAAGCTTAGCATCAGGAGTCCTTAACTAGGGGTAGTGGGGGAGGGGAGGAAGCAAAGTAAGACAGGAAAATCTTTAGATATCAAAGAGACTCAAAATAATATTTTGAGTTTTCCATTTGCTTGGCTGAGGTCAATAGATCACCACTAACTTAATATGCACCAAACCCAGGAACTGAGAGGTTAATTTCAGCTTATAAATCCTTCATATCAGAGAGCCAAAACAGTTCCTAGATAAACTCAGTCTTAAATGAGAAATATTCTTCTGTCTTGACTGTAGTGCTGCAGATTCTGAGTTCCTCTTATACATCCCCTTATACATTAACCCAGGATAAAAATGGTATTTGAATCTGTCTTCATTAACAGTCCCCAAAACTATATTCAGATGAAATTAACTGTAATGCACATGTACCCCCATTCAAAGCATTGTAGTCACACTTTTACTGAAACAGCATAGAAACTCAGCAAGTACATATGAATTTTCACCTCTCTTAAGCAAGAAATTGATTTTGTCATCATATGTAAATTCCTCATGATGAAATGAAAGACGGAAAATCTCTCAACAAAACCCTTCTGAATGGTTGTGCCCTTTAAAATAACTTGTCACTAACTAAAGTGTAATTTTACGTATCCAGATTTGAAAAATGTAACTCATTTGCATAACCAGAAGCCTTGCAATCCACATTCTACCACACAAATTTTCAATAAATAATGAAATTAACCCAATGAGTTCTGTACTTCATTAGTTAAATACCCTTTGTTATCTCTTTCTTCTTCTACCATGTAAGTCCTCAGGGAAAGCATTTTGATTTTCCATATTCTGTGTGGTATCTTAAATAGCATTAATGCCTTACAAAATACATCATGGTCTAAATTACTGTTCTAGCAATGGTGCATTGCTTTGAAAAGGGAAAGTACTGCTACATATGGTAAAGTTAAAAAGTCTGAAAATCCTGTCAGTGGAGGTATGGAGGAGCTGGAGGGTGAATCAACACTGAGGATGAGCGTCCCATGCTGGTGCTTTCAGGAGGGGTGTTGTGCAAGTGTATATAAGTAATCGACTCAGGACACATCCTTGTAGACCCTTGGCAGGACCACTCATAGCAGAAGGCCTCTCCCCAGTGCAAAGATCATTAAAGCTCTTTATATCTAACTGCAAACATACTTAATTCACACCAAGGGATACAAGAAAAATACCATGATGCTGCATTTCATGAGGAAAATAGAGTTAATACTCATATTTAAACAAATCTATTGCTGAAACTGTTGTTTGCAAGTAAAATTCTTCATATTCTAGCCTCTCTGCGGGCTTCTGTGGTCCAGACCAAGGAATGTGAGTGCAGAAAACAGAAACAGTTACGAAGAAAATTGCCTTACTGTATTGTGTTTGTCTGTACTGTAAGTTTATTTTCACTGAGACATATTATTTCAGTTAAAAATAGTATCTGTGTGTATGCTTGTTTAGTGTTAACCTGTAGGGCTATGTTCTGTGACAGCAGTGTACTTCATAGTGTCATAATAAAATTAACTCACTAATCAAAATAAACTTTGTTTTGAGTTCTGTTTTATTTCAAAAAGAGAATATCTATGCCGTAAGTACTAAACCAAAAACTGATTCAGGATGAATATCAATCTGTTTTCTGCAATAAGAAGAGAAAACCAGAGTGGCTGAATTTTTGCATGTTATCTCACACAGTGTGACAAAGGTTGAAAACAAAAGCATTGCTTTTTTTACAATTGTTCCTCTATGTTAACTTTTCTTGAAGGATTAAAGGATGGAGGAATATATAATATCAAAAGCTGTACTCACAATCCTTTTAACCTTCAGAAATCGATGTGACATTCTGCCAAATGTGTTACACTTTCCTTTGACAGTGAGATTCTATCTTTTGAAAAATTCTTCTGTAGAACTTCAGATGTGAATTCAGAGAACCATCTTTTGGGCTAGGGTTTAATAAGCAGCCCACTGGAGTTCTGCAATTACTACTAAGGAAAGGTGATGATGGGTGTCAGACTTGTTCTCCTCAGTTATTCTGTTACGAAGCTGATTTACATAAATCAGGTATCCTCAACTTTTGGATTAACCTACGGTAGCTGAAGTATGCAAGTAATTTTCAAAAGGGTTAATAACAGCCTATCATTTTCTGTTGGCATGAGTATAACTTAAAACTTTGCATCAATAGCAGGATATTGGTATTTTGTAAGACTTTTGAGCCTTTCTTATTGTGCCAGGCACCACACAAATATAGAACAACTTTATCAGAAGTTGTCAATTATGGTTGAGATTCTTGAAGGTTTGATTCTGGTCAGTAACCTTGAGGCAGTCAAAAATATAAAGAGGGAAGGCAACCTGTATTACATAATCAAAGAGCTCACAATTCTCAGGCAGAGTAAAAACAGAATAATTGGAAAAACAGCAAAATAAAAATGGGTAAGTAACAAGAATTACAATATAACATTCAGCTGTAGTTAGAGTTGATTTACTTCTCAAAGAATGAGAATGGAGGCACATTTCAAGTGAAATCTTACAGACCCTGTACTGAATCTGATGCCACTCAATATTTCCATTAGTCATTTGGCTGATGGAAAAAAGGTTTGACACATTTTGAGGCGATACCAAGACAGAAATGTACATCTTCTACAAGACAAAAACACAGAATGACCTTGACAGGTAAGAGAAAGAGGGAGCAGCTTGTGTGAAACAGGTAGAAATAATCAGCTGCACTGCCAAGCAATGAGTTCTGCAGAAAATAACTGGCAGTTCCTGACAGTCAGATGTTGTCACTGAGTTATCAACACCGTATCATTGCAAAACAGTCAAGTGTCATAGGAAGAGACATGCACAAACCAGTAAACATAAACACCATGGGAAATCATTTGTTCAGTCTACATGACAGTGTTAAGTTTACAGAAACTGAAAAGATCAGAGACACAGAACAGATGCCTTCTGGGAAAAGACTGAAGGAATTGGGGTTGTTGGTGAGGGAGGCTGATTGTTCTAAATGCACACAAGATTTAGAACAAATAAGCAAACAATCAAAAAGTGAGCTTAAGTTAGAACCAAGACACAGATTCAACACCAAGAAGAGCGTTCCAAGGCTAGTAAGGACCTGGAGTAAGTGGCTTAGTCATGTATATTAGCTCCACATTCTAGAACCACACCTATAGAAGTGAAATCTCTTTAAAATGCATTTTCTTGTACCTAGACAGGTTGGCCAGCATTGCAAAATAAGTAGGATTTTCTATGCTTGTATGTCTTTTAAGCTTATATATCCAGAGTCATTCTAAAATACAGAGTCTTCTAGTAAGAATTAATTAATTTTTCCAAACCTTAGTTGTTCTTTCAACGTAGATCAGTTTGAAAGAAGTTAACTTGCACAAAATAAGTCATGCAAAAAGGAATTTTCATTTTTCTGATTTTGCTTCCTTATTGACTTAATTTTGGCCTGCAATGTATGTGTAAATTGCAATTAAAGTGTCCTGAAATTATCGTTTCAGGACGACTACTTTTCCACATGAGTATATATCATTATTTATACAAGTAGATTGTACACCATATTAATGAGAATTAATAACATTTAGAATCAAAGTGTGATTACTAAAACTAAAGGTAAGAAGCTTTCCAATAGGCTGTAGTGATCAGGTTGCTGATCTTTGATCTTAATAATGAATAACTACAGTGTAATTACTATGCCTCATAATAAAAATATTATCCACAGTTCTCCATAGATTCTGCTTCCCTTTCGTGCCTAGGTTTTGAAACATTTACTGAGACAAAGCAGATACTGTAATTGCAATGCATACTGGACTTCTAAGTATTTGGGAACCATTTGCATGTGGTGCTATACCCCACTGAATTGATGAAGCCTTTTCACGGGCTTCACTGCATGTTGTATATGACCCCTATGAGCTCGAGCTTGTTTGTGAAGTTCCTTTAGCAATGAACTAAGCAGTGAGTAATGCATGGAGCAAGAGCTCTATTCTCACATGACTCAACCTGTCCTTGAAAGGTGTATCTACTATTTTTGGAATAAGGGGATTGTTACTTGGGAAGTGGAAAATCAATCTGTATGTAAGTGTCCCTATGTTTGCTGCTGGTATGCTTCACTTTCTTTGACTGCTATGCTGAAATTATAGCTTAAAAGTACAGACCAATAATAATCTTAAAAGAGTTAAATTAAAAAAAAAAATATATGGCTTAACTGTTTTTTGATTAGATATATTAAAAATTGTTACAATAGCACCCTTGACAATAAGAAAAATAACTAAAAAAAATCAGAATTATTCTTTCATTTTAAAAAATAATTGTATGCATTACTTCCACTGTTTTTCTGTATGTCAAAGTGTACCTTGTATTACAAGCTGAAAAAGAAAAATCATCCAACCTGTGGCTTGAAAAGTGTTCACATTCAAAGTTAAATCTGAAAATAAAACTGGGCTACAGAATTGCCATTTAAAAGCAAATTGCATTATCAAAACTGTTAGGATGAATAAACTAGATAAGAGCTCCAGCATTTTGGGACTTATGTACAAAAATTCCTCCAAATGCTCTGGAAAAGGAAAGCTGAACACCAAAGTCTATTTTCTGTTCCTGGGTTTCTTCTCACTGTTATATAATGCTTATAATATTAACATAAGTGAGAAAGTGGCAAAAATGGACTTCTGACCTATTAGGCACTTACAGTCAGTTGGACGGTGGTATTGCAAAAGCTTGCAAAAACTCGCTCTTCCGACTCCTCCCAGTTCTGCAGGGTGCTTTTCTGGTTTTGTGCAATCACAATATTCCAAGAAAGCTTTTTTGTTCTTGTTTGTTTGTTTGTTTGGGCGTTTGGGGTTATTTTTTTTGGTAGCACTTCAACAAATAGCTTGGAGTACAGATATGTGCTAACAGCCTATTTCCCAGGGTCAGGATTACAGATTTTTTTCAGTAGATTTCTCTTCCTTTTAAAAGGAATGTGAATCTTTGATCAAACATCTAGAAAATCTGTTACATTATTAAGGCTCATATTAAAGACTTTTTTACCTCAGCTACCTAAAATTTTTAAGTGTATTGTTGACAGAAGCATAGGAAGATGGAAAGTTTGGAAGGGTCTGCTGGAAGTTATGTGGTCCAACCTCACTGCTCCAGCAGGGCCACATAGATCCAGTTGCCCAGGACTATATCCAGGTGGTGTTTTAGTATCTCTTAAGAATAGAGGCTTCACCATCACTCTGGGCAGCCTACAACAGTGTTTTGTCACCCTCACAGTGAAAAAGTGTTTGTTAATGCCCAGGAGGAACCTCCTGTGCTTTAGTGTGTGCCCATTGCCCCTGGTCCTGTCACTGGGCACCACTGGGAAGAGCCTGGCTCTGTCCTCTTTGGATGCTCCCTTCAGGTGTTTTATACATTGATGAGGTCTCCCCTGAGCCTTCCGTTCTCCAAGCTGAACAGTGTCAACTCTGTCAGCCTTTTTGCATATCAGAGATCCTCCAATCCCTTAACATCTTTATTCCCTTTGCTGGAGTGCCCAGTCCTTGGGGTATCTCCACGTCTGTCTTATACTGGGTAGCCTACAGCTGGACCCAGCACTCCAGATGTGTCCTCAGTACTGCTGACTAGAGGAGAAGGCTCACCTCCCCTGACTAGGTGGCCACACTCCACCTAATGCAGAGCAGGACAGCACTGGCCTTCTTTTCATTACATAGTGGGATTTGAATTCTATACTAAAATCTAATGTCACATTTACTCATGTTAACTCCTCAAAGTAATTGGAGCAACTAACTTAGTAGAGGAAATAACCATTCTATCATTCCTCTTTTCTGTGACACAGAATTATTTTTCAGTTATTTAATCTACTGTAATAACTAGGCTCTCTTCTACACGCTATCTTAAAGTCCAGGTGACCTTTGATTTTACACAGCACAGAAAATAAATGTTCTGCTTCTGTTCAATTTATAATTTCTAAAAAACACACCTCCTCCTACATCTGAATTTTCACCACTTTTACCTGACTCTGAATACACAGTGAGGTGGAAATAAAATCTCTTATTTGGTCCATTAAAATCTTCAAGTAATACAAGTTAGTTTTGGCCACTTCTCCAAGAACTAACATAGTGTTGAATCCAATCCATATATTTCAGAACAAAAAGGAGGGAAGGAAGAAAACTTTAAAGATAAGTAAAATAATTGATTTTTAAAATACGTACCTAATTGTTATTAAGATGCAATTAGTCCACTAATTCACAAAGAAAACAATTGGATTCAGGAAATGCTGGTATCTGTTGGAGTCAGTTACAATCAAAGTCTGGAGAGCAAATGGAAGTGTGCTAAGTTTTTATGGACCTTTATTGGTCTCAACGTAAAAGTTTGACAAAATATATGCCCTGAAAAATCCTAATTTGTCAAAGTTTTTTTTAGATGTGTTACAGGAATGGACAATGTACAACAGGGTGCTAAAAAAAAGAGTGTGTCTGTTAAGTCACGTTACCCACCCTATTCACTCTGGTTTGCTTCAATAACAAATAATTCACTGTTAGAGCTCAGGAATACTACTGTAGGTTATTCAGACACTTTTTGCTGTGTTGGTGGAGACTGGGCTGTTACAACAAGAGCCTCCAAACTTAACTTACTTGGGCTCAATGACTGTTGGCAGGGGTCGAAGTATTTTTGGATCTGAAGTCTGGCAACAAATGTCCAAGTATTCTGGTGGTGTTTGCACTCCATTTGGAAGCAGTTGTAAACAGACCAACTTACAGTTAATGACATTTTATTCCAATGGGGGAGAACTGACCTAATAGTTATTAAACATAGACATCTGCTGAAAGAGAGGTATTAGATATTCTCAGCCACAGCATTCTAGACTTACTGTAATAAACAAGTTAGTGTAGTAGAAAAGGAAGAAAAATGATTAGTCATCATCTGTTGACAAGTAAACAAGAAAAACTTGAACCATCCATGAATCAAGTTGGACACATTTCAAGAAAATCACTTGGAAAAATCAATATTATGTCAAGTTTTAGCCTGTATCTTCATTAATGACTGACAAATGTAGCAAGCATCAGTGAAGACTGACATATAAGACAGAGGCACTGGGGAGGTTAGCACCACATCCAGAAGAGCAGCAAAATGATTCATCTTTTAAGATTCAGCCTGTTATACAGAAGAAACTGTAACGTGAAATACAAATAAAATATGTATAGGCAGAAACCTGAAAAGAAATAATGATAAAAGTAATGAAAAAGTATCAAAGTACAGTTAATGGGACAAGTTTCAAGTAGTGGTAGAGAAACTATTATAGTTAAAAGGTATCTTCCATCCTGTTATGGGCAGAAAAAGGATAATGCAAAATGTCAATGTTCCTTTTACAGTTTCATGAAGACTATTGTACTTAGTTGCAGAAAACACTGTCAGAATAAGCCAAACTACAAACAGAATTTACCAACGAGCAGCAATAGTGATTCAATATTTGCAAACATGATGTTTCTGACTTAGATTTCAGAAAGAAAAAAGAACCAGGACACTTGATCATTTCCATGATCCCAATGCCCTGTACTGGGCATTGGTGAGGCCACACCTCAAATCCTGTGTTCAGTTCTGCGCCCTTCACTACAAGAGAGACACTGAGGTGTTGGAGCGTGTCTAGAGAAGGGCAATGGAGCTGGGAAAGGGCCTGAAGCACAAGTCTGATGAGGAGCAACTGAGAGAGCTGGGGATGTTTAGCCTGAAGAAAAGGAGGTTCAGGAGAAACATTGTCACTGTCTACAACTACCTGAAAAGAGGTTGTAGCAAGGTGAGGGTTTGTGTCTTTTCTTGGGTGGCAAGTGATAGGACAAGAGGAAATGGACTCAGGTTGCATGAGAGGAAGTTCAGATTGAATATTGGGAAAAAATTCTTCACTGAAAAGGTGGTCTGGCACTGGAGCAGGCTGCCCTGGGAGGTGGTGGAGTTATTTTAAAGATGGTAGGTGTGGCACTTAAGGACATGGATTAGTAGTGGAACTGGCAGTACTGGGTTAATGGTTGGACTCAGTGATCTCAGAAGTCTTTTCCAACCTAAATGATTACATGATTCTATGAATAGTTAAAAGGACTGAACCACAAAATGTGCATTTTTTGAAGAGGTTTTCCTGTAACCAGTTAAGAAATTTCCACTTGCATGTAGAATCTCTCACATGGAGAGTCAGAAGCATTTGTATTTGTAGGCAAATATGTTCCATTGCATGTACAAAACAAAACTGACTGAAAAGACACTACCACCTTAGGGAGAAAGATAATATTGAACAACTGGTTCATGCTGGAGAGAGTGGAAAACACTGAGCTGCAATTACTCCTGATGCCAGATTCCTGTATGTTTCTGGCCCAGTCAGGACATGTGCTCTTGTTTACCAGGAACCTCTTGCTTATTAGCTGTACTTTTGCATTTGTGAAAATAGGTGTTCTGAGCCCAAAATTACATATCAAGTTTGAGCACTGATACAATACCAAGGCTAAATAACAGCTGAGAGTCTGTGGTACATGAGAAAATAGTAGGGTAACAAGGCCACAAGATTTGCATTGATGTGACCTAGAGCTTTAAGGATAAGGAGAAAATGGGTTTGCATTTTTAATGAACAGAATAACTATCAGCATAAATACAAAAGTGATTGGATCAGCCATAGTTTTTATTAGATATTGTTGGGGTCTGTAGAGATGATGCAACCAGTTGTTTCCGAGATTCAAACTTAAAAAGTGTTTTTACAGACAAGTCTATATAGATTTCATGTGGGATGAAGTGAAAGGCTGTATATACCAGATGTTAAGGTCGACAGATTCCATAGTAACAATGTTCTGTTAAAAACACTTCAGCAGCATACAGAAAGCAATACATCATTTTGATTTTAAAGCATTGACAGGTTTTATTTTCCATGATATATTTTAACACTTTCTTATCAGTGTTTACATTTTTCAGCATTATAGTATTATATATGCAAATTCTAGGGGGTTTTAAAATTATTTTCGCTCTCCAAACATACCACTAAATGGTTATGGGGCCATTTGTCATGACAAATTAGATCAATCCCTGAGCAATGAAGAGGATCTATGCAATTTTGTCAGCCCTAAGCACTGCACTGTGTATAGGCATTTCATGATTTTTCTATTGTCTCAGTCTCCAGCAGAAATTAATGTGACCTGACACTCACTGATGAAAAGAATGAATGACATAGTCCCTGTATTGTATGGCTGCACACAAACCACTACTGTCACAGCAACATCGTGTCCAGAATCAATTACATATTGAACTTTCCAGAAAAGAAAATACTTTCATCACATTTATGAAGAAATCATAAACAATTTCACAGGAAAAATAAAAGTAACAATGAAAGTAGTAACCCTGAAGAGAAAGGTATATGGGAGATGGAAAAATGATCTTTGGATCATTTGAAGCACTATAAACTTCTGCTTCTCAGTTCTGAAGTAATTGCAAAGAGTTTCATTAGGGAAAAAAGCCTGTGAAGTCTTGCAGGCTGTGAGCCTCAGTCTCATATATGGAGTCAGTTTAAGGCTGTATTTAGCTAAAGTAACAAATACTACCTTTTCCTTGGTACCTCTGAATACCTAACTCATCATCTTCTGCATGCTTGTTGGCTTGGCTCATTTATATTTAACCAGATGACCAATATCCTTGGGTGGATCTGGACTGACATTTATTTGGTGGTCATTGGAAGATTTAGTAAGATCTTACACTAAAATAACCATTAAACATGGCCAGAGATCTACACACGGTTATCACTGGCCAGGGTTGCCAGATCTATGTTCTAAAAAGCATCATTCAAGACACATTTTGAAGGAGGTTTTGAAGATCACTACTTGGCCTGCACGACATAAAACAGTGGATAATCAAAAAAGAATACAGTGAGCACTTTCTAATCATCTTACCTCTTTTTTTTTTTCTTGTTTCTTTGTTATATGTCCAAGCTGAATTACATGAACAGGCTGCTACCAAAGGTTTCTGACAAGCAGAGGAGAATAAAGAGTAGTCACATAGAAAAGCAACAACTATTTGGGCTCAGAATAACGTTGTTAAAGTACCAGCACCAGGCAGAAAAGTCCCACCTAGATCAGGAGAAGGCACAGGCATGGACAAAAGAAGTACAGGCGACTGATAAAAAAAAAAGAAAAGCAACTCAGGTTCTCCGTTTATTACCTGTACATGGAAAACCCATGTGATTAAAGACATTTGGAAATGGAAGCTCATTTTATCTTAATGTTACCAGATACAAATGGAATTTCATCAAGTGTTACTAAGTGCACAGAGACCATGCAAGAACACGTGGATAGGGAATAAAAGTGTAAGCAGGATTTAATATAGTGCTTCAGGATTACTCTTTTTTAAAGTATTCTAATATAGAGCTAATGAACAAAAATCAAAGACATTGTCCTACTTTGTATTTCTTCAAATTCTAAATTAATTTATTGTTAATTTTAAAACTTTTAGAACTGGAGATTTGTTCAGGTTAAAGTTCACTTCAAAACCAAATTTTACTCCAGCAGCATATTCAAACTAATTCATTATTTGCACACATGAAAATGCAGCAGCTCAGATACAATTTTCCCCAAGGGCTGAATGCATACTAAAGGCAATAACAACAAAAATGAAAAAGAGCCCTACTCAGGAGTAGAATAATTATATTTCTAAACCATTTTTCACCTGTTTAAAAAAAATCCATTATATTGTTCTGCAGCCTTCACTGAACTAGCCAATTCATACACACACACACACACACATACATATGTATGTTTAAAATTTTCACTACTTATTAATTTTGCCTTGGTAATTTGTCTCTTTTTTGATTCTGAGCTCCATGGAGTCCAAATACACTCCTCAGAGCATCTGTCTTTCAAAGCTGGGACAACACCTAATATGCAACTGTCACTAACATATACAAATAATGAATAACACAAATAATGAATAATATAAATAAGTGGCAGGGAAGATTTGGGAGAATAAATTTACCCTTCAAAGGTCGTGTACAAAACCTGATTAAGTATCTAACAGACTCAATTTTAGAAGCAGTGAATATAGCTTATTTTAATTATTAGCTTTACAGGAGTCATCAATTATAGCTTGAGATACAAATCATCTACTACTAAAAGCTAATAATAGGGCAGGCGCTATACATTCTCAAATATGTCTTTTTTTACACAATTCCTACACAATTCTCTGGCATATAAAGCAGAGCCTTAATCCATTGCATGTATTACATTTGCCAAACCTAGTGATAAAATACACAAGAATATTCTATAGAGGCAGCAGATGTTCTTAACAGGAAAGAGTTTGCAGAGCCAAAGCATGAGAAGGTGCTTATAGCAGTTTTGTCTGCTGGTGTGTAGGCTGGGTTGCTCCTGATGTAGGTCAAAGTAGCAAAGAGTTTCTTCTGAACCTGAAATTGCTCAAAGATGACAGGCCCAACAGAATAAAAGAATGAAGCTTAGTCTGAACCTTTTTTTTTAGGCCTGTTTTTTTTTTCCCTGGATCTTGCCACGGTTGTCAGTGCCTCTAAATGAAGTTGAGCATGGAGTTACACACTCAGGTTAGAAGACCTAAGTACTATTGTTGCACTGGAGGTTGGAGGTAACTGGGAAATAGGAAGATTCTATGTAGTTATTAAACCATATAGTAACCTGATTCCAAAGTAAAAACAAGCCATTACTTTACTTGCTTTACAGTTGCTTTACTCTCATATATGTGACTGAAAAAGAATAAAATCATTGCTGCGGAGCAGGAAATGTGGTGGTATGAGATGCTGAAGTGCTGCATGTACGTGGCTGGAGAGTTTTGGGCACATCTCCATACAGGCAGGCAGTCGTGCTCAGTCTCTGAATTTCTGACTGTGAGACAGGTAGCCCTGTAGACAAGCAGTACCACTTACATGCAGCTGTCCTTGTGTCCAGAACTGCACATCAGAGAGCCATGTTCTCGCTTTTCCGCTCGGCTTCATTTCATGTCGTCACATCTCAGACCGACAGAGCAGTGGCACAGGTGATGCTGCTAGAGGCACATGTCACACATGCAGTATGATGCACAGCTTCACCACACCACACTCCTTAGTGCAGAGCTTTTGAAATCACTGGTGACTCTTCTGTCTCCATCCTCTAGAATGAGAAACTAAGTGGAACTGTTTGCCTCTGTCGGAAAGAAGCATGTCCCCAGTCTGTCTTCCTCTTCTGGCAATGGCCTAGAAAATCAACTACCACATTTGGCTGATTTTGCCTGGGTTAGAGTTGATTTTTCTCACAGTGGCTAGTACTGGGCTCTGTTTTGGATGTGTACTGAAAACAGTGCTGATAACTTGGGGATATTTTTGTTGCTGCTGAGCAGGGCTTGCACAGAGCCAAGGGCTTTTCTGCTGCTCCCCACCCCACCAGTGATTCTGAACAAGAAGTTCTGAGGGGAAACAGCAGGGACAGCTGATACAAAATGATATCCCAGACCATAGAGTATCATGCCCAGTACATAAAGCTCAGGGAGAAAAAGCAAGGGGGAGATGTTTGGAGCGATGGAGTTTGTCTTCCCAAGTCACCATTACATGTGATGGGGCCCTGCTCTCCTGGAGGTGTCTGAACTCCTACCTGCCCATGGGAAGCAGGGAATTAATTCCTCATTTTGCTTTGCTTGCATGTATGGCTTTTGCTTTCCGTTATACTGCCTTTATCTCAGCCCACGAGTTTTCCAGTTTTTACTCTTCCAATTCTCTTCCCAATTCTGCTGGTGAGTGAGGGAATGAGGTGCTGTGTGAGGCTTAGTTGTCAGCTGGGGTCAAACCACAACACACCTGAAAGCCCAGATTTCATATTTGGCTTTGTTTTCATAAGAAGAAAATTAGGAGAATATTGTGTATCCAAGTTAAAATATTTAATGAGGAAAACGGGAACTGCAAAGTGAAAGACAAGTGTATCTTCCAAAATCCTTGCCTCTGTCACAGAAGATATATCCTTTAGATAAATCCTTTGCTTAAGGTCTAGGTTATTGCTGTCAGACAAAATAAGGGAAGCAAAATGACACTTCTGAGTCAGATTTCTTCTTTCCAGTGATGTGATTTGCTAGAGCTTTCACAGTTAAATAAAAATATTGGAAATTAACATCCCTGGTTGTTGGGGTGCCTGAGATTAGTTGTGAAGTCAATATCTTTTATCTTTCTGTAAACAGATAATCTTATAAAGGAATATGTACATAATATTTGTTCTGTGGAGTTTTTTAATTGCTTTAAACATTTCTTTCGTACAGTAGCTGTGCTGTACAATACAGATGCAAATCTTGATGTCATATATTTGATGATTATATTAACAGAAAATGTATAAGAAAGCATTCCAATGAAAAATTAATTTTAATAATTTTAGATTAGTTTTTTGTTTAGTTCACAAGTACAGATCCAAAAAAAAATTTATATATATAAATCTAAATGTAGTGAATTTCCCTGTAGAAGTGTGTTCCATTTCTGCTGCCTAAGTAGTCCGAAAATAAGGCAACTTAGAGTGCAGGAACAAAGTCCCTATCAATAACAAATCTAATTTAATAAAACAAACTGGGATAAGTCTTATATGTGCTTCAAGCAAAAAAGAGATAGCAGCAATTTATGAATGTCTTGAAGGCATAAAAAGTACATACAGTGTATCTGCTTTTGTTGCTCAGACTATAAATCCATTTCTTAGGACAGATAAGTGTGATTACCCTTTAAACAAAAAAGTTATTATCATTAAGAATTATGTCAACTTGGTGTAAAATTCTTAGAGCGGAAGCTGCTTCAGGACTTCAGATTTTTGCATTTGGCTATGCAAAAGAAAATGTTCAGTCTCAGACCCTTCTTGTTGAAACTGTGATGATACTGACAGGTATCAAAGGAACCTAAAAAAAAAAAAAAATTGAATTCATTAGTTTTTATTTGAATTTGCATTGCTGTGGTTTTCTAACATGCATAGTGTTTGGTTTAGAAAAAAAATATTGCAAATTATTTGATTTCTTTCACACTGTGTCTCAAAAAAGAGTGCCCACTCTTTTCCTTCAAGATCTGTCTTTTCCTGCCTGGTCTTATATGAAGTTTTATCTTTCTACAGACACACCTCTGTTATACAGTATGTGTTTCTAAGTCTACTCAGTATGGGATCTTTCTTTACTGGGATACAAACTTTATTAAAGCAAAGTTTTATGACTGGATTAGTTAAAAGTTGTTTCCAATTCCTAAATACTGAGAGCAGTACAAGAGCTGCTGCTGTTCCATGCAATGACATAGCATAGTGTGGATCACTTGTGAACATCACTTGAGCCTCCGCATCTGGCATCAGATCTCCATTCTCACATCCCTCTGCCCATGCAGAGGTCTCCTCTATGGTAAACCTATGAGACTGCACTTTTATTCACTGTTATTAATTTAAATGCCAGTATTATTACTGCTTGTGTCAGAATTTTTTTACCACTTTTTCTCCAGAGGAACTGCAGCAGCTCAAGAGATGCATGATAACTTCACAGAGACTGAACTTCAGTAAAGAGGATAAATAAACTAAACAAACAGTATCAAACAAAACTCATCAGTGCCTGAGGATTGCACATCCAAATGCAAAGCCCCATGCCCCTTTGAAAGTGTTTCACTCTACCAATGTGAGAAAAAATGCATTTGAAAACTAATTAAGTGCATGACGGTGGTGTTGTGTAAGGTAATTGGTATCTGTTAGATGATCTCCCACACCAGGTTCAAAAGGTCCCGCTGGCCCAAAGTCCTTATCCTGACTATATTTATCATTCAGACCTTGGGGCGTGCTGGAGCCCTTTGATGTCTGACATGTGGAAATTTTCCACCAGCTTTTGGTCTCATCCCTCTCTCAAAGAGCTGAAAATTAGTTCTAACCCTGAAACATGGAATGAATAATCTTCTGCAGAAAAGTATCATCAATTATTACATCTTCAGAATGTCCAATTCCTTCTGTGAAAATGGCTTTGAACTAAAATAGTTCAGAATGGCTGTACACTTGCAATCACTCTGCATGGGCAAATAAGGCAACTTCCTGCAGTTTTTCTAGCATCTTGTCCTTAAAGAACTCCTTTGCTGCCAGATAAGTCTCTTCACAGGAAAAGTCAACCATCTTGAAGTTCCCACTCTAAATAACTCTAGAGAAGAGCTTTGTAAATGGCAAAATAGCACCACAAACTCTACTGCTCCTGTCTTTGCAGACACATAAGTTCATGCAGCTGACAGGTTGTGTTAAGTCTCCTGAGGGACTATAAGCATGAATCAGGACTCAGCAAAATCAGAGAATTGAATTTGGATTGAAATTGGTTTTTAAAGTACCCAGGGTAATTCAAAAAACACTTATTCTTGCATGCCAAAAGACCGTACTCCTCCATCTGGTAAGCTATAAGGGATAATGTAGTATGCAGAATGCTTCTAAACATTTAAAAAAAAAAAAGCTTTAATAATTATTCACCTCCATGATATGTTTTATCTGTCTGTGCTGAGCTTGTCTAATATTCTAAATTATGCTCAGCTTTGCTACTTTTACTTAGGGATTCATAACTTTGACAAAGAACAGTAGACAGTAGACCTTGAAATAAGGAAAATAAAAATAGGTTTAGAAGACGCTGCTGCAATCTACTGTGGAAAAGTGTAGGTGTGTATCGTCTATAATTTATTAGCAGCATTTTCTGGAGAATTGGTTGCATTCAAAAACCTTAGACATACCTGGATTTCAAAGGAGATTCCTCCAAGTGCCAGGCACTGATGTTATTTTAGTTTTTAAAATGGTTTCATGTCTCAGTAAAGGCTAGTAATGGACTATCACTGCAGTGTGCTGAACATTCCCTGCACTTTCAGTGATGGAAAGAATCTCAGAGCATGTCAGGAAGGGATTGGTATGAGACCACTCATTTCTCCCTTGATTTCTTTCTCTAATGATCCATGTACTGAAGACATGCTTATTAATGAATAGAGGCCACTGCTATGAGAGCTCTCACTGTTCTTTTGTCTCCATTCTTTCTGGGAAAATTGTTCAGAATGAATTAGTCTAATTGGGTATGATTTTATCACTTTTGCTTGCAACCTCTTCATATGCCGGATTTGGTCTGCAATGGGGGTGAAAGGTGTGTGCTGCCAGGCTGGTGCAGCAGCAACCGAGGAGCCAAAAATCCCCCTGGAGCCCACAGAGCCAGGTGTGACCACCCCTCAGTGTATCTGTATTGCTCACACTGCAGAGCCGGCACTGCTGGACCAGCTACAGCGCTGCTGGCTCAGAGTAACTTACTACCCACGAGTCACACTGCTCCTGGTTTATTTCAGCCCCCGAAGAACTGTGGAGTACAGACACAAAAAGCTGCTGGCGACTTTGCTCACATCTGTTCTGGAACCACAGACTTCGTAGTGTTTCCCATGTGAAAAGTAAACTCATTTCCTCCTCGTGCAATTTGTTTGTGCTGCACCCTTCTTCCTAACACAAGAGCCTTCCATAAACACTTCTCACAGCCTCCTATCCATGCACCTCAGTTATTCCCATGGAAGTGTCTCCATTGCTTGACAGCTATTGAAAATAAGGCACAACATTTGCCTGAAAGCTTAAGTAATAATCATTATATTATAGACAGTCTCTCCTCAGTGTATCAAAGATTTAAGTGAGGGATTAAGTTTAAATTGTTCTATTTGGTCTTGCAATATCTCTGCAGTGAGGAATATTCACCATCTCCATCTACAGACTTGCCCTGACACAAGGCTTGTAGGATGTGCCACATTCTCCATCTTCCCATTTGTTTCAAACCCTTGCTTTTTCCTAAAAAACAACCCTCCTCCTCAGGAATTTAATTATCCCTAAATTGTCTTTGGTGTGCTAATTTTATCATCATGGCTGTTTGTTATTTCACATATTTACTAATTATCCTCCTTCCCCCAGTCACCACAGAAAAATTTATTTTGGAGAAAAAATTGAGGTAATGTGGGAAGTGAAGGTGTAAAGGTATTAAATAACTAGTTCAAGATCACAAAGAGAGTTCATCCAAGCAAATTAAGATTTCTTGAATAAGAAACACTTACAGAAGAGATCATTCTCCTGCTGTAAGAAATAAATGCTCAAGAATCTGCAGTCCTGAGAAGTTACTTTAGAAAATAAAACAGAAAAACAGATCTCACTGTAATCACTTTCTTACGCTCATTTGAAGAATAAACCAGACCAATGGCTACGGCTTATGCAGCTCTACAATAGACAAAATTTAAGTCAAACCTACATAACCAACTATGTAAGAGAGGACATTAGCTATGTGTGACCTTCCTTAGGATAGAGAGAACTGCACTTACAAAAAAAGCTTGGTAAGCTATTTCAGGCTGCAAGTTTGAAATAGGTTTTGTCTTTTGGGGCTGTTTATTCCTCATGACATTTTAAGCTTTTATTTCTATTTTTCCATGTATAAAACAGAAGTAAATATACTTACTCTTTGTTGAGAAGCTTTGTAAGTTCCTGGGAGAAAAAATACAAGAACTAAAAATTATTAATACATTAAATAGCATTTGTATTGAAATTCTGAGAAGAAAGCCAAAATGACTACTGGTCAGTTAATTCCCAGCGTTATTCTTTTCTCACTAATTACATGTTTACCTGAGTGAAAGAGGACTTGTTTACCCAAAGGACACCACTGAAGTTATAATAGCCTGTAAGCTAGGCACATAATTAGGCAGTTTTAAACTATATAAATGATAGGCTATTGTGTCTCAAATAATTATGGTCTTATCTTATCACTGCGCCACTAAAGATAAAGCTTGGAAAGTAGAAAAATTACTCAGAAATAACCTTCATATGATGTGATGTATCAGCCCTTCAGAAGGAAGGGTTAGCAATTGAAGAAGTGAAGCACAGGCATCCAGCAGCATGCTCATATCCCTATCTGCACAAGGTCATGCAGACACTAAAGAACCAGTTCCTGTACACTTCTTCCCAAAACTACATTCTTCACATGTATTTCCCACACCAGCAAGACTATTCCAGTCCTGCCTTGGCACAAGGTGGCACAGCACTGATTTCCCAATTTCCTTCACCCACCACCATTCTTCCATGCTTGGGCTCTGTTTGCTTCAGCATTAGTGAGAGCAAACAGGAATCACAGAGGGATATTACTGCCACACAAAATATCAAGAATTACATCACTGTATCACAGACTCTTGTTGGAAATTCTGGATGGTATCCTTATGAAATGATCTTGTTTCACAAATTCAGAATGTAGTCTCTGCAAAATAAAAATCTTTGTGTGTCTATCATTTTGCTGAACTAGAAGCAATTTGTCCAGCTAAACTCAGCTTTAATACTTCCCACTGAGCTGCCAAGCATGCTTATTTGATTGTCATAATCCCATTCAATGCACCGTATATCATCTGCTTATGTCACCCACCATGCCAAGGAGAGTCTGATCTTGTCCTTCTTCCAAGGTTACATCATATACTGGTAATGATTCAGAAGATACCACAGCACAGCATATGGTTTTCCCTGCTTTCAGTGTGAAATGCACAGGGAGAAAGGCTATTTGGATATGGCTCACAGCAGACCACAAAGGGTGAGTGCTTTAACAGGAAAAAAAAAATCTTAGCGTTGTTTTACAATTTGTTCTGTTTGTCTTTTACTTCGTGCATGAGATTTAACCTCACCATGTTGCAGACAGAACCATTATCAATTTTACCACTGTGTAGATTTATAAAAGTTGTGTGACCTCTTGTGGTGCAATAAAATATTACCCGTATCGTCCGTGTGTAACAGCTTATACAACCTGCAATAGACAAACAGCCCATATGCCTTGATGACTAGATTTCTATTAAACAAAGAATAACTACTGCCTGAGAAACTCTCATTAACAATGAATTTCCCTTCATATCAGTTATTTAATTAGTGCATGTATTTTGGATAACTCTTAATTGCTAGCTAGATCAATTTTCATAAGCTAAATCTATTCTTAATTTATTTTCTTTTAATTTCTGATATGACCTTAAAACTCCACATTCAGCCATAATATAAGGATGCTCATACTGAAAACATCACTTCATACCTGTCATTAATGATGTTTGTCACTGAAGAAGTTCTTTAAAAAGTATCTTGAATCTGATTACATGCATAATAGATTTTCAGGAGTCTAATGCATGCATGTCAATAGCAAATGTACATAAGAAATGTTACTATTTGCAAAATTGGATGCTATATATATATATCAATGTAGGTACTGGCATTCCTGAAGTAACACAGGAAGCTGAGACAGTATTGTCAGTGTGTGCAGTTGGTTTCTATAACCATGCATAAAGCTTGTTAAAAAAAAAAATCAGGAAAAAAGTGGCATCATTTTTAAAAACTGTATGAATATTTGTGCCTCATATTGTATATTACTTGTGGCCATGACAACCAACGATAGTAGCAAGACTGCAATGCCTCTGCAGTCTTACCACAGCAGCAGCCTACTGATGTGCTGCATGCAGCATACTCAACAGAATACCACCAGATACCATGTGAATACCTGCCATCAGTTGTCTGCACCAGAAACACTGTTTTAATAAACACACTGGAGCCAACACCAGAAACAGCTTTATTTCTGTTTCTAATGTAGTCCAAGTTGTTCAGTTCCCTGAATGAGGTATCTGACACCTTGCAGAATTAGTCTACATACAATTTTAAAGCCAGGAGAAGCTTAAGGATACTACAATGTCATTTTTTCCACTCCTATTTATAACAGTCTCCTCTCATTACCTGAAATACACAGTGATGTGTAAGAACACTTTCAGAAATGGTTTAACAAGTAATTAACATTAACCACATTGCAAGCAGGATCTAAATTTGATTAAGCTTTTAATAATATCCACCTTTCTTACTTACAGTACAGTATTTTTCAAGTTAATAACTGATAGATTTTTTCATATTATTTTTTATTTTCTTTCCCCTTTTCATCTATGCTTCCGTATTTTGTTTTCTTCTACTGCACTTAGTTTAACATGTATCAACTGCTGACTGCTTTCCTGTGTTAGTTGTGGTTCCTGATTTAGCTAAAGTACTTCCAGGAAGACGAGTAAGCTGTACTGGTAATGTACAGACCTTGTGTGCTAATGTATAGACCTCTTAAATATGTGTAAAGGCTTGATTTACAAGGAAGGTAGAAAGCAAGAAGTCTTAAAAATCCAGCTTATCAAACAGCTATTCAAACTGCAAATTATAAAAACCTCAAGCTTTTTGATTGTATATCAAACATCTGATGTGTGTGTAATAATGTCTAAATAACTCTTTTAAATAGGAAATAAAATACTTTACTGTAAGAAAGCCCAAAATATAGCTGAAGTTTACATATATTGTACAATTTTGAAAAATTAATTATTCTGTTGTGGATCCTCAGTTCTCAGTAAGAATGTGTAGCACAGTTACAGAGATGCTTTGAAGCTTTTGTGGGAGACTTTCACAAGGCCAAAGAGAAAAATAAAACTTCCCAAAGTTTTACATCTAAAAGCACCACAAGTCATTAAGTTATATTTAAAAGAAAAGAAAAAGAAAGGGAAAAAAAAGGTAATATGACTGTGTAAAATGCCAGTGGGAGAAAATTTGGGGTCCTCCACCTTTGCAAACACAGACTAGCCTACAAAGGGGGTTCTCTAGTGCCCAAACATGTCATCAAAAGCTGTGTGAAATGGCAGTGTGTTTTAATCATGCCCATTCTGAAGAAGAAGCAGCATCTCCTGCATTTGGTGGCTCATGTAGCTGAATGTTGATTTTATTAACAGACAGATCAAAGTAAGAGCTGTGTGAAAAGACATAAAACCTAAGAAAAGAAGAAAACTAATTGCTTCTTTAGATCCATTTTTAAGGGAAATTAACATGATTTGGAAAATATCTGGAAATCAATCAGAATTTTAAATGCTAGAATAATGGGACACCTTCAGGTGACTTGAGAAAATAGACATTGTTTTTTTGGAACAGCAGATTGTAAACGTGTTGCAGATTCAATGTAGCTGGATATGCAATACAGAGGGTATTTGAAGGAGTATATAGAACCAAAACATAGGCTCCATGTAAGACCCCTGAGCAAGGTGCAGAAAGAGCAATCTAATTCACTGTGACAGATGTATGTGACACAGAGAATTCTGCCTGTAACTAGGAAAATAATGGATATCTTCTATTATAAACATCTTGGGAGATTTTTTTTTTTTCAGCCTCAGATCTGAGCCTGTGAACACAGACAAAGTGAGGGAATTTGTTCTTGTAATAAAAGTTCCAGTATCTGACTTCCCATTCATCAACTTCCAGTTAGACAGGAACAGGAGCAAAAGATCCTATGCATTACAAAACAGCATAAAATATTTACAAGTATTTTAAACAAATTTTGTTATTTCTCTTTGACATTATTTAATTCATTGGATTACTACCTTTGAATGGCAACAAGTATGAATCCTTCAAAAGTATAATCACTGGTGAACATCTCTTCCCATTGCCATCCTTTTCTTCAGGAATAATCATACCCCCATTGTACTTCCCTGCACTGGTGGATCTCTCCACCAAATTTCATTATAAGCTTTTGCCTCCCCCACCTGCTTCTCCTTCCCTACAGGTTACATTTTCCACCTGAAGCTCCTTGCAGACATAAATGCAAGCACACAGGAGAGTCCAGCTGGCACTGCTGCCCTGAGCCACCATCACAGTCACTCCGTGTAATGGAGCAGTCAGTACAGAGCAGCCTGGAGATCTATTACAACACAAAATGAACAGCCAGAGGCAAGACAGAGGTCAGTCTCAAGATGAACTGCTCCTGAGCTTTGGATACTTCTTCTTTCTTCTCCCTCCATTATTGATGGTGCAATAAAGTCATTGTTTTTGTTATAGTCCATGTACATAAGGTAGAAGAAATGTTGTTTTTCATTGGTCCAATAACCTCAAAGTTTGAAAATACTGAAGTTGTTTGATGGGAATTAACTTTGATAAAATTCCAATGGTAGAAGCAGACCAGTTGGATAGCAGGCTTCATGCAGACTATAGGATCAGTCCATGGGGCTTGATTTGTGTCTCACGTATACATTTATACTTGGGGGGGTTTGTTGTTGGGATTTTTTTTGTTTTGTTTTTATAAACCCACTCTTCACCTTTTTCAGACTCACAGTAATTAACATGCAACTAGCTTTTGAGTAGGTTTAAGCCTTAAATGGGAGAAATTCTGCAACTTTCAGTTTTGTTCAACAGCATGTCAGTGACAGAAACTCTCATCAGTTTCAGTATGATGAGGACTGGGTTTTCATATCCCCATTCACATCATTCATCTAACACAAAAAAAAAAAAAAAAAAAAAAATCAGAAAACAAATTAATTTCCTTTCATATTTTAAACAGAAGAAAGGGAGTGCATTCCACTTCAGGGGCTGCCTTCTGTATAATACTTTAAAAAAAAAACAAAAAAAGAAAAAAAAAAACACCAAAAAAACCCCAACTAAAACTGTCTAAGGAGCTCTAGACTGGTTTGGACTACAGAATTACACATACTGCTGAGAAGAAAAACCTTAAAAAAGTAAATCTTCTTGCAGAATCCCCAGGAGATGCCTTCTAGTGTAAATATAATTTTCATAGAAGGAAGTAAAATTTATCAAATAACCAGCTGTTGGCCCTGATGGGCCCCTCTAACAGAATTTTTTAAAGCTAGGAAGATGGAAAAATGTACTAAAATATGGGTTGATCTTGCAAGCCTGAACTAAACCCTACAGGGAAGAAACTTCAGATCTAACAAAATGATCAAAAGCTACAAAGCATAAAAGTCTCCAAACAGTTAATGATTCTTCACCATTCCTGGAAATGATCTGTCTTTCCATAATGTTTACTACCCTTGTGACCCATGGGGGTTTTTTACATGCTTTTCTCTTGCCATGCTAAGTTTTCCATTTAATTCAGCATTAATAGATTCTGGAAATTTTGAGGCATCTTCCCAATAATATAAATCCAGAAGGCATAAACCTTTGGCTACCATTTTGAGTGCAAAACAGTGTATCTGCAGGTGTTCATTTTCTGTGTAAAACCTTCTTATAAGATGAAATTTCCTATGTATAAGGCATGCTGAAATGTGAACGTCCTTTTAAAGGCTTGAGTAAAATTAATTCAGTCTTCACGAACACATGCTACAAATACTTCATTCTGTATCCCTAGGCACAAAGAGAGGGATACTTTATTTTCCATGTTTTACTACTCAAAACAGATTACTCAGTATTGTCTGAACTGCAGGTTTGACAGGTCTGAAAATTGTTCTTCCAGAGATAAGTGGGGACAGCACACCTTTTTATTTGTCAGGACAAATGGGAAATAGCAGAATCTCTCTTCCTTAAACCTCCCGTAATATCTCACAACTTACTTTCATTTTAATTATAAGAATGCCTTCAGTCAAACTGCTTCTTAGGAAGGAGGTGTAGCAAAACAGAAGGTTCAGCAACACCTAATCAATGTTTAACTGTATTAAAAAATAAAAACAACAAAACAAACAAACAAAAAAACCAAACCAAAAAATTACAACAAAAAGTTTGTGTTTTTAAGTGCTTATATAAGCCATCAACACATGCCTTACTATGTTGTTACTCTGTATTACAGTTATATTCCAAAAGAATCCTGAAGAAAGAAAATGGAAAGAAGAATGATTCTGAGACCCACAAGAAAAAGAGACATGAAAATAAAGTCTCAAATTCGGTTGGAATGTTTACTTAGAATTTTAGAGAAAGAAAGCTCTTATTGTGATTAAACTCGTGTATTCAGATTTGCATCTATCCGTAACACCATTCTTTCTTCTGAACATAGTTTTCTGGCTGATGAATTTTTAAAAATGTATTCTGACTAGCTGCATTTATGGATAGTGCAGGTGTGAGAATAAATAGTTCAAATAATTTATCAAGAAATATCATCATTAAAGGCAAGATAAAATCCATATAAAAATTGGCATGCATTTTATATTACTCTGCCAGTTACTCCATCAGTGAGGAATTTTTTTCCAGTATTCATTTAGAATCCCAGAAATATGAATATTTAGGACTATAGATAATAAAGGCAAAATGTAAGCAAATAGGAGCAAAAAATTCAAGTACTGAAATGAAAGCACTCTAGCAAATTGACTGGGTTCTACCCCCTTTGTAAAGTTTTAAATCCAAAATATCTACGTAGTTTTCATAAAATCAGTATAAATTTTTCAAAATCGATGGCTACAACATATACTGGAAAATTATTGGCAACTTTAAACATTTCATAACCTTTGCTAACTTTTCTGGGGGTAAGTGCAATTTCTGTCCTACATCACTACTGGGTTTAAGCAAAATAGACTGCAACAAAAAGTGAAGCAGAGACATGTTCTGAATTCATGAGAGCATGGTCCAAAGAAATTAAAAGGGTCACTAAGGTTTATACAGTGAAAAAAAAAAAAAAAAAAAAAAAAGAAATTAATTCATTAAGCTCAATCTTGAATGTCTTGTGAGTTAATAGTAGATATATTTTATATACTACAGTTGCAAAATTATGAACTGGTAAAACAACAGTCTCTTTGAGAAGTGATATTCTCTCCCTGATAAACTGTATTGAACTATTACTGACGTTTTTGCTAAGGTGTTACAGAGTTTTATGAAAAATTGTCTGAATTCACATAAAAGAGTTTATTACAAGGGTATAATAAAATCTGTTCTGGAGATAATTTCATCTTTTAAAAGTTTGGCTAACCTCTACTAGATGTACTGACTTTTTTTTTCTACTTTTTCAGTGAATACAGACATATAGAATGATGACTGAGATGGTAGGGTTGCTTCCCATATTTGAAAAGATACTTATATTTTTCTTTCAACTGTTTTTTTCCTACAAAAATAAGTGATGGCTTTCTCAGTTTTTGACTAATGATTTGTGAGAATCTTCTCTTCATGAAAGTGGCAGATTTATAGATCTCACAGGCAAAATTTAGCCAGGCAGTTACTATGCAAATTTCTTCAAATTTGCCTGTCACTATGCCTTAATCTTTACTTTATCTGCTTTATCTGCCAATTTTTGTATAGGAAAAGAAATCTCACAAATCCTGCAAGGAAGAGTGGAACCACAGCCTCATACAAATCTTCCAAGTTCAGCACATCCTCTTCTCCATCTTGATCATCCATATGTTATACGATGAAAAAAAAAATCAGTCTTTCTCCCAGTCAATTTCTCAACCTTCTTCACTTGTCAGAAGAAGTGCTATTATTATATATAGCACACTAACACCTAGAGATCGTAAGTGAGACAGGAAGTCAGGGTGCAATTTATCTCTCTAAAAGTAGATTACTAGCACTCATTCCAGTGTTTTGCTCTTTGGAAGCTGCTCACCTGAACTCTTGTCTCCCAGAAGCAATGCTTTTACTGTCTTCTCTCATGCAGGCATTGAGATGTCCATAAGAAAATACTGCTTACTTTGCATAGATTCTCCGTGCATTTAAAGCTTGGCTGAAACTTGTCATAATTCAGCTGTCCCTTACTGACAGCTGCAACAGCTTTTATATGGTCTTTATACAACCATTAATGTTTGCAATGCCAGGACCCACCAGCTGGGCATCTCTCGAATAAGACAACTCTCAAGGTGATGGCAATCCCTAAACTACATATGTTCATGTATATGGCTTGGGGCCTGGTTCAGCAATATCAAGGAAAAAAATTTACTGGATATTGTGGAAACTCCAGAGCAGGTTCAAAAGAGAGAAGCAGGAAAGTCTACTATATAGAGCTTGGTAGGATTGAGTATTCAGGGAAAGGGGAAGTTTACATTTAGCAATGGACCCAACTGGGTTCACATGATGCAGATCTGATTCCAGGACAACCAAAGAAGCCCCATCTAGTGAGCATAAACAGATTTACATAGAGGCAGTAAAGATGAATTGCAAACAACACTCCAAAATATACCCCCATGTTTGCCAAACAACACATTATTTTCATACACCACTTGCAAGGAGAGAAAGAGCATGTGGACATAACACTTGAGAGTACCTTTGTGCCTTGCCTTTAGGTACTATTTCTGCAGGCCAAAAGGCTAAGGATGGCAGTCACCATAAAGAAGGATGAGGGGAAGCTGAACTAGGGATAACCAGGTGAACAAAACCTGCCTTGGAGCCAGGCAGAGTTCCTGGAGGGGTGCAGGTTAATCCACAGTTACAAAAGAGAGTAGTTTTCCAGCACCACGGGCACCAAAGGCAGGTTAGGAGCTATAGAGGCTTATCAGGTACAAGATATTGCTGCCACATTCTGCAGCCCTAATCCAGCTCTGATGCAGAAGATGAGAATCCTCTCAGCAAAAAAAAGCACAAATAGGTAAGTTTAATGGAAATAGAAAAGTATTTTATATGGACTGAAAAGGTGATGCTGGATGTTATACCATAAAAATTAATGAAACAGAAAAATAATGAAAGATATAACCAAAAAAGAGAAAAAAAAACAATCAAGAATTTATGACTGTCTTGTTTATCTCATTGGTCATTTTCTGTGCTTTCTTCTGGATTGTTCCTCCCCTGGAGAAGGAGCAGATGGCACCACCCCAGGCATTTTGACGCAGTCTTGGCAGCCCTTGTTCAGGGATAGTGTGAATAAAGGGTTTTCTTTTCTGCCCTTACCTTCTTTGCTTCACAGCCGTGCCTTGCTATTGCTGCCTTACAAGCAGAGGTACTAGCAGTAGCATCAGCAAGAGCTGCAGTGGCAGCAAAAATTCCTTCAGAGTTGATGTTTATAGCTTCTATTTGGGCCAGTGTCATGGATGTGTTAATAATAGGAATTTCACCAACAGGGCTGAGTTTGTGCAGTGCAGCACTAAAAACCCGTCTTGTCCCTGACTCCCTGCAGAGGGGCCATGCTGCCTCAAAGAAGAAGATATGGTACACCAGCAATATCAAGCTCCTGGGAAATGAATGTGTGGAATAAAGAACTCCATACAGAGCTTCCAAAAAGAAACTCACCCACGTGTGAGTTTCTCTTAGTGTGACCACTGTACTGGGAATGCAACACGGTGAACATTGATAGATGGCCTAGGCAGGGACAGGCATCTAGAGATTATAAGCAAATCTTTAAGCTGAATAACTTCCATGGAGACTTTCCCATGCTGATCTAATTACCTGGCAGAAACTCAGAGCAAAAAGGCTGTTCTGCAGCTGTGTTCCTCTCTAGTGGCCGAGGCTCCACTACTGACAAGTGGGGTGAGCAGGAGAAGTGTCTGTTTGGGAATCTATAGACCATTGGACTGCTCAGGAAACGTGGCTCAGGAGAGTTCCTAGACTGAGAAGTGTAGAAATTGGGTACTGATATGCTGAACTCCCACATATCACATACCTGCCTTGGCATTCTGAGTGCTGGAAGAATTTGTGGCAAATGTGAGAATGCTTGGCCTCTCCCCACACCGTCCTCGGAAAGACAAGGAGAAAGTCCAATATTTTGAAGCGGATGGAGTCTTCATCAGTTTCCAAAGTGCCTCTACCTGAACTTGAGTGAGGCTCATTTTCTAGAGAAGGACAACTTGGTGACAGATGCTATGAGCAGCACAGTGCTACCTGCAACAAAACTTAACCTGGACTATAACCTAGTGTGTCATCAGTTGGTACAAGGCCAATTCAGTTGCTTAAAAAGGAGGAAAACTAAGAAAAAGAACTTGGGAATGCAGAGAGATGTTGGTAGGTCCTGGTGTAAGACAAGATTTCACTGTCTGGTCCAAAGAAAGTTCAGTGTTACAGAGGAAATACATCAAGATTGGCTCTGATCTTTTAGTAAATCACTTTAATGGTACTGCACTTCTTCATAACATCAGAATGGAAGGGAGAGGCTCCTTCCACCATGAGATATGGGTCATTTTTCATATGCTTAGGTAGGTGGGTGAGGGACACATTTGCAAATTTGCTGACCCTCAATTTATTTCCTAGCCTTTCTCTTTAAACTGTGAAAAGCTGAGAAAATGTAAGTAGTTAGCTCAGCTCTTATTTCTTTACAGTCCTAGTTGCCACATTTAAGTCCCCTTCTGTCCTGTGCCTTTGGCATTGCTTCATCTCCTCCCCACCCCTCTACACATGGTTATATTTATCTTAGTAAGTGGATTTAGCCCAGTAGGAATAGATTTGCAAAAGAGATTAACTGCTGCTCAGTATCAGGTGTCCAGTACACGTATTTCACATGGCTGGGGATTTGTACAGCTACCTTGATACAGCACCATGAAGATGAATCACTATAGAGGGCACAGTTTTCCAGATTTACTCCACTGCAGAAACATATCAGAGGAATTCTGACTCTACAGAAGCTCATTTTTAGGAATGAGTTTTAGAATATATATGGAAGTCTCCTCATAGTCAGATGAATTTTACTCTCAGTGGACTTACAGTACAGTCGTGTTTTTTGTACAATGTTTGTGAACATTGCATTAACTCCTTGGAGAGTTAATTCTGTAAAATTCTTATTGTCCTATCCTCTCCAAAATACCATATGGGAAGAAAATCATCCTTGATTTCAAAATAATTCTCCACAGCCAGTGGAAGGGAATTTATTTACTGCAAGAATTTATTATTACTGGCATTTATTTACTGCAAGATGAAAGCAAGGTCTTGCATATCCAAATCACCATTCTCTGCTTCAGAGGATTCTTGAAAAGCAGAATATTGCATGTTCCTTTGTAGTCATGTACGCTGAGAAACTCATGCAGATCCCATCCAGCCAACAATTGGCTAAACCAGGGATTGATGATTCAATGATGACACAGTGCATTACTGTAATTTTTAAATGTATAATACAACTTAATAGGCCCATGGTAAGACCCACTCTTTGGTTCAATTTTAGGACTGATTTGATTGTAAGAGGGTAGGTCACTGACTTGCCAGGTAACATGATCTGTGTATTTTCAACACAAAACTCCTTTCCTTCTCAAAAACATTTTAAAAAAATAGACCTGTGAGTCTACTCTCCTACACAAAAGTCTGTTTTTCAATACCATGAAAATGTCCACACATTTGTACCAGTACTCTAGTGGAATGTTAGAGTAGATAGAATCTCTAAGGTTTTATTCCAAATAAATATATATTTTAACAGATGTTTTAAGGTAATATGCACTTTGTTAAACTGACAGCCCATTTTCTGAATTTTCCTCATGTAAATTTGTAGATGTCAACATCAGTATTTTCTGAATGAGGTACAATATGACAAACCATGATCCCAAGCACAGACCTCTTCAAAGTTCCATTTTACTGGATAATGACCCTGCCCTGAGACTAAAATAACACACAGCACTATTTCTCCTGCAAACTAAAAACTGTGTGACTTTGCTTTGTCCTACATACCAGCCTTGTGGACTGCACATCACAGATATTTCATACACATTCATCCATCATTCTTGTTTCCTTTCTACAACACTAAATCACACCTTTTATAGTCCACACTTAAGCTGCCAAAAAACCCTAAAATGTACAGGAAGCCTGCTTTAAATTATTTAATAAAGCTTCACTTACATAAATCTTATTCTACCTAAAGCCCTATATGAAAGTAAAGATGCTTTCCTGTACAGATGAGTGCCCAGCTTTTCCCCTTATCCGATTTTACCAAATATGATTCAGAGTACTTGAAAGTTCCTCCACAAACAGCATAGCAGGAAGCCTCCCTTTTTGTGGATTTATAACTGTACCACGTGGCCACTTCCTCCATACTTTTAGTATACTCTGAACCATCCTATTGCCCTTGCCTTTGCTTCTTCCTATTTGCCTGTTTCTTCTGATGTTTCTACTCCACAACTGGGGGGATTGCCAGCAGGGTTTTGGGTTGGAGCTGTCAAAGGGCTGAGAATGCCAAGTGTGCACATCTTGCCTGAGCATCTGATTCCTGCCTCTGAAATGGCTAGGACTCTGAATTACAACTGCTCCACCCTAGGTGCACATTGCACAGCACTGGTTCCTCTTCTCTATTTAGCTACTGGTTTTCACAAAACCTTAGCAGCTTCGTGTTATGAAACATTGAGTCTAATTTACAGTAAGTCACTCAGCCAGAAGTTTTCTGAGGGGACAAACAAATACATGTAATCACTACATAAAATTCTTCACTTGAAACACCTAGCAATAAACTAGTCAACATTTTTATTTTAGAAAATACCTCAGTGTTCAGTGTTTTTGTTGATAAGAATAATTAAGGAAAATTGTAAATAAGAAATTATTAAAGCTTTTCCATTTGAGATAAATTCTATTTTAACAGTAGTCATTGTTATTTCTGGACAGGTTATAAAGAAATTACTCATAAAAAGTGTTAGGTAAAAGCTACTTAAATGGAAATGATTTTACAATTAAATAAATTAAACTGAAAAACAGAAGGTTCAGAAAGAAAATGCATCTATTTCATTGGTAGTGACACTATAATTTTCTAAAGTTTTGTTCTTCAAGTAGGAAATAGAAGACGTTTTCAACTTGGCTTTATTTCAAATTTCATACGTGAGAGCAATCAAGTTAGCTTTCACAGCTTAGTTAGAAAGGTTCAGAGTAATTAAGAGAAATATAATTTAAGAAAATTGTACCTTCTTGAGTATCACATTTGCACTGAGACAGCATAATTGCTTCATTCTGGGCTACTGGAAAATTCATGTGTTCCCTAGAATCTAAAGTGCTAAGACCTAATGTTCTCTATTTGGAAGGAAAAGGGTAAAGGGCTAAAGAAAAGCTTAAAAAAATTTCAGCTCATTTCTCTGAAGGAATATCTTTTTTACAAGCAAAAAACCAGCTTCATTTGAAAGAAAAGTACGTATTATAGAGACAACATTAAATGAGTTTGCTGATGCAAAACTCTAGAGTAAGAATTAATGAGGCATCCGTGTTAAAACTCTAGAATTAGAACTCAAGAAGAGCCATTCATACCTATAATTATAGCTTTATTACCCATTTTAAACATGTTCCAACAAAAACAATTATTTACTCTTGACAAATCTGTAGCTCCAGCCCAGGCAGTGCAAGGATCCTACTATGACAACCAATGCAACAATAAAATGGCTGGGAAATCTGAAGATGCATTACTCTGCATTACTTTGGAGTTCTGTCATTCACATTCTTGTAGAACAAAACACTTTTTTTTTTTTTTCAATAGGTATTCCCTTGCAAGTGTTTTATAACCACATAGAATGTTTAGTACCCAAAATGTTGGCACATCCTGGCTATTTAATGAGAAAAATACATAATAATTAGATTTATTAACATTTTGCATATAATCAGCAATTCGTATTTTAAAAAAAGCACAGAAGAGTCAGAATCTTCTTTCCTTTCTACTGTGACCATCCTTCTAGGATTGATGCTGGGGGCTAACACCATCAGCTGGCTTCACACACCACTAATTCCACCATTAAGAAATTAAAAGAGAGAACACACTCTCTCAACATTGCTATAGTTAATGAGAAGGCAGCAGTTTTGGACACAAAAGACAGGAACAGCTGCAAGCTTAGGAAAACCAGGCAGCTGTCATTGGTGGCAGTCTAACCTGGGTAAATCATTCCAGAAAGGGGTCTTACCAATCACTTTGCATGCACAAGACCATTGGGGAGCTTTCCTTGCAGGTGATCCTGAGAGAGAGATCAGATAGTGCAGAGTCAGAGCGATTGTGAGAGGAGGATGGTTTGACAGCTGTACTATATATTGTTTCCAAACAAGGAGCCTAGTTTACTTATTTTTTTTCTTAACCATAAGGCAACAACATTTAATTTTGTCTCCACTGCTGAGAAGGTGTGAGCCACTTCAGACTGGAGACTGCAGGATTAATGTTGTCAGCACATGCACAAAATTGAGGCGAGTTTTTTTCATTGTTACATTTTGATTCACTAGATGCTGCTTCTTTATTAGAGGATGTGCTATAAAGCACTTTTCTGGAGCTGAAATGAATCCAGGATTAATTTGGACAAAAATGGATTGCTAAGCTCAAGCCCAAAAGCAGAGAAAGCTCACCAAGATGCCCATTCTAGGATGCCAGTTATAAGAGGGTTTTGAGCTCTTTTAGCCAATGCTTTTTTTCCTGCCAAGTTTAATAAGAGTTGCAACACAAAGGACAACCCTCAAAATGAAAGTCCATAATTTGCAAATACGGCCTTAAGTGTATTTTATAATTTGTGCATTTTCCATTTGGAATGTAGGACAAATTATATTTGCACCACAACCTTCTCTTTGGGGCTCACTAAATGCCAAATGGATTGCTTTCATAATAACTTTCCAATTCGAATGACCACTCTGTTTCCATGCATTATCTATTTTTGGCTTAAGAAGCCCATGAGGAATCATTCTGGGTTGCCAGAATATGGTGTTTACTGTTTTCTCCTTTCAAAACAGTTGAAGAGATTTTAATGGACAGAATAAAAGAAAACATAGAATTAATTAAAGCAGTATTACAGCTAATCTGCTCCTCATAATATTGCTAAAAATTGTCTTGCATAAATTCAGATTTATACAGCTGCAAGCAAGTCAAAAATCTGTATATTTTCCTGCTAAGTTTTAAAGCATTATGAAAGCATTAGGACTGATACCTCAGACACAAGATCATCCCTTCAATTACATGCAAGCCATTAACTGATTTGAGATCCCATTACTATGCTGTATGAGATAAATACTATTAAATTGCACTTTACAGTAGTCCCTGTCATACTTCATGATCACTAACAATAAGACTGAAAAAGCTTTTAGGAAAACCCCACTCAGACCATGATTTCACAGCATTTTAAGCCAGCCATCATGACACTGAATTCTTACACAAGGGTGTGAGCTCAGCCCCACCACACCTGATGGTATTGTAAATCACCCCAGGACAAGCTCATGTATTTGGTAGCTAACACTACCAAAGAGGAGGTGGGGCAAAAGAGATTACTTATCAGAGAGATCATCTCCCATGATGGGGTAAACCCATGGTCCCACGATGGTGGTGGATGGGGGCAAAGGGTACAGTAGGACTGACTGAAGCTGCCAAGCAACTGCACCCTTAGAGTCATTGGGGAGAAAAGTGACCTTTAACTCCTTGTCCTTCTGCCACCAATCTCATCTCCTCTCCCTCCACAAGTCCTCGTTAGTGCCTTGATCAAGCTTAGGATAAGAAATTATTTACCTGACAGTTTAGCAATAAAGCAGTAGATTGCATTTTCAAACACCCTCTGCACACTACTGATGTTATATTACTGCAGGTTTCTGGGTGAATAATGAGGTGAGAAGCACATAAACCCTAAAACACAAAATTATCAGGCACAGCCTGAATTTGTTGCAGTTTGAGGCCAAATTACATATGGCTTCATGATAGACCAGGGTTTTGCTCATGTCACGCATTGTATAACTGCAGGGAGGTGAAACACAGAGTGAGCAGACTCTGGAACCAAAGTCTGTCTGAGGCTTAACCTGCTCTGTTACTATGCTCCTTTCTAGCCCCTACTTACTGCCTCTTGCATGGCCCTCTACAAGGCAGCTCACTTAGTCAGGCATTGCCTAATATTGTTGTCCTTGGCGCAGCGGAGACATATCCCAGGAGCTTATCCATTGATTTGACTGGGCTTTAGATGATCCCTGTAAATACTAAGATAAACTTCTAAAGCTGGCAATTCTAATTATGCCTGGCAGGAAGATTTCCTCTGATATCCAGGCACAACAGTAGCAAGCCTTGCAGAATAAAAGCTGTAAAAGCTTTTTTTAAGGAACAATGTCACTGTCTGTATACGTACCAGTATGCAAGATCACAGCCTGATTTGATTTTGTTACATTTGTGTCACAGCTTTTACCATCTTGGTATTTTAATTATTAAAACATAGTATTTCTCTTTCTCCTTCTATAGAAAGAGTTGATGGATTTGAAAAACCACATGGGAAAATAAATAAATAATGTATATTATTTATATATAGCAGTACATAGCAGAGAAGTTGTTTTTTTTTTTTTTTCTTTTAGTACAGATCATACTTTTGACAAGCCTGGACTTTCTGATAGATTGGACTTCTGAGTGAATTTGTCTGTGATTTTCAGGTTATACCCTGAAAAATATAGAAAACACAGAAAAAGTAGGAAAACAGAACGGCAGCTTTACTTTTCATTTCTTATTTAATTGCTTTCAGTGCTTTGCATTTATGACATAAAACATATTATTACAGTTTTAAATAAGATTTTAATTGAGCTGGAACTTTCATAGCGATAACGTACTAAATAAGTGTTCACAAAATGTTTTTCTTGTAAACTGCTTCAGGAGCAAGCTGAAAAATTAATAAAGAATCAGTTGCAAAATTAGTAATCAGTTGAAAAATTAATAAAGAATATTCTTGTTGCTGAGTTCATAGATAAATACTCACTTCTATTATACATGAAATCCTGTTTCTCAGACAGGACTTTTACCACTGCTCTCAGAAATTTCCTGCTCCCAGGATTTCACCTCTTTTTGTTGTTATGGCAGTGGTCATATATAAACCTGTAAATTGTCTCTTTCCACTGTAAGATCAGCCCGTAGTGGGGTGTTCTTGTTGGGCAGTTAAGACTGTATCAGTTTTTCAATAATGCTCATAACATGGTTCAAAGCACTGATTTCTTGAGTCTGCAGCCAGTTACATACATGACTAGTGGTAGACCGGCAAACAGTTATTTTTGCTTTATGATATTGGCTCTGAAACCCATTAACTTAACTAAAACAATAACACTATTAATTTCACTTTGCTGGGTGTCTGTCAGCAGATGTCAAAACACACAGTCCACTTACAGTCCCCAGACACATGCTCTGCCCCCTTCCCTTGTGCTTTAGGAGGACTGAGGAGATGAGCTGAGACAACTCTTCACATTGTCATGGTGTGGGCTCGTTCATCTCCTCCATTTGTCTCAGTGTGGCACAGGGTTGATGCTGACGCTGCCACGGGGAAAGTGGCAGGAGGACAAGACGCAGGTGGGAGGTAGGGAAGAAGAACACAAAAGCACTTCGCAGTGGCAGCTGCCCCATCACAAAGCACACGCTCCTTCCCAGAGCTGGGGCCTCTACCAGACTACTTCCTTTGCCTTGAAAGGCTCCAAGTAGCTTAGGTAGTTGCTGTTAGCTGCCACATCCACAGGTCCCTTCATCTGACATCAATGCATGGTGAATACAAGAATTTTGTCCTTCAAATATTACACTGTAGGGACAAAAAAAAAGTAATTGTAATTTTATCTCAGGCTAGGGGCAGGGAAGAAGAAGAAAAAAAAAGCACTGCACATCTTGTAGTGCTTTGCTTCATATTGAGTTCAATTAAATCCTACATCTTATATGTAAATGAAATGGACAAACAATTTCCAGTCTGCTGAACCAATACCCCATGGAGCTTAGGGCCAGCTTGTACACAGGGCTTTGGTAATAACCAGAAGATACATTTTGAAGAAGTGCACTGGAATTAGAAATTAATTAAAGGGGTGAATTAATACTAACATCAGTAAGCGAAAACAGGCAAGAAATAATCAGCAAGTGGCAGAAGGTAAGATACATACAAGGCAAAATGGAAATTGATAGCTGCTTACAAAAGAGGCATGTAGTAGCCAACCTGGGATACAGTGGCTTACACAAATGCCTAATCCAGGGACATGCCCAGGGCTTGGGAAACAGGAGACTGGCACCAGGTTGACGTCACTCCACAGTGGCCCTGTGGTACCCAGAGAGCAGCCCAGCTGCCCAGAGAACAGACCTCCCTCAGCATCCCTGAGATTCCTCATTGATGGTTGTTCACCCCTGTGTAGGGCTTGAAGCAGGTCTGCGCTGCAGATGAGGAAGAGGTTTGATAACACCAACAGCAAACCTAGTTTAATGTCTTTAGTCAGTGTCCAGTGAGGGGTCAGCAGCATGGGCTGGCCCTGCAGATTCAGAAGGATGCTCAGTATTACACTGCAGCCTGAGCTAGCTCATCTCCACAGTCACTGCTGCTCAAACCAGCTCAGCTCTGCCTGCCCAGATGGCAGTCATGCCTCTGACTGCAGCCTGGGCACATTCTTCAAACAAGTCCATGGGGGTATTAGTGCATCAGCTACAAAATAAGATAAACTGGATGGATCCAAAACATCATTGATCCTTTCCCATGACCCAGACATATTTACTGCCCTGTAATGGTTTTAGGGTGAATAAAGTCTATGATGTGTTTTCCATCTCTGATTTTTAAGATTTGGTAATACATAATACATGTCAGAAATAGAAAATACTGAATTATTAGATATGGCATTTGAGGTTTCCTCAGGCTATGTAAAAATTAAATCAAAGTATGCTGTACATTTCCCACAGTCACAGCAAAGACCCAAGGCAAAATCACCTCCTATAATCTACTTTTCTATTTCTAGTATGTATTTTACAAATATCTTTTGCCTTATCAATTATTTTACAGATACTAAGGGCAGCCTGTGATGCATTATTGAAAAGAAAGAAGACTGCTCATTTGTAGCCTTATGTATAGAAAGTGAACTGCTTAATTGGATGCTTCTCACAGGCTGCCACAACTCAATTTAGTGAATATTTAATGGCAATATAACGTAGCTATTTTTAACCAATAGCTGACAACTGCAAAAAGAAAGGAAAGCTTCACAAATACAGACATTGGAATTCAATACAATTCACTGCAACAAAAAAAGTCACATAGCCAAAAACATGAACAAGTAACTACAAAACCTGCAAAGTCACCTAAAGCTATTATTAAATACTTCTTTTATTAGCATGAGGATCAGCCATAGGAATATTAATAGTACAAAAAAAATCTACAATAGCTCGATTTTAGACTGTGATTTATTAGAATCACATCATGCTTATGTTCCAGTGGTATGATGATTTGATGATTCAATGATTTATCAAACCTTTTATATTACAAAATTCATTTAAAATATGATGTTGTTACCAAAATTAGAACAACCAGAGTCTTATTTCTGCATCCTTTTCACTTGTTTTTCTTCTCCCATTCTCCTGTATTTCATCTCCTTTCCAAGTTGGGTTACTGTTGATCTGGCAATTCTCTTCTGAACCCAGCAGTACCCTGCACTGCTGCTAGGGGTGCCTCAGTGCCATGCCTCTACAGCAAACTGCAGTGAGGGATTTCAGAGGGGTAAAAATTTTGACAATTAGAAAATCATATTTATACTGGCATATATTTTCTAATTCTTAATCTGCAGTGATTGGCACAATGTGACTCGTATGCATTCATACTAAGGCAAACTCTCAACAATTAACTTCACAGAACTAACAATGTTCTGTACTCTCTCAAACTTTTTAAATTAAATGTAGTTCCTTTGGATCTGTTTGTATCTCTATTTATCCTTTATTATGAAAAAGCATAATTTAAAGTGCACGGCATACAATCATAGTTACTGGTTTTACACTTCTTTTTTTTTTAATATAAACAACAAATCTTTTCTGTTTGCTGGTGCAAAACATTCCTACCTTATTATCACTTTGAGAAGAATGATCAAAACCGATTACAGCATTTCATATGAAGAATCCTCTGTATATCCTGATATGTACAGAAGAGATATTTCCACTGAAATATTCATAAGTAACGATACATTTTTTTCCTTCTTGATTAACTTAATGCCTGAGACTGGAGAACAGTGGTAGAACAATTTTTCCAGTTTGATTTTTTCTAAACAGTAATAGCATCTGAAAATATATATTGAACTATTTCTTTCCATTACCATTTTAAGACATTTTAATGTTATTTCAGATAACTTCTTTCAGCATGCCTTCTTTTACCTCCATCTCTTATCTACTCATCAAACTCCATTTGGTCTCCCTGAGTTACTTCACTGCTTTCTCTGCTTTTGCCTAATCAACATAATTATGTCTTATCTGCAAAACCTGTTTTCTTACTGTTCATATTTTTTTTTTTCCAGTGATAGATAAATATATTAGGCAACATCACTTCTAGGGTGCCACAAAAAGGCTTCTGCAGTGTTCAAAACAATCCAGGAACCATTGCTTTGCAATGTCTTAGCCAGTTTCTTATCCAGGGCAGTCATACACCCCTGATCCTGAGTGCTGTTATTTTCCAGAATACAATCTTACTGGAGGTTTTGTCAAAGGCTTATGAGTTAATAATTATAGCTGGTAGTTATCCATAGTCCACAGTTTGGATGCTTCAAAAACAATTACTTGTGTAAAGGTATGCTTCTTCTCTCAGAAAGAGGGATTGTTTACCTCTTTTTAAATTCTATCACTGTTTCAAAAGACACGTATGATGATACAAAGAAGGCTCACTGAAATAAAATTTAGCTAGTACTTTGAAAATAATTTATTATTTTACTGTCTTAAAAGATTGTAATAGTTCAGGCTGTCTTTCAAATAATTCTTTTATATTTTTCATGATGATTGTTATTAAAGACTAAAGCATTTAAAAAAAAATCCCACACAGTCACACTTTCCTGAATTGCAATAGAAGTGTTTCCCTTTTCCTACTATGCATACAACCTGCAGTATTAATTGCAGAGAGCCACAGCTGCAGTTCTTTGGTCCAGTTTTGGGCCATTTTCCCCACAGAGATGGAGCCATAATGACATGAGTCCATACAAAATGCTTCAGAGGCAAGTTCAGAAGGAGAGTGAAATTGATGTCTAGCATTTTTCTGAAGGCTTGCTGCACTGCTCCATTTCTGGGTTAACTGCCAGAACCACTTGTCCCACTGGCAGCAAAGAGGCTACAAGAGGAACCCTGCTGTGTGGTCAATATGTTCCTAAGCGGCCATGCTGCCAATGTGGTCCTTTTTTTATATAGAATTGCTATGAAAAGCCAGATATGAGGTCGAAGGGGGGGGGAGGGGGGAGGTAATCCTAGTGTATTAATATAAGTCATATTAAAATTGTTATTCTATTTTGTTATCTTTCTGTGTTAACAGAAAGGCAAATTATTTAGACCAGTAAAGTGACAGATTTTTGAGAGTCTCTCTAAAGAATTCTTAGCTCACTCTAGTTCCTTGATTTTCATTGTATTGCATTTGCCAAAATCGTATACGCTTTTTTTGGCTCTTTGAATAGGAAATCTAAAATCTTCTCTTTCTGAAAAAATAGCTTTGCTGGAGCAAAAGAAGTTCTGAACTAAAAAGGTCAGATTGAAATTAAAAGATCACAGGTCCTGGGATGACAGAATTGAGCAAATGAAAAATAATCTATTGACACAGTCAGAAGAATTCTACAGGTCTTGAAAGATTAATATCAATCATCTTGAGACATGTGGAATTTAGCATGTTTAGATAACAATAGATTTATTAGTGGTTTATTGGCCTGAGAGTTTAGAGAGTTGAATGTCCCTCCAGAGGCAGTCATACACACATTCCAACACAGTGGTCATAAATAGCAGATATAGTATGTTGAATGAAATAATAAAATGTGCTAGATTTTCAAATCAGTTAGAAAAATAAACCTATGCTACAATTTTATTGAACACAAAATATAAATATGTGGAATAGGTAGTATTAATCATAGCTTTTAAAATCTCTTGTCTAAACTTCAAAAAATGGTAGAGGAGAAAAAGGTTACTGAGAGAAAACAACATTGGGAATCTCTCTATTTTGTACCTTACAGATGGATCAATTTTGCTTTTAGCAAGGTCATGTCTTTAACTTTCAAGCCCTAAGAAACCATACAGTAGGACATTTAGTAGGTAACACATTAGTTAAATCAGAAGCTTTTTGCAGGAATACAGTGGTCTATCAGAGTGAAAATTATAACCACATTTTCCAACAAACTTAATAAAATGATCTTAGAGGTATTTATTTAAACTTACTTATTTTCTGCAACTTAGTCTTTCCTTTCTTGATTTTATGTAAAGAACTTTCAAAATATCCTTTCAGAATCTTCTCTTATATGCCTTTATACTGTTCATTAGACACCACTGCAATTCTGTAAACCATTGAAAATTTAAGAACTGAGGTCTTCTGATACCCTGGTTGATTAAAAAAAATGAAAAAGGCAAACTATATAATACTCCTCTGAATTATTTTTCTGAAGTGTGCTCTAATAGCACAAGAAATTTCCATTCAAACATGATATCTAAAATGCCAATATACTCCTATATTCCTTTTCTTCTTCCAGAGTTATACTTTTGAAAAGACATTATAATGAGCCATATATATGTGACTTAGAGCAAATCTTCTTCTTTTGACAATTTTATGGAAATGCAATTATAGTCCTGCAAGTGCAGTCTCTACTTTTCAGTCTGGTTTTAGGATGTGCTTTTTTCTTTTCAGAACAATAGCCTCTTAACTTCATTAAATATTCTTAAAGCACTCAGATGATATTGCAGTACAGCTTCAGGAACCAAAAGAATCTATCAGTTCACATCCAGAAAGACGACTTATTATGGATAATTATAAAGGTACAAAATGTCAAGGCAACTCATTATAGTGTCAAGACACCATCAATGTATGAACGTCACCATTTTAAAATTAGAAATAAATAGAAGTAGGTAGTAACATAAATAACCACTATACAAGCTCTTGACACTTCAAAGGTTTTAAGATGCTTAGTCATACAGATGTTTTAGCTATCACACACAAACAAGATCCCCACAGACTTCCAGAGCCATAGTTTTTTGGCCAGTCAGAGAAAGGGAAAGGGGAAGGGGGAAGGGAGGGCAGGGCAGGGCAGGGGGCAGGGGCCAGGGCAGGGGCAGGCAGGGGCGGGCAGGGCAGGGCAGGGCAGGGCAGGGCAGGGCAGGGCAGGGAAGGGAAGG
>JAWWEE010000085.1:13811036-13843114 GCA_035221455.1 Xenops minutus | reverse complement strand
AAGGCTGTTTATCCCGGGAAAGCGCCGCGTTCCCTCGTGGCATTGCCGGCAGGCTACACTGCCCCCCCTCCCCACACACACACGGGTCCTCCGCGCCGCCAGGGGGCGCCACCGCCCCGCCCCGCCCCGCCCCGCGCGCGGCCGGAAGTGGCGGCCGGAAGTGGCGGCGGGGGCGGAGGGCGCGGGTCGGAGCCGGTGCCGGGCCCAGCCCGGAGCCCTCACGGTCCCTCCGGTCCCCTCTTGGTCCTTCCTGTCCCCTCCGGTCCCTCCGGTGCCCTCGGCCACCCCCCCGCCATGCACCCGCGGCGCCCCGACGGCTTCGACGGGCTGGGCTACCGCGGGGGCGGCCGCGAGGAGCTGGGCCCCGGCGCCAGGCCCTTCGGCGGCGGGTCGGAGCTGGGCCACTGGGTGACCACCCCGCCCGACATCCCCGGCAGCCGCAACCTGCACTGGGGCGAGAAGACACCGCCCTACGGCGCCGGGACACCCCTGGGCGGCGGCGCCGGCCCCAACGAGGAGCCCAGCCTGGGGGCGGGCGGCCCCGGCGCCGGTAAGGGGGGGCCCTGCCCGGCCCCCCGGCAGACAGACCCGCTGGGCCGGGCCAGGCCGGGCAGGGCGGCCCCCGCTCGGTGCTGACCTTCGTGCTCGAACCGCAGGGGCCAACAAAACACAAAAACTCCTTTAGGAGAAGGAGGGCTGTGCTCCAGGGGCGCCTGTTGCTCCCCAGCAGCTCCCTGCGGATCAGGTCCCAGCCGAGCCCAGGGAAACGATATCCTGCGGGAATACTCCGCCCTCTGTAAGGGCAGGCAGTGCCCGCGGGTCTCAGCTGTTCGGATTAGTCAGGGTTGGTGGTTCAGACTCTGTTCCTTCTGGCAGCTTGTTGGGCTGAAAACGTGAGCTACTGATATAAACCCGCGATAATGAGGGAACTGCGGGACTGGCAGGATTTAAGGAAGCAGATGTGTTCAAGGCTTTTCCGGCAGAAGCCCTCAGAAATACAGTGTCGTTTTAGGTCTTTGTGAAATGGAGTTGAATTAAGAAAAACTTAAACTTCCTGTATCAAGGCTGCTGGACGTTGTCTCCCTTAATTAAAAGGAGCAGTTTATGTACTCTTGAGTATGGAAGTTTTATGAAATAGTAATTTATCTAAAATTCAGTTCTGTTAGTAGGCAAGTTTTTTGTTGTTGTTGTTGGGTTTTGGGGTTTTTTGCCTATAGTGCAGTGATTTTATTCAGGTTTTACAATGAGAACAACCCTTAGCTGGACTTTGCATCCATGCGAGCATCAGCTAAAGCATTGTTTAAGTATTCTGACGTACTTGGAGTCTACCTCTTTTTCCTCCTATCTGCTCATGGAGAGTATGTTCACTCTGCATTTTGGAGGACTGATAAGGAGTTGCTATAATCACTTAATCCGGCTGCTGCAAGTGGAGAGAGCCTTACCAATCCTTTTGGCGGGGCTGCCACATTTGTATGAAGCTCCACTGGGTCTATCCATGCTTTCAGACTGCTTGCACTCTGAAAATTGTAGGGCTGACATTAATTTTCAATTGCCTTTACAGTTCTTACACTTTTTAGAATCTCTTGGAGTAATTCCCAATGTGCAAATGTCTCTCTGGCAGCAGACAACAGAGAACTGAACTCATTACTCTTGTTGCAGTTTCAATAGTTCTCCAGTAACTAGATTTTTGTGAAAAGAGTGGAGACAAACAACTGGCTTGAAAATCTGCTTTATGTTGATATTTGTTATTTCATCCATGGCTTTTTTATGTTACTTCTCACAAATTTTCCCCGTTTTACTGTTTTGAGCATTAGTTTCACCTCAGATATCTAAATTTATGTTTCAGAATTACTGCAAACTGCCATGCGTGCTAAATTTTTCAGTGGTTGATTTGAGTTAGATTTTTTTTTTTTTTAAATACTCTCTCTTAGTGGTCACTTGATCTTTTTTTCCCTGTAAGATAAGCATAATTTTATACATAAAAGTACGTACAAACTCCAATGCAGTCCAAAGTGCAAATACGTCAAGGGGGACAATTTTTTTAGTATCCTCTGCTGCTGAGCTGCCATAAATGCTGTGCTTTAGTGCTTGTCATTTTCTGAAGCAAGCACATGATAAAATTAGTTTTTCAGATCCTGTGCATGGCATTTACTCCTGTTTTATGATTACCACTGCTGTATAAGCTGGTTTGTTTTCTTTTCTTTCCAGATCAATTGAACAGATTTGCAGGCTTTGGAATTGGCCTTGCAAGGTAAGACCTGTATCCAGTGACAGTGAAGTAGTAAAACACTCATTTGTCTTTTAAACCCTACATACACTTTTGTGTTGTGTTTTTATGTTGATAGACTTTAGCAGTTGAAATACCTTTCAAAACCTACCAGCCAAAATCCATTTAGTTTTCTGTTTTAACTGTTGCTCAAAAATACTTAATCAGCAGTGAATGAAACAAACAGTTTTTCATAAGTTGTGCCCAGGATATTGTTGTGTCCTGTCTGAGCAATGTGAAAGTATCATCAGAAAACTTTTTTTACGTCTGTCACTTCTATTAATATTTTTAGGTAATGCAAATATTTCCTTAGAAGGTGGAAATGTCTTCAAGTATTAGCAAAGTATAGTGGGATCATAATGTTCATCATGGCCAAGTGGTTTGATAACCATTTTTTTTTATTATGGTGACAATGATAGTTGATAGTATCTTTGAGAAAGTGATAGACTTTAGGATTCTTAACAGTTTCAGAGTTTAAATTGTCTACTGTAAGGATGATGACAAGCTTAGGATGTTTTTGTAGGATGCCTGCTCAGTCACACTCTGCTGATTAGGTTTTCCTTGGTCAAAGTACTAATGCAACTTGTGAAAGGGTGGAAGTGAGTTTTTTGTTAAGATTAAAAAAAGTTCTACTCCTTGTTGACATGTGAGACTTCTCAGAGCAAAGTGCTTCTCTTTGGAATATGAGAAAACTTCTACTTACTCCGTTTTGGACCAACATGGGAAGCTATGTCAGTTGAGGTTTATACAGTGTACTTTTATTTGAAGAAGAGGACTTTTTTTCTTTTTTTTTAACTTGATCATCCTATTTCATAAAAATACTCGTCCTTCTTCTCCCACTGGTTTCCTTGCAGTGGCTTAGCTTGCTCATTGAGACTCCTTGATGAGTTTGTTTATTTGTTAAAACAGAGTTGACGGAGTGGAAGAGGAAGAACTAATCCCTCTAAATGTGTAAAGAGGAGTTTGATTTCTTTCCAACCTTATCTAGCAGAAGGACTAGATAAGGTAGTCAGAAGACTACCAGCACAGGAGTGGAGCCATAGGGCAGGAACACGTTGGTCTCATTCAGAAGCAGAGAAATGCGATGAATTATAGGCTTTGATTTAATTAAGCATGACAATTCTCCACATTCTGAGCACCACGGCCACTATGACTAAAATGAACATGGAGTTTTTGTGAGGTTAGTTGAGTTAGCTGCAAGGAAGGCTTAGATACCAGCTGAAGTACAGGGAAGGTTTCACCTCTTTTGCCGTAGCAAATTATTAATAGCTTAATAGTTACAGAACTGCAGGGTCACTGCTTTTTTTGTGCCAATTAGTACTTGTTTATCTGGAGTTAAAAAACCTACCCCAGGTGATCTTGTAGCTGTTACTTGAGATGTTTAGAAAAATCCTGGATGTTTTGGTGTTCTAATCCATTCCCCAGGTTTGAACATACAGGTAAGTATTCTGAACACTCAGGTGCTCTGAGATTAAATGAATAGTTGGTTTGTATGGCTGGAACCAGAAATCGTACTTTGAATCTAAGAGGGCTTTCATATGAAGTTTTGATTGAAACAGCTTTGGGGAGTGGTGGGAGAGTTGGTTTTGGGCAGTAGCATTTTCTGTGAAAAAATAATCACTGTTAGTACCAGTCCTGTAGCCCTGCTAAGAGTTTTGTATTAATAATGTGGTATACAGAATGAACATAAAACTGGAATCTAATCCTTTCTTAGTTGTATCTCTGGCCTTTTTTGTTTCCCTAATACTTTGAGGAAGGAGGGCTTAAGAAATTTTCTTTAATGTTTTGGCTGTAAAACTACATGCATGCTACATATATATGGTCCTTTTCATAGTGAATGTGTCAGGTTTTTTGTAACTTGTTTCTTTTGTATTATTATTGTTGTTATTATTATTTTGTATTATTAGTATTGGCAGGATATCTGGCAGCCATCAAAAATGCCCCATTAGTTCCCAAGATAATATATTGGGTTTTTTCCAAATACTGATCTGATGTTGTTAGGGAAAAATAACAAGCCTTTTTTAAGAAATTTTTAGTGGTTTCCCATGCATTAAATACAATTTTCTTTTAAAGCCTATTTACAGAAAATGTGTTGGCACATCCTTGCATTGTTCTGCGCCGCCAGTGTCAGGTATGTCTTTTTTATCACCTCTTCCCATCAGACCTCTTGTGCACTGTGATATTTCTGTATTTTCTTACTCTGTATGAAGTACGTAGTGTAAGGACTATAAGAAAGTCTCAAAATTTTTAGGGACACACTGCTACATTAACATATTTTTATTTGTAGAATACATGTTTGCCATTCTGAAACTCAACTTATCTTGAGAATTCTTAGTCATTTTCAGCTGGGCAGTGGGAAGTGAATTATAGCAAGTAAATGTTTTGGAGTCTGCAGAGGAACTTCCAGATCCCCACTTACAAGCAGGATGCTTTGTTCCATAGTTTCTGATTTATGTTTGCTTCTATGTTTGCATTTTCAGTGTGCAGTACTTAAAAGTTCTGCATGTTTCCCTAAATTTCAGTGAGAATTTTTTCATAATTTTAGCTGACCTTTAGAGAGAGAAAGTTCCTACTCTGGAAATGCTTTTATTCTTCAGAGTTGTACCATTTGTAAGTGTGTTACTAAAACTGCTGTTATTTGTATTTTTAACAGGTTAACTATCATGCTCGGAATTACCATCTCACTCCATTTACTATTGTCAATATTATGTACTGCATCAATAAGACACAGGTTCGTATTTGGTGGCAGGCTGTATCTGAGCACATATGCGATTGAAATCTGTAACTCTTTATGTAGGTGGTCTTTTAAAACATGGTCATTTTAAGAGTTTGTTATTTTTATGGTTGCAGAAATGTTTCAAGGAGATCATTTTAAATCATTATTTTTTTAAGAAGTATAGTACTTTGTGGGGAAGATTTGCAGATGTTAGAAAGCAAAAGGTCCCTGAAACTTAATTTTTTTCATTAGGATTCTAAAAGATCATCCATCTTTATGTGGATAAAGATAATATCTAAGCAACTACTTCCAGCAATAATAATTAATTTGCAATTCTGCATGGGAATGGCAATCCTGAAACTAAGATCAGGAGCAGTAAAAAAAGACTTTCTAAATTTCTTATGGATAAACTTTTAGCATCTCAAGGTCATTTTGTCCATAGGAAAGTTTATTGTTAGAAAGTGTTAAGTTTATAGTACAGAGTGTCAACAGTGAGAGAGAAGTCTCCAAAATTGTTAGCCACTCTTTGATATTATTGAAAAACGAAAGTTTCCCCATAGCTGACAATTGAGTTGTTACCTGAATTTGGTGATAAAGTTGAATGGTAGAATTGTAGCCTTCTGTGGTATGAATTTGCTGAAATTTTATAATAGTTAGTAAGCTTTTTGAGTTTTATGTTTCATATTTCAAAACACAGGGTCCAAGAGCTCTCTGGAAAGGAATGGGCAGCACTTTCATTGTTCAGGGCATAACCCTGGGAACAGAAGGCATCATCAGTGAATTTACACCTTTGCCAAGGTATTGCATGTTTTTTTTACTGCTTCTCACGAATTTGTCACCAGTTTTTGACCTATATTCAAAGTGTTTGAAATGTAAGGCTGTTTGAAACATGTTACTTCATGAGAACAGTCAGGCATGGAGTAGGAGTTTACAAGCACAGTGTGGTTGTTTTGAGGACAACGTTGTCATCCATAAATAGTGATAGACTCTTTCTGGGAACTTTGTATGTTTCATATGTCTGCTTACTGATCTGGGTATAGAAATACTGTAGCAAACTAGTCTTTGGTATTATTTGATTGTAATAAAAGAATTCATAAGTTTCTTCTTGTATTTTGCTTTGTATTGTGTGGTATTAGCAAGTACCATATCTAAGGTAAAAATTCCTGGTCTCATTAATTTAAATACAAAAAACATGCACAGCTAAAGAGCCTGCGCTGGCATCTTGCTGGACACTGGCACTGTCTTTGGTAGATGAGAACAGAATGGCCTGCATTAGTAAATGAGAAGACATAGTAAGTAAGAGTACACATGACTGGCAGCTTGTTTTCAGTCCTCCTTTACCAACAACTGCATATACTTTGTTCAGTATTGTCGTGGTGAAGGGGCTACAACTCAAAATTACTTAATTAAAAGAGATGTTCACCATTCTACACCGCTTTGTCCATCTGCTGCTCTAAAAGTTTAGTAATATCTTTTATTTTGATTTGTGACTATATAATTTATGCTTAACTATAGTATCGTGGCGAAATATTGTGATGTCTTTCTGCTTTGAGGTACAAAGGTGATAAAGAATTTTTGTTTGAAGATATTTTATTTTGTTTTATAATAGTTCAGAGCCAACAGTAAGGGCTGACAACTGTAATAATGCCTATAAACAGTTTTGTTACAGATATGTTAACAGAAGCAGGTTGTGTGTTTATTGTATACGATAACTAAAACTTTTAGTGTAATGCAAGAAGACTGAGTTTGTTAAAAATTAGGAAAAAGATACTTTACTTAAGTTTCAGGGTCCACATGGAAGCCAGTGAAAAGATAAAGACCTGTCTTGGAAAATACATTAGAGAGGCAGGAAAGTGGTCGGGTTTATGGTTTAACTTTGAATGGAGCAGTGAGCTTGAGAATCATGTTAGGTTTCAGAAGAGACAAGTGCCTATTTTGAATGTGTGGACAGAGACCAAGCTTTTAAGGGGTATGGAAACTAACTTGGTTTTAAGACAAGAAATGTAGGTGGGCTGAATCAAACTACTCTTACGATGCATGCATCCATACAAATAAAGGTAAGTCTTTGCAGGCTCAAAAGCATTAACAAAAGCATTTCATAGTTAAATTGGGTGGAGTATGTATTTAAGATTTTTAAGCTCTGTCTCATACCAAAGTGAAATTCCCAGGTGTACACTTTCCTCAAAATGTGGCTTTTTGTCCTAGTTTTTAAGTACAGATGTAGGATTTGCTTAAGTTCATGAGACATGATAGTGTTTGTATTTTCATAGTTCTGATAGTTTCTGCTAAATGTGAGCAATGATTTTCTTCTTTTGGGCCAGTTGTTCAGCAGTTTGAAAAGTAAGCTGGTGATGCTGCCAAAAGGAGCAAACCTTTCTGCTGGAACACCTCCTTCCTTCCTCAGTGCTGCTCCCATCCTTGTGCCATCACAGTATGTGAACAGTTGGGAAATGAACTGGACTGGGGAAGTGATCTGGCTAAAATGGTTGTCTCATTCATGCACCACCCCAAAGTACTTTCTGCTGAGCACTCTCTTTTCCTTTTTAATGGTGCCATCCATGTTTGGGATGTCACGTGGAGGTGAAGGTTATTACTTACAGCAGCAGTGCCAGCAAGTCTGATTTAAAAGCTTATTTAACTACGTTATCAGGCTCCAAAGGACACAGAGAAGTAAAATGTCAATTCCAGTTCCATATCATAGTATCATAAAAGAATGCCCCTGTTCTTGAAGAGGGGCCCAGAAATGGGTGTGAACATTTGAATGTGGTTCTGTACTAGAAAAACTCATTCTATAGTTCTTCCACTGCAGGGACAGTTGTACCAAGTGGACTGACAGGTTTAGCTTTCACATGTTAGTTTGGCTGGTTTAACTTTCCACATCATTTAAGTATTATGAGCCAGTGGATGTGATCCAAGTGTCTGAAAGATATGATGTCAAAGCGAATCTTCTGTTCCTATTTAGTAACTGACCTATGTATTTAGGAAAGTGATAGATACCAGTAGCACAAATTTTTTGAGGAAGAGTAGAGTTGCCTTTGTTGGATTAGAGTTGTGACTGCAGGCAGTGGCTGAGGGCAACTCCTGGACAAGAATGAAAGCTGAACACTATATAGCTTGTTACTAAAAATGCAAAGCTTGGTGTGTCCAACACTTTGGACTGAAGTATCTTTACCTCATAGCTGGAGTATTTGCCATATGTATGCTAAGTACATGTGTTTAAGTGTTTTCTTGAGCTAGATGGGCTTACGTGTTCTGTCAAGTGGAATATAAACATTTGCTCTTCACATTTTGAAGTGTGTAACAAAAATACTACTTTAAGGTAATGTTTTTGATGTCACCTTTGTGTTAAATGACAGCTTTTATTTTTTCTTTTATCAGGATATGCCATAGATGGTCATAAGTTAAAAAGCTCAAGTTACATCTGTACAGAATGACTATTCGGCTAGATTTCTTCTTGTCTGACTGTGTCAGAATGTGTTTTAAATTTTCAAATTTAAACAGGTTAAACATGACCTCAAAGAACAGAAGCATAACCAAACTAAAACATAGTAAAAATTGTATGTTGATTAAAAAAAAGTATTGAGATTTTTAAAGTAACCCAGTATTCCCTGAAAATTGCTTAAATAGTTAGTATATAAGAATGCAGAATAAATGCAAAATACTAAAGCCAGTTGCTGTAAGAACTACAGACACCTTATTAATAGATGAAAACTTTTTTGATCAAATGTCTGACAGGTCTGAATAACTTTTAGAAGTTAAGCATGATTTATTAAATGTTTTGCTCTGCCTTTCAAAAATGGGAAGTCCTGCAACATAAACCTAAGTGGAACATCCATTTAAAAACTGGATGTTTGATACCTGTGGGAGAAATGCTTGAGAATTACATGTCCTTGCTCATGTTGTGGTAAATACATTTATTTTTAGGGAGCTTTCACATAAATGGAACTTCAAGCAGATGGGTGGGCACCTCTTACTCAAAGGGTGAGTATGGCATGTGTTACACCTTATGTTTCATTATCTAAACATTAATAAAACTAATAAACATACACTAGTTTAGTCTGCAGCTGTGGCTGCTTGACAGGGTGCTAATGTAATTTTCAAATGTTGATTTTTTGAACAATCATGATTGCATATATCACTTTCACAGGTTTTCTCATGCTAGATCCCAGTGTTTGTATGGAACTAGCCTGATTGAGAAGATTAAATTCTTCTAGACCTGAATCAGTCTGGTCAATGGAAATAGAATTTAGCAGAACTTCTCACTGAAGTTTCCTCAGCATGTTGATGTGTATTTTAGTAATGGAGTTATGCTTTGTTAATTTTGTCTTAAGAATAATTTGGTAGCTAATTTTATCAACTTTCATGTTCTTGTTTGCCTAAAATTGTAATATTGTCATGATCTTAATTGTTATCTTGTTAATTTTTACAGTTTAACACATGTGATAGCAATGCCTTTTTATTCTGCGAGCCTGATTGAAACTGTACAGGTAATTTACATATATTTACAATATTTAAAAAGATACTGTGCTTCTCTTTATAGATTAGATTATTCAGCAGAGAACTGAATCTTTGGCTTTGAATTCAAGTTTGTGTTGCATGTGTTTTGCTTGAGACTGTTATGAGTTATTAACTGAGATAAAATGCTTTTACTATGAAGGGTATGTTAGTGTACTATGTTAACTCTAAATCTAGAATTAGAAAGGACATTTAATATAGCTAGTTGGCATATACTGTGTATGAAATAAGGACTTGTTACATCTGTATATTACAGGAGATAACCATAAAGAAGTTTTTCTCATACCAAATTTTTAAAAGACTTCATAGGCAAGTTGTTGCAGTGGCACACCCTCCCCACCACCCATAACAACTATAAAGTTTTTCTAGTAATTTAGGGGGATTTTTTGATGAAATACTGCACACTACTCTCTCCAGTCTGTTTTCATTCAATCAGCTTTTAAATTTTCATCTAGTTCTTCCTCAGACATGAAAATTAGTATCTGGCACTGTCACGTAGGATACAGCTTAGCTTGTCCCGTAACTGTACAGAGTAACCTGTAGCACTGTGTTGCAGATTGCCTTATAGTGACGTGTTGCAGCTCTTTCTGGAGAAGTGGCAGGGTTTAGCTATGCAGGAGTGGCCCAGAGTAATTCTTTCACTGATTTTTATATGAGTCGCTCTTAATTAACATGGTAGTATCTTTGTGCAGCCAGAGGAACTCTTTCTGTAAAGTGAGCTCTGGTGTAGAGGGTGCAGGATAGTCACTCTTGTCATTCAGTCATCAAAATAATGATTTTCATTCGTAACATGGACAAGTCGTAAGTACTGTTAAGAGTGGTTTGCTGGTGTATGTCTCCAAAATGGTGCTTTTTCTTCAGAGAAGGCTGACTTCTATAATTTCTTAGTTTCAGCATGTACTTTACAGACATGGACTCTTAAGGGGCAGAATTCTACTCTGTGCAGAGGATCCAAGTTTAAATGAGTCAGAAGGTACTAGGAAAGCTGTTCTGTCTGAACTGCATATATTATGGATTAGCAGGACAGGTGACATTAAATGTCTATCCAGGGAGAGGCATAGACAGACTCCCAACAACAAGCTTGCTTTCTCTAGAGTTACTCTGCATTTAAAAAACCCTGTCTCCTCTTGAAGTATTTTAAAATTACATCTTGAGGGGATCTCTGAGTTTGTGGAATACTTGGGAGACTTAGCTGGTCTCATAATGGAAAGTTGGTTGGAACTCAAACTTTCATAATTCCTGGGGAATGGTTCTAACCTGAACATTCCATAATTCCAGGACTAAAATCAGTGGTAGAACACTGTCAATGTATTTCTTGAGTTCATAGCAGGCCATAGCATGAAATGTTTTATTGATGTATTTTACTGCTTGTATTTTTGTCTGAAAGGAGGTACTTTACCTGTGTTGTTGGACATGGGTAAATATTTGCCAATAAATGACAAAGAGAGTGTGATTTTAGAGCCTGTCTTCTGTTTGCAAAATAAGTATAAACTTTCCTTGCTAGAAAGCAGCTTAACCAATCAAAAAGCCAAAACAGCATCTCTCCCAGCATTTTAGACACATGATCACCTCTGCAAAGGATTAGTTATGAAAATTTCACTGATATCTGAGGTAATGGTAACATTTGTGAAGATTTTATTTAAGCTGCATTAATTGGTGCAGGGAAGCAACTTGACTAGCCAGTTTTACATTATGTTCCTGTGCTGCAAGAGGACAGTGACCAGTAACAAACCACAAAAGTTATAAAGATTGTGGGGTTTGCTACTAACAGGTTTATATTGACTTTGTCTTAATTCTGATAAGCCAAAGTGCTCAACAGTGTTTGTTACTTCTCCAAGTAAACACGTTTCATGAATAAAGCTGTGAATGGTAGAAATTCGTAGCTGCCACACCTGCTTTTGTCATTAACACCTCAGACCTCACGGTGGCGTGTTTGACTAAAGCAAGCACAGTTTTGAACTGCGGTGACTGGCAACGTGGGGAAGGAGAGGAGTCAGTACAGGTTGTGGTGCTTAATTTGTACTTAAAGTCTGACACAATATTACGTTCTTAGATTTTTGAATTAGTTTCTTTCTTGCGCGACCCGGCCATGCTGGCTTTGCAGGCTATTTAGTCCTTCCTCAGAATACTGAGGAATATTCTGGTGGTTTATCCTGACATGAGGTCAGGATGCAGAATACACAGACTCAGAAACTTGGCACTCAGGAGAACACCCAAATCTTGTATTTTGGGTATAAACCACATGATAAAACATGAGTTCTCATAAGCACTAGGAGAGGAAACAATGTTTTTAGCTTAATCCTGCACTCAGAGGTGGAATATAACAGAGCAAATAATTAAGTGATTTTTATTTTCACTACATGAACAAAATAATTATCTCATTACTAACAGCATAGGTAAAGAATCCCATTTTCAATGTGTATAATGCAATGGAAACATTCAAAGCTGAACCTATTAAATTAAAAATCACCTTTCAACTCTAGTTAGAAAAGTCTTTACTATGTACATTCAAGTTCAAAAATTATAGGCATAGTCCTTAAAATAGAGGAATTTTGAATTAGATGAATACTTTCTGGCATTGTTCTCCAGAAGTAGACGTTTTAAGTTCATGGCCTTTTTGCAGACTGATACTTTCAGAAGTTGGCTGAAGGTTGAGTTTCTTTGGTAGAAACAGAAATAACTGCAATATACATTTAAAAAAGCCTCTTCAAGATGGGTTCATTTTTTAAAAGGAAATTTAATTGAATGCTATCAAGAGTTTTGTAGCAGAGGACTTTTATTTATTCAGCTGTGTAGACACAGTAGCATGCAAATGTTTAACTCTTTAGAAGTTCGTCAGAATGGTGTTGAAGTGGTTGGTCAGCATGAGTTGTAACTATGTCTTTGTGCTTGTAGAGTGAAATAATTCGAGACAATCCTGGCATCCTGGACTGTGTGAAAGAAGGAATCGGCAGAGTTGTAGGCATGGGAGTACCCCATAGCAAGCGTCTTCTCCCTCTGATGGTCTTGACTTTCCCAACCGCTCTACATGGAGTCCTGCACTACGTCATCCGTTCTATCGTCCAAAAGTTTGTTTTGTTTGTTCTGAAAAGGGATAATTCCCACAACCTTCCAACTGAGAGCTCCACTTCTGTGCAGAGCATGCTGGATGCGTATTTTCCAGAACTTATTGCTAGCTTTGCTGCTAGCCTTTGTGCTGATGTCATGCTTTACCCACTGGAAACAGTTTTACACCGCCTTCATATTCAAGGGACACGCACAATAATTGACAATACAGACCTTGGCTATGAAGTGCTTCCAATCAATACTCAGTATGAGGGAATGAAAGACTGCATAAATACTATAAAACGGGAAGAAGGAATGCAAGGTTTTTATAAAGGGTTTGGAGCTGTTATAGTACAGTATACCTTGCATGCAGCAGTTTTACAGCTCACCAAAATTATTTACTCAACACTGCTTCGAAATGTTTCTTAATCTGTCCAGGTCTGGATCTAGCACAGTGGTCATGGTTGACTTGCTAACCTAGTTCTTTAAAAAGGCTTAGAAAATGAACTCTGAAGAATCCACTCAGTGGATTCTCCTTACACTGTAAAACAACTTGTTTTAAAAATGGGGATATAGTTTCCGAAGTGTAATTAAATAAGTACTGTTTAAAACTGATAGACAAAAATTGAATACATCATATGCAGTCATAAAAGGGGATCAGATTTCAAATGTGATTGCAGCAAGGATTTACCTTTCATCTTACCAGTTCACTAACTTAAGGAATGAATATGAATTGTTAATATCTGCTTTATAAGCATCAGATCTGATATTTAATATGGACTGTTAGTTCAAACGAATTTATTTTCTTAAGTTGTAAGAACTTGCAAGTAGGGGACTGATGGCTTGACTGGTCTTCTAAAAATGTTTCCAACTTCACTGGTAATGGAACTGTGAGTAAAACAGAAACTGTAAAAGTAACTTAATTAGACTTAAATGTCATAATTTACAGGTACTTAGACAACTTCTTATTTTGCTGCAGTGTGGCAGAATATGACTAAGAGGAATTTTGCTTTGTACAAGAACAATGAAAAATGGGGTTTGGACAAAGTTGCACAGAATGCAAATTTGACTGTCTTGCAGTTTGTTTGCAAGGCTTATTATAACTAAGGTGTGTGAATAAAGCAAATTAAAAACTGATGTATGCATGTGTAAGTGCCATTTTTAGTTGACTTTCCAGTGATAAATTCAGGGTTTAGTTTCACTGCTACTTCATATGAGAGTAAAATAATCTTACAATTGTGCACAGTAGCAGTGGTGTTCAAAGTCTACAGAAATCTTAAAAAAACAATTGACTGTTCTAGAGTTTCTCGTTTGTTAGATCAGAGACGTGTGTATAAAAGTACCTGCTTACTATTTAGCACTGATGTCCTTCATGTAGAATCTCTGCTAGATTAAATATTTTGTGCAGCAGAGTTAAGTCTGTTTTATGTGCAAGCAAATCACTGAAATGTATAATTTTTGCCCTCTTCCCCTTCAGACTCGGCCTGAAAATGATTTCTGATCAATCGAAATAGCTTAGTCCTTCCTGGTTTCATCACTAAATACTGGGAGGGAGGTGGATTTCGACAAATAAAACAAGCATGTGGAAAGTCACTTTTAAATTGTATGAGAAGCTGTTGCTTTTTTCACATTCATGTGGCAAGTCTGTTTCTGTGAATGCTGTAAATTGTTCTGCATTTTAATCCTTAGTCATTGTGTAGTCATCACTTATGGAAAGTAGTCGTGGCAAAATAATGCCAAGATGTTGCTGTTCATAAGTTCTGATTTTAAATCAGATCTGCTTTATTATTAATCTAACTTTCATGTATTTTAAACGCATAAGTGTTGAAATGGAAAGTGTAGTGAACTTGGGAACTGGTTTATTTTGAAATATTGTTAATTGCAAATTTAGTGTATAGTGTATGAAATAAAATGAAAACTCACTGTAAGTACTATAAAGTAATTCACCAAAGAGGCATGTAAAGGAATTCTGATTTGTGTGTTATGTTTTACTGTATAGACTTCAAAGTGGCTTTTTCAAGTTCCTCAGCTTTCCCAAGTGCAAGAACATGTTGAATTAAACTACATACAAGAGCTTGGGTAAAATATTTAATTCTTGGGTTGGTTTCTTTTAAAGTTTCTCTGACATGGCTTTCGTGATACTCACAGAATCATCCAGACTGGAAGGGATCTCAGCAGGTCCTGTAGTCCAAATTCTTACTCTAAGCAAGGACAACGTTGACTTCAGCCCAGATTGTGCAAGGCCCTTCTCCAGTCAAGGTTTTAAATCCAAATTTTAATACATAAAACTGGCCTTTTCAAAGGTGTATAATTCAACTGAAGCCAACTGTTACATCATGGTTGTCTTGAGGCAATAAGTAAGTGTGTTTTAGAGACCAAGGCTTGGCAGATGTACCTGTTAAATTGGGCAATAACATTTTCTAGGAATAAAATTTTAGGGCATTTTGCCATATGAAATGAAGGATGTGCCTTCATATATTCTGCAAGAGGGAAGATAAGTTCTCAAGAATGGCACTAGATACTGTGCTATGATATTGTATCAAACACTTGCTTTAATTGCTAAAAGTTTTACTACTCTGTAGTATCAGATCTATAACTTTGAGCAGGGTGAGAAAGAATGCTGTCAACGTAGAGCAGCTGTTCCATGGTGGAAAAAACATTTGCTTTGGGCTGTTCTGTTCTGGTTCTCTTCCCAGCAGTTAGAATGAACTTGTTTTGGTTCTTCATATATAGCCTTTTTTATCTTCCAAAAGAAGTAATATAGAGTTGCTATTTTTTTGCCCATGCAAAAATATAAATCAGTGTGGGCTGAAAAAAAATTTTCACCTTTTTAACCCTAAGCATACTGTTAATGTATTTCTGTTTTTCTTGTGGATCATAGATCTAAGTACTCAATTTTTAGCTCACAACTGATCAGTAGGTGACGCTAACAAGATGTACTGCTGAAAACTGCAAAATTCAGAATTGCTGTGGAAAGAAAGTTGCTCTGGAATATGAAAAATTCTTATGTACTCTCTTCTTCCATATGCAGACAAGTATATTTTTTGTACCTTGTTTTTCTTCGTTTTTTTTTTTTTTTTTCCATTTTGGTTTTGCTTTGGCTTTTTTTTTTTTAAATATCTTAATAGAGCTGACTTCAAGAAGGTAAATGTTACTAGAGAAAGACAGGATCTTTAATGTTTCCGTCCACTGAAGAATTACTTTGCTTCTTATCCACATCTCTTAAAAGGAAAGCCTGCAGTAACTGACAGCAGACCAGTCAAAAAATTCTGAGCTATGGGGCCTGCTGGAAACAGGTAATTATCTGCCTGTGCTGTTTCACACACTACGTTAGAGATCACACTTGGCTTTTAGTTGTGTTAGAGCTTTTAGATCTAGTGTTGGTGCCAGTACTCTTTTTCTTCAGCAATGTTCCAGCTATGTTCATACACTGTGGGGCACACATGAGCTGATTTAGCTCTGGGATCTGTCTCTTGTAATGTGACAGACATGTCCAGAGGATTTTATAGATTTATACAGAATTTTTAAGACTCAAAAATACATGCTTTTCTTAGCTCCTCTAAATTTAGCAGCAAGTTCAAAGCAAGTGTATGATACTCATCTAATACAGACATTCAGCTGCAGCTGCAAACAGAATCATGGACTATTCTGAGTTGGAAGGTGCCCAGCCCAAGAATCATCAAAGTCTGACTCCTGGCCGTGCACAGGACAGCTCCGGAAATCACAATGTGTAGCTGAGAGTGTTGTCCAAACACTTCTTGAACTCTTCAGACTTGCTGCTGTGACCACTGTCCTGGGGAGCCTGTTCCAATGCCCAACCAACCAAGGTGAAGAACCTTTTCCTGATACCCAGTCTAAATTTCCCTGACACAGCTCCATGTCATTGCCTCACATCCTGTCACTGGTCACCACAGAGAAGAGATCAGTGTCTGCCTCTCCACTGCCCCATGAGCAAGTTTTACCTGCAATGAGGTCTCCCCTCAGTCTTTTCCAAACTGAACACACCAAGTGCCCTGAGCCCCTCCTCACATGGCTTCTCCTCAAGGCCCTTCACCATCTTCATGGACCTCCTTTGTACACTCTCTAATGGCTCAGTATTTTTCTTACATTGTGGTGCCCAAAACTGCCCCAATATTGCAGCTGAGACTGCCCCAGTGCAGAGCAGAGCAGGACAATCCCCTCCCTCGCCCGGCTGGCAATGCTGTGACTGATGCCCCCCAGGACAGGGTTGGCCCTTCTGGCTGCCAGGGCACTGCTGACTCATGTTCAACAGGCAATTGACCAGCACCCACAGGTCCTTTTCCATGGGGCTGTTTTCCAGCATCTCATTTCCCAGTCTGTACATCTGGAGTTGCCCCATCTCAGGTACAGGATCCGAGACTTGTCCTTGTGGAACTTCATGTGGTTGGTGATGGCCCAGCCCTCTGATTTGTCCAGGTCTTTCTGCAGGGTCTCCCTGCCTTCCAGGGAGTCAACAGCTCCTTCCAATTTAGTGTTGATGGCAAACTTACTTTGTGTCCCTCCTAGTCCTGCATCCAAGTCATTTATGAAGATGTGGAAGGGTGCTGGCCCTGGAATGGAGCCCTGTGGAGCCCCACTAGCCCCATCAGTTTGCCAGCCTGATGTCACCCCATTCACTGATAACCCTTTGTGCTTTGTGCCTGGCCCATGAGCCAGCTGCTCATGATGTGTTTATCCAGCTGTGTGCTGGACATTTTGTCCAGAAGGATGCTGTGAGAGACAGTATTGAAAGCTTTACTGAAATACAAAAGAGTTATCTCAACTGATTTCCCCCGGTCAGCTAGGTGGGTTACCTTGTCATAAAAGGAGGTCAAGTTTGACAAACAGGACTTTCCCCTCATCAAGCCATGCTGGCTGTGACCAATGACTGCACTGTCAATCAGGTGTCCAGAAGAGTCCTGAAACATCTGGATGATAACTTCATGTTACAGGTACTAAAGGAGCTGACCAGGAAAGATGCTCTCCTTGCTTTGTTGCTCATTAGCAGAAAGTCTTGCGAGCTAATTGGCAATCAGTGGCCATCTTGACCACAGCAACCATGAAGCAAAATTCTGGTAGCAAGAGAAAAAGTGCCTGCAAAATGTCAATCCTAGACATGAGGAAAGCAGACTCCAGGAACTAGTTAGTGAGGTTCCTCAGAAAACATTTTATAAGGAGTTGGAGTCAATCAGTGATGATCATTTTTTAAGCACCACTGTTCCTAAGGGTATAGGAATAGACAATTCCAAGATGTCAAAAGTCAAGCAGGCAAGGCAGGAGACTGGCTTGGCTGAGCAGGGATCTTCTCCTGGAGCTAAAGCAAAAACAAGGTGTATGCCTAGTGGAAGCACAGTCAGGTGGCAGGGGAGGAATACAGAGATGCTGCTCATTGCTGTAGGGGGAAAATTCATGGGTCCAAAGCTCAGTTGGAACTGAAGTTGCCAGAACTGTGGGGGACAATAGAAAGAGTTTATTTAAATCATTAGTAGTAAAAGGAAGTGCATAGATAACATCAACCTGTTACAAGATGAGGATAGTCACCTCACAAACAGGGACAGAAGAAAGGCAGAGGTGGTTAATGCTTTCTTTGCCTCTGCCTTCAACACCGATGATGGGCTAAGGGGGACCCAGTGCTCTAAGCAGAAGGACCACGGCACCAAGAGTGAAAAATCTCCAGACAACCCAGCACTTGTGCAGGATCTGCTGCTCCAGCTGGATCCTTACGAGTCTATGGGACCTGATAGGATTGACCCAAGAATACTCAAAGAACTGGCTGATGCCATCAAGAGGCCTCTTAATTTTTTCAGAGTCTTGAGAATCTGGAAAGGTCTCAGTTAACTGGGAGCTGGCTAACATCCGAGCTTTCAAGAAGGGCAAGGAAGGTTGACCTTGGAAGCTACAGGCCTGTCAGTCTCACTTTGGTGCCTGGTAAAATTCTGGAGAAGACCATTCTGTGAGTTACTGAAAACTGCCTGAAGAACATAATCAATGCACATGATGTAAATGAGGCCTGTCTCTTCATTAATCTACAAGTTCTTGCTGAGATCTAATATTCAGTGGTCACTGTCTATTTACCTTTCCAGTGATGTCCAAGGAGAAGGGGTCACCCACAAAATTTTTTTACTAAATGGTTGTTGCTAAGATATTTGTCTAGATTTGTTTCAGAATGTGTAATACAAATCTCCAGCAAGGGAAAAAGAAGACAAGATCTTCATTTAATGAAGAGCTGGGGGGCACCTGTGCTTCAAAAGCAAATATGATCTTAAGGAGTTGGATAAACCTGTATCTTCAGACTCCTTTTGATAGAATAAAGATAATGTCTTCTTTACCTTCAGCACTCCAGCCCCTCCACAGACAGCCTGGTAAATTGTGAACAGAATTTAGATGTGGAAAAGAAAGAATATTGAAAATGGAATGTAGAGATTCTCCAAAACTGGAGGTAAACAAAAGGCAATGTTTAATGTTCTCAATTGCAACAAATTAATAAAATGTAGAAATGCCCAAATGTATTTATGTATGTATTTATGTGAATTTATGGAAAGTTTCATCTGGAAGTCTATTTCTGCTTTTATCTTTCAACTGGTGTTTTTAAAGATAAAATCACAAAATGTTTTAACCCCAGTATACCTTCTTTCCTCCTGATACTTGGAAACTGACTCAATTTGAAAGCCAGCTATTCTTTCAGTTTTTCAGTATGGGAAAAAAAAGTCTTCTACATCTTTCATTTCAACCAAGGCACCCTTTCAATGGATGCATCATACAGCAGTCTAATATGGCTGTTATAGATTTTTTTTTTGATTTCTTGTTATTATTCAAACTGCTAATGAGTTGGCTGCCGTACATATTGCCTGTGGCAGCTTAATCTGGATGAAATACTGTATTACTCTTCTCTTGTTTTCAAAGCATAGGGACAGAATGTGACTCACACCCGCCAAAGAAATGAAATCAGAAAGGGTGGTTTAGCTGTACCTGAAATTCTGAGTTTTGCTCTTATTTCACAGTCTGGTGCTTGGCACTAAGACAAGTCCAGAACAAAAGGACTTGTTGGGCAGGACTTGGCTCTGTTCTGCAGACATTCTTCATATCTTTGCCCAAACTGAACTTTCAGAGGCAACAGGTTTATAAACTGATTTTCTTGATTCTTGGTTCTAGGGTATCTTCATAAAAGAAAAACAGTAGATTTGCTTTTACTGCAGTAGTGAGTCTGACTTCCTGAAGTTTTTGATCTCAGAAATGGGATCCTGGACTTACCTGTGTAATACTGAATCCTTCAAACACGTTTTGTAGGAGGAAGCACCAATATGCACAGTTGCCTTTGTTCTCAGCTCCTAATTGATATCAGCTCTGTTCAGTACCATTCAAAATGGTGTGATACCCTTGATGTCCATACAGACCAGTGGTGTGTTTGTGGTTTCTACAGGTACAAGTAACAGTCTAAACCTATTGAAATATACAATCACAGGCAGGATTTTCAGAGGTTCTTACCTGTGGACCAACTTTGTGTATGCAAAATGATACTACAACAACAACAACAACAACAACAACAACAACAAAGCAATGGAAAAGAGGATTCTTGAAACCAAGTGTGTGCTTTCCTTGACATGAGCACCTTGACAAGGAGGCACATGTCGAGGCACATGTCACAAATCACTTTAACAGCTATTTGAGAACAGTGAGGGGAAGGAGACACTTGTCATGTAGCTATGTGTGTTTCAGGAACTTAAAAAGGCCAACAGAGGGTTTTTTTGAAGGACAGAGGTCTTTTATTGCCATTACAAACAAATTTTAAAAAATGGCCAAAAGTTTGCTGTCTTGCAGATAGCTGTTGATGCATTCTATCACACTTTGAAATGTACTAAATTACATTCACTTTGGCTAAGACAATTTTTTTTTAAATAAAAAGCAGCTACTCATCACCTTTATAAAGCCTACTTTTATCAAGGAAATTAATGTGTCATGTCTTCTTAGGCCACTTATTTTTATTGATTTACTAACACAATGTATCCTCACTTGTGTGTCTTTTTCGTCTAATATGTTTGTGTCTGATAAGTGCCCTCTAGTAATGGAGTTTTTCAACATATTGCACTTCAATCTTCATAAAGACTGCTGATGAGAAAAGGGAAAATAACTGCATTTAACTAGAGTTTCAGCATATGTGGTAAAGCTGAGAGAATTGGGATTATTCAGCCTTGGGAAGAAAAGGCTTCAGGGTGACTTAATTGCACGTTCCAGTAACCGAAGGGAGGCTACAAGAAAGATGGAGAGAGATTATTTATGAGAACGTATAGTGACAGGACAAGGGGGAATGGCTTCAAACTGAAGGGGAGAAGGGTTAGATTAAATGTTAGGAAAAATTCTTTACTGTGAGGGTAGTGAGACACTAGAACAGGTTGCCAAGAGAAGCTGTGGATGCCCCAAGTGTTGAAAGCCAGTTTGGATGGGGCTTTGAGCAAGCCAGTTTAGTGGAAAGTGTCTTTGCCATGGCAGGGGATTTGGAGCTCAGTGACCTTTAATGTCCCTTCCAGTCCAAATCATTTTATGTTTCTATGATTTTTTTCTCAATGGAAGTGATAAGCAGACATTTTAGGACATAAAGGAAAATGCCATTGGCACATAGCAAGTTAAAAAAATTTGAACTTCCTAAAACAATCTGTGTGAGCTTGTCATATTAGTAAATGCAATAATAGGAAAACCTTAAAATGTGCAATACAAAAAGTTTGAATGATATTTAGGGATTAAGGGAGAAGCTCTGTGACTACTTTACACACTAATGTTTCTGCTTCCACAATGGAACAGTCATCAGCACTGCAGTCCTCATATCTAGACGGGAAAGGGAATTTAAATATGATGGTTCTGTTCTGTTCTAGTGCATGCCTTCCTCTTTCTTCTCTATAGCAGCAAGTTTTCAGCTATCTGTCAGGTTTCTTTCTGCCCTCTATCAAATGAAATGTCAATAGATACTCCTTATACCTTCAAACTCTGCAAATTGTGCAGAGTTATCAGGCCAGGATTATTCCAGATGTAATAATTATTATGAGAATGACACTGAGGGCGTGGGGGGATTTTTCTGTTACTGTTGCAGAGCTGTGTGATGTGGAGGATGCAATGGGATGTGCTAACACGCTCCAAGTGAGGCAGAACTGCCAAAGAAATGAGAATATACCTCTTCTAGAGTATGTACAAACACTGTTTTCTACTTTGTCACTCCTGCACACTGTTTATAGACAGGTATTTTAGACCTGTATTTTCCATATGACACAGACACAGTCATTAGTGATGTGGTACACGGGAGTCATCTTTGTTTCTTTTCTCTGTGGATGTGTCCAGGTGTACCATGCCCTGTGCTTTTGTGTGTACCATAGCTTGGTATAGTATTTGTCAATAGCTTGAAATTTTAGGGGGGAAAATTGAAGGCTACATTTTGAGACTTGTAATTAAGATCCCAGGAAAACATCTGTATAATAAGATTTATTAAACTACTCCTGACTTTTATTCTTTAGGAGGGAGTGTTCTCTCCTTGTCAGGAGACACTTTACACATAGTAAATTTTTTTTCTAGGGTACTTCTTATATGCTCTGCCTAGCTTCAGACATCTTTTTAGTTCCTCTTTATGTAAAAGCTTGTCTATCTTCTCTTTAGTTATTCCACCTTCTTCTCATCTGTCTTTTCTTTCTCAAGGTTTTTTATAGGTGCCTTTTCTGTGTTTGTCCTGTATGTCTCTCCAGTGAAGAACTCAGCCCCTGTTCTCTTCCATGTTTCCTGACCTGAAAGTCATTCTGGATACTCAGTACTGTGCACAATGCTGCCCATTGCGTGCCAAAAAGTACTTGCCAAAATTATTGGGTGACACAAACTGAACTTTGCATTGAGACTGTAAATTATACTCCGCGTTGATGAATTCCCAGGGTGATGTATCTTCCCTTGACACTTCATATGGATGTAGCTCAGTCAGACTGAAATGTTCTTCTGTTGGCTGTTCCTGTTGTACCTTTACATACATATGTACAAACCCATACATATATATGCCAGTGAGTGCATTAGGGCTGTAAAAGAAAATGCATAGCAATAGAGTAACTGTGTAGGGATAGGTGTGCAGATGCTGAAATGTGAAAACTTTGTTTCTCACTCTTGGTAGATATTGAGTCAATTTTCTAATAGGTACCTGACTTTCTGTGTTTACAGTGTTTACCTGCAAATATTTTTACTTCAATAGCTGAAGCAAAAGGAAGGGAAATAACATTCCAAGTACTGGCATATAACCATCACAGAAACAAATTATTGCATGGTGTTATAAAAATCTGACAGTGGTTTAGGTATATTTGCTGTGCGCTCAGTGAGGAAGATAAAAGTTCTGATTTGACAGAAGATGTTGCACTTAGATTTTACTCCTATGAGCAACAAAATAAGAAGTGGTTACTTTCTGTGTGACTGCACTCAAGAAAATCAAGCATAGGGTTGAGAGGAGCTAGAACACTTAAGTATTTTTTTGGTCCTGAGTTACTTTTTGAGATCTGTGTGACTTTCTTGAGGTGACATTTTTATTAATGGCTATATTTAGTACAGTCTCTTTTGGCTTACTGCTGCTTGTGTTCTGGAGTTTGCTGTCCTCAGTGTCTATTTCTCTTTTTCCCATTGGAGTTCTGACTTAGCACCTTACAGCTGGGCACTCTTCAAGCACCAGAAGCAATATCTTAGCATTAATGTAGTACTTCCACTGTTTAATCAAAGCCAGCAACTAAGCCCCACAAAGCCGTTCTCTCACTTCCACTGTGGCGGGATGGGAGAGAGAATTGGAAGAGAAAAAGTGAGAAAACTCATGGGCTGAGGAAAAGATAGTTTAATAGGAAATGCAAAAGCTGTACATGAGAGCAAAGCAAAACGAGGAATTCATTCACTGCTTTCCACGGGCAGTTCAGCCATGCTCAGGAGAACAGAGCTCCATCATGGGTTAGGGTGACTAGGGAAGACAAACACCATCACTCTTCCATCTTCTCACCAGTATTAAATGCTGAACATGTTGCCATATGGTCTGGAATATACATTGGGTCAGTTGGAGTCACCTGTCCTTGCTATGTCTCCTCCTAACTACTTGTTGCACCCCCAGCGTGGCTCACTGATGGTCTGGGGTGAGCTGTAGAAAAACCCTTGGCTCTGTGCAAGCCCTGCTCAGCAGTAACTAAAACCTTCCTTTGTTATCAAAACTGTTTCCAGCACAAATCCAAAACACAGGCCGATACTATCTCCTGTGAAGCAAAATAACTATACAAGCCAAAACCAGCAGGAGTGCTTCATTCATGCTAAATCACTGCTGGTGAATTACCCAGGGCTATAATAATACCATCAAATGGGCTAATAAGGACAAAAAGAGCAACACCATATTGCTGCCACTCTGATAGTTTTGGGGACACTCTGTTTCTGGTTGATTATGAAATATCTGGTACTAATTACATGCAGACACAGTCTAGACTTAGTGATTGATTATGTAACAACTTACCAATGATAAAATTAAGTAATGCAAAATAGATTTCACGAATAAAAAAAAAAAGTTGTACTTATGCAGCAACAATATAACAGGATGATTTTGCACTGGGAGAAAAAGGAATGTTGTATTGTTCTGTCTTGTGATGTTACTGTGAGGGTTTTTTTGCGACCAGGGCTTGCATGGTACTGCTTCCTCACTTCTCAAGCTATGCTTAAGTCCTCTTCTCTTCCATTCTTTCATTTAATGTGTTCCCATGGATTATATGTATTTGGAGCTTTAGAACAAGTGAGAGAGTAGTTTGAAAACAGCACAGCTGTAATTTCCTTGAAAAACTAAGACCTTGTTTGGATTCTCCATATAAATAAAATTAGAGAGGATACATGACTTGAAATAGGCTTTTCCTTGCACAAACACAAGTACACACACACAAACTTTTGATGTTTCCAGAGCTTCGAGGTCAATGCTCAAAGACAATAAAGGCTAAATTAAGATCTCCAAAACTAGAATGGTGACATTAAAAAAAGATAAATCTCCTCTGAAGAGTTCTGGGTATGGGTATGTCATGAAAATCTGGAAACAGTATATTTTCTCCAATCTTTTGACCCTCTGTGTTTTACAACAAAGTAGTTAAAACATTATGTCAAGATCTGGCAACACTTGTTTAGACTTCAAATGTAATAGAAATTTCTGGAAAACTGAAGAATATCCATTGAATATAATAGAATTCTGTGCTGAGTTGACCTTGGCTGGCTTAGTGGTGCTTATCTAGCCATTCTGTCATTCCTCCATCTGAACAGTATAGGAGGAGGAAAATATGACAAAAAGCTCATGGGTCACGATAAGGACAGGAAGATTATTCACCAGTTGTCGCCAAAACAGACTCAGCTTGGAGAAATTAATTTAATTCATTGCTAATTGAACAGAGCAAGATAACGAGAAATAAGAATGAACCAAAAAACGCCTTCTCCCCAGCCTTTCCTTCTTCCCAGGCTCTGCCTCACTCCCAATTTCTCTACCTCCTCCCCTCCAAGCAGTGCAGTAGGGCAAAGAATAGGGCCTGCAGTCAGTTCATCACGCTCTGTCTCTGTTGCTTCTTTCTCCTCGCACCCCTCCCATGCTCCAGCATGGGGGTCCCTTCCATTGCAGGTAGTCCTTCGTGAACTTCTCCAGCATGGGTCCTTCTTATGAGTTCTTCTTGAAGTGCTCCAGGGTGGGAACTTTCCACGGAGTGAAGTCCCTCATGGGTCTCCTACAGGGTCACAGGTCCTGCCAGCAAACCTGCTCTTGCATGGGCTCCTCCCTGTGGGTCACAGCCTCTGCCAGGAACCTCCTGCCATGTGTACTCTCTAGAGTCACAACTTCCTTCATGGTATCTCCATCCACTTCAGTGTGTGGTCCTCCACAGGCTGCATTGTGGATATTTGCTCCACTGCGGTCCTTGGCTCCAGAGGGACAACTTGTGTCACCATGGTCTTCTCCGCTGTGTCTGGTAGCCAATTCTTATATTCACCCTTATCTGTAGCCTGAGTTATGCCCAAAGTTTCTTTGCAGAATGCAAACAGCATTTGAGGATCAATTTTAGAATCAACTGCTGTGTGATTGCACAAGGCCCCTCAAAAGCTGCCATTTTAAACAGGTGCCAAATTCTGTTGGTGGTTTTTCTGGCTAGTCCTTTTGCATGTCCTTTCAATGATACTCTGAGAAGGGTATATTTCAGTAATCACACACTTCTAAATGGCCCCTGGGAAACTAGGTACTCAGGTGCTTTATAGAAACACTACCTGTGTCTACCTGGCTGCTCAAACTGCATTTAATTTCCCTTCTTTTTGGTCCTTTATGCACAATTCATCTTCTCCTGCATGTCACGAATGGCTCCAAACTTCACAAGGAAGTAGATAGAATTGGAAGTCATGAGTTTCATAGTAAAGTGAAGAGCAAAGAAGAATTTGCAAGCAGTTGTGTTGTGGTCATCCTTTAGATGGTCTCAGTGCTCTCAGTTGCTTGCAGAGTGTGTCCAAAGGGTTACTTTGTTGATTTTTGTTGTGACAGCTTGCTTTTATGTCCTTGTTTCTTTTACTATCCTGATACTGGCTTCCAAAAGGAGTTCTAGACCACTGCTTTGCAATGCTGGTTGGTCACCTGCACCTGAATCATTTCATTTTCTTATTACTGATGTGCCCCTTTTTTCAGAACTTAACTGTGGCTGCTTTTCCTTACAGCCAGACACCTCCTCATCATGACCCCCCTGCATCAGGAGGCATCCAGCACCCAACCATCACTTGACCATGATCCCAAGATAATAAATTTATACTCATCCCCATTCAAAACAGATACTTTTTCCATCTTAACACAGTTCCTGGCCTATAACCACACCTTCAAACATATGTTCAGTGAGGCTTTGCCTTTTCCCTACTAGCCATAGCAACAAACAAAATATGAGTTAGTTAGATGCCAGCTCCTAATTTTTGTAATAAGTGGGGGATGGAAGCTTCTGGGTTTTTTGCCTTTTTTTTTCCTTTCCTTGTTAACACCTAACATCTTGACCAAATCTGTGGGCAGCACACGACGAACTTGTAACACAAAGAGGTAACACACTGGTGGTATGTACAGTTATGATACTAAAGCAGGGATGGAGAGTTAAATATTTATAGCCATGGCCTGCAGGAGAATGAGTGACAACTACTGTAAGAACTACAGCCCTGGGGAAGGACTATTTTGTTGCTCTGGAAACATGGTCAGGGTCAATAACGAGCCAGAGAGCAGAGCTGCCAGCACTCGGGTGGGAGGGAGGCACAGACACAAGAAACAGGAAAGAAAGATTTGTGTGGGTCCTTCTTTGCCATCATGAGGAGCAGCAGCTGATCAAAAATCTGCAATTCAGAAAGCTTTTTCACCATGGGTGACTGTCTGATGCCAAGAGGAATACTCACCACGTGGTAGGTAATGTTCATTTTCAATTTACTGTTTCAGTGGAGGGAAAAGTTTTTATTTCTTTCTTTCCTTATGGTGGAAAGGGAGAGGCAGGTTATGGGATGTCCTGTATGAAATATCAGTATGATAGCCTGGGTGGAAGTCCAGTTTCAGATGCAAAAAGGAGCGGTATTTGTTTTTATCTAAGTGTGCAGAGGCACACTAAGCCAGAGGTAGTTTTGCATCCTGCCTCTCTACTTTTGCAATGAGTTTCTTCTCTGGTATCAAGACAAATTCTTCCATTATCTGCTCCCTAAAATGCCCAGATCAGATTAATGGTTCCAATTCTTATCTTTCCCCTCTTGTTGGTATACTGTTCTATATGTCTGGACAAGCCCTTCTGAAACAAATCTAACTGGTTACTCCTTCATTCTTCTGAGCCCTCTCTCCTTCTAGTCCACTGCAAGCATTTATCCTTTCTTTGCATATTGTTTTCCACATAAGTAAGGAAGAGCATCAGTAAATACCTGCAGTCAGATGGATTTTTATAATTTTTCTGAAAAAAAGCTTTAACATTGTGTTTAGCACAGTTATGTGCTTCTGTCTTCTTGGCACTGGAACATGCAATGTGGCTGGCTGTTCTAATGATACTATACAGGTCCTGTCTTTTCCCTGTGTGAGGGTATCACTTAATCACTGCTACAGAGACAATTTGCCTTTTAGTTTTCTGCATGGTGTCATTGCAACCCATGAAGTGGCTATTTCTGAGAAACCTATGCTGATATGGAAATTTCCTCCAAAGATTGCGATAGATTAGGTTTTGTCATTTGAAGTGATTCATAGGGTTTGCAAAAGCCAAGACCATTAATTCTATTCGTCATTATGTGTTTTTATATTAATTTGTTCAAAACAGATGTTGTCTTTGCTGATCTGTAGGTTCCTGGATTTCCCTATAGACTCTTGAAAAAAAGTGTTAGTGTCACATTTGCCGTTTTCTGATCTTCAGGTACCAAAGAATTTTTTGAATGGCGGTGTACTGAAGCCACTTAAATATATTATTGACTGAATTTCTTTAAATCTCTTGGGATTAAGTGTGGCAGTTGCTTATTTTGTTTGGGTTTTTTAAGGTCCTTTGTAGCTGCCTCAGTCTGAGATAGTACTTCTGATATATCTGCCCATAGAAAAGAGTTTCTTAAAATGCTGCAAGCCCTCTCACTGTGAGCACATACACAGACAACTTACGTCTCTTCTGATAAGGGCATGTTTTCTGCTATACCTTTTACATCCTGTTGATCTGTTAGTGCAGCATGCTCTCTGACAGCCTTCCTATTCCAGGTATATTGAGAGAGTGGCTGATTATTCATTTCTTATGCCCCTTGTGAGAGATATTTCTCTATCTCCCTAAGCCCTCTGTGCTTGATTTCGCATTTCTTCTGTCTCAGTTTATCATGCCTTCTATTCTACTTTGTAATGAAGCTAGAGTTTTTCTAAAGGTGTTTTTCAGCAACTTCCTTTACTGTGCCATTTCATCACATTGTCTATTTTCCTTCCATAGAGTTTTTCTTGCTTTGTAGCATGTTTCTTCTGTCCTTCTTTCCTGGGTACAAGCAGTCACTGGTTGTGTCTAAAAATGATCTTTTGAGATCTTGCTCAGTGGTGATATTGGCGTATAAATTGGGAGTAGGTCTCTTAATCTGTTACTTTTCCATTTACTGCCATGCAGCTTTCCTAGTCCCCCTTCACACATTGACATCGGTGTTTAATATCCTGGAGGGCCAGTTAGTAACATAAGACCCAGCCCTCTGCTGAGGCCAAGAATGGCAGCCCATTCGCCTTCCACATTAATCATTGCCAAAAAAAAGGCTTTTAGTCTCATTGGATCTGCTTATTCTTTACCCTGAGCATTGTGCTTGAATTTTCAGTCTTTCCTGAATACTTTATATCCATGGTCTCACAATGTGCCGTTTGCTGTCTGTAATTGTCCAGTATTATGTCCTCATTACAAGGTAGTAATTTCGGGTACTCCACCTCATGTGTCTCAGAGTTCTGGCATTCATGTGGACAGTAATTTATTCTGATCCTTCATTTTCTTATCTGTGCCTTGTTTAGATGGCCATGATCTGGGGAGCAGAATTCCCATGACAGCACCTGTATGAATGCCTCCTGACAAGACAAATTTCCTTCTACATCTTCCCTGCTCTTCATTCCCAGAAGTCAATTCTGTCACCACTTTCAAATGAGGAAGTGTACAAGAGTTTTCTATGTGCCTATAAATATGTTTATTGGCTGGAAAAATTATGATGGTGGGAGATCCAGGACTTAAAGGAACAGGAAAGTTTTCATGGTGCAAGCAAAGGACTGGATCTTTCTTTCATGAAGGTCAAGTACTTTAAAAGCCTAGGGACATAAAACAATGGGATCTCCTGCTGTAGTTCCTACTGTGTACTGGAGAGGTGCAGATTTAAGAACAACAGTGGGCAGAGAGCAGGAATCAAACTCTACCTGCCTTATTTCCAGCTAAATTTGCATTTTCTGTGTCATGCATGAATATACCATGGCATGTTCTTATTATAAGTGTAATTGCTTCACAGTCCTGAGGCAACCAGTGAACACAGAGAGGAAGAGGATGAGATTGAATAACAGAATATCCATGAAAAAAATGTTAATGACTGAACTGAGAAGGAGAGAATATCCATGACAGAATATTCATGAAAGAATGTGAAGACGGGCCTCTGTAGACATGAATATATAACTTTTCTTTAGAGTTTTTTAACACCTTAAGACAAACAGAATCACAACAGTAAAGAATAAGAAAAACTTGCTCACATCTCTTATTTTAACACAGGATTTCTGACCCATACACTCAAGGCATACTGAGTGCAAGAGCTGTTCATTCAAGACACATTAAAATTACTTGTAAACAGAGTTTTTGAAAGAAAGCCCACGAATAGCTAGAAATTCTGCAAGTCTGATTAATCTTTAACTGTACATGAAAAAAAAATTTGTAATTTATAAAAAAACTTTTACAAGATAATTTTTTTTAATAACTTGAAAAAACAGCAGTGTGGTAAAGTGTAATAAAGTTAGTTTACTGTTCTGAAATAAGTAGATGAAAAAATTAATATGGTGAACAGTTAATAATGTTTTGGTTAATGTTAAGGCAACATGATTTCATGGGTTTCTTACTTAGTGAAGTGCATTTGGTTTCTAATGTAAAAATTCAAATCTAGGTCTTACAGAAACCATCACTATGGTACTTTCTTTCTAAGAGAGTTGACTTACTCCCCACCACATACCTCCCTCACTGCCATAAAAGATTGAGTTACCAACATATTGACTGATGCAGATGATATTAAACAAATTAGAAGCCTGGCATCACCTGAGAATCACCATAAAAATGTAAAAAAAGGAGAAAAAATAAAAAATGTAAAAAAAAGTAGAGACCATAAACAATAAATAAATAAATAAATAAAAATGGCCACAGTTATTTCACAGTTTTATCAAAAGCCTGGACAAATGAGTCAAATCATACCAGCAATATTTTTAGAATGGCAGAGGACTGTTAAGCAATCAGAAAGCTGCATATGAATATTTTGTGCAAGAACAAGGTCTCATTGCAACAATTCTTGCTTCAGTAGGCTAGGAAAAGAAGTTATCCAAGAGCAACTATCCATCCCTCTACAAGACAGAAACAATGCCATGCTAGTTAGACCTTGAGGGTAATAAGTAACTAAGAGAACATAAGCCTAATTGTGGGCAAACACAAGGAATTAATCAGTGTGTAGGCAAGAGCATTACACTAGTAGGTTGACTGCATCTTATACATCTTTGCTTCATGTTTAACCAAGTCAGCATGATGATGAGAGACTTTGTTGTGTTGAAGGAATCTGTGTAAGGGTTAAGATGTGACAGTCACCACCCAGAAATGTTGAAAAAGAAAAAAAATAGAGCTTTGTAACAGATGATTGCTCTTAAACCAGCCAAAAATCAAATGATCCAGGGTCTATGGGCTGCAGCTGGACTAATTTTCTTCAAAGAAGCAGAGTAATTCATTAGTGTTCTGTGGTACAGATATGAATTTTAAATTATCTGAAATCTTTAAATGGGGCAGAAGCACTCTTGCTGTATCATGCCTCTGGACCTTAAATTAAATTTCAGACAGAAAGACACTGTCATTGAAATTTAATTTAAGGTCCAGAGGCACGATACAGCAAGAATGCTTCTTCAAGACCACGTTGATAGGGCAGGATAGGATAGGGTAGGGTAGGGTAGGGTAGATAGGTCTATTTGATGGATAATGAATTGCCTGGATGGACATAAAGCCAGGCTGAGAGAGCCGGGGTTGTTCAGCCTGGAGAAAAGAAGGCTCCAGGGAGATGTGAGGCCTCCTAATACCTAAGCTGGGCTTGTGAAAAGGAGAGAGAGGGGCTTTTTATATGGGCAGATAGTGACAGGACAAGAGGCAATGGTTTTAAACTGACAGAGGGCAGGTTTAAATTAGATATTAGATTGCAGTAAGGCTGGTGAGGCCCTGGCACAGGCTGTCCAGAGCATCTGTAGATGCTCCATCCCTGGAAATGTTTAAGGACGGGTTGGACAGGGCACTGAGAAAACTGGTCTAGTGGAAAGTGTCTCTGGCCATCACAAGGTGGCTGGGTGATCTTTAAGGTCCCTTCCAACCCAAGCCATTCTATTATTCTAGGAATGGAATAGACTAGACTAGAATAGAGTAGAATAGAATTAGGATATATTTCTGTTCGAATGGACCTACAGCAATCATCCAGTCCAACTGCCTGACCACTTCAGGGCTCACCAAAAGTAACAGTATATTATTAAGTGCATTGCCCAAATGCCTGTTAAACACTGATAGGCTTGTGGCATCAGCCACCTCTCTAGGAAGCCCCTTCCAGGATTTGAGCATTCTTTTGTAAAGAATTGCTTCCTAATGTCAAGTCTTAATGTCCCTTGGCACAGCTTTGAGCCATTTCCATGTGTTCCATCTCTGGACCCCAGGGAGAAGAGATCAGCATCCTCTCTCCATTCCCCTCCTCAGGAAGCTGCAGAGAACAATGAGGTCACCCCTCAGCCTCCTTTTCTCCAAACTGGACAAACACAGAGGTCTCAGCTGCCCCTCACAGGACAAT
>JAWWEE010000085.1:13777026-13810703 GCA_035221455.1 Xenops minutus | reverse complement strand
CACAGTGGGATTATCCCCTGTTTCCTATCTGCCTGTGCTGTGGCTGATGCTCCCCACAATGGGGTTTGCCCTCCTGCCGACTCTGTAGAGCCTGCTGATGATCAGCACCCCAGACCACTTTCCTGCAGGGCTGCTCTCCAGACACTTCTCTCCTTGTTTTGGCTTGTGTCTGGTGTTACTCCATCCCAGGTGCAGAATCCAGCATCTGCTCGATAAGTTTCACACTGATGAAGATTGTCCAGTGGTCCAATCTAGATCACTCTGCAAGGCATTGTCCCTCCACAGAGGGAACATCACATCTCAGTTTGGTATCATCACCAAACTCGCTAATAGTGCATCCAGCTCCTCCATCCAGATAATTAATAAATGTGTTGTGAAGTAAAGCTAGGTTCATATCGGTTGCTCTAACAGCTTTTCACACAGGATTGTGAGCCAAAACTTACACAAATTGTAATTTTTTTCTTATTGATGTGAGATGAATTTTTGTGTGAGGCTGTAGGAAGAGTAAATGTTGGGTTAAGACAATATAGAATATATTTAACTTTTTATTTCAACCCTTTGCAGTCTTTGTCCAAAAGTTTATGTGAGCCAGGGTACAGCCCTTTCTCCCTCTTCCCCTCCTTCCCTCTTACCATACTTGATTCATATGAAGCAATTGGGATAGCTCTAAGCATGTTTGCTTTCATATTTGTTAAATCCCTTCCCTCCAAGATCTCAGTGTTTAATATTCTATTTCAGTAACTTGCACAACATCATTGCAACAGTACAAGAGGTTATTTTAAAATGATGCAAACTAGTAAATTAGTCTTTTTATGTAAGATTTATCTGAGATGATTGCATCTATTGGATCAGTAATCTGTAGTTAGAAACCTTCTAAATAAATCTTGCACCTTTTTTGAAATGGAGGAGAGTTACAATTTGGGTAGTTTTGGGGATATTTTGCTATCTTCTTCTTAATTAAAGCTTCACAAGTCACTACAGTCCCTTCAGAAGCGACTTTTTGTCAGGATTGCATGTTTGTGTTCATGGTATCTAATTACCACGTGTTTTCTGTGTAAATAGTGAAGTTGATCTAAAATCAGAAAAGGGATGTAACCTATAGCTGAAACCCCTCTATTTTTCAATCAGTTTCTTCTGTTTTCATCAAAAATCAGTACTACTTGAGTGTCATTTCTCTGAGTAAGCTTGGGGGCGTTATTTTTGTTTAATCTGCTGGACCTTCAAAAATCCAGAGCGAGGGATTGAGCAGATAAACATAATGGTACAACAGAAGGACATTGCTGTAAAGCAAACCACATATACAGTGGAAGAGAGAGACACACACACAGACAGGTCAATAATGTGTGTATAAACCTTGTAATTCTTCCTTTTTGGTCAGAGAGAAGCTTCTTGAATATTACATCACTAAGTACAACCAGTAGGTAGCAGCTAAGATGAAGGAGCTGCTTACAAGGGGATTTAAGCCATGAGTTTGAAGTGAAAAATATCAAGAGCAGTGTAAGACTCAAAAGCAATGAAAGTGGCTTAGATATTGGGGGACAATTAGACATTTAAACGTGGATGTCAACCAGCATATGTGGTGTGGGAAATGAACCACAGACACTCATCTGTAAGCTTTGCATTGTGATTTGGGGAGGTGAGTTTCGTTCGAAGGTCATGGTAAGTTAAAGCAGTACAGCCTCCATCCGCTCTTAGAGGATGTGATTATTATATTGCTACAGCAGTGCAAGCACCATTTGAGCATGAAGAACAGAGTGTGCTGATGAAGCCGAAGTTTTTTTATGGGTTGCACCTGTAAAAATGCAAAAACGCTCTGCCTGCCACTGCAATGTTTTTAAAACTGTGTTATTCTTCTCTCAATCCAGTGCTGAATATCAGTATGGCACAGACTACAAAAGCAGTCCACATAGGGTTTTGTTTCCTAGACATTTGATTAGCTTTATTACTCCTCTCTGGTTGACTCATGGACTTTTTTGTCAAGAATTTGGAACAAATTTAAGTGTAATTCCAAGGGACATGTGTTACACATTAAAAAAGATTAATATGAGTATAACCAGACAAATAAGGGACAGTTGGTAAAAAATACATTTAACATTCTACTCCATTGGCTGAGAGCCTTGCCATCTGCTAATAATAACCATCAGCTTTTGCCCATAAGAACCCTTCAGATTTTTTGGTGAGTAGCTGACCACAAACACACTTCCCAATCTCATGGTGTGTCACATTGGCAATATAAAGTTTTGTTTTGGCATTCATAACGTAGCTGTTTGGTTATTTTGGGAAAGTTTTTAGAACTGTTTTGAATTGCAAAATCAGGAATATTGAGCCAGACCTTCAGAAGCCCTTTGCACTCCAGCATTTCAACCATTCCTAACTTTCTCTCCTTGCTCACATTACTTTCTGTGATTTGAACAAACAGAAAGGAAGGCACAGAAAAACCCCACCCTAAACTATGTAGTAATGAGAAATTATTTATTTCATAAAATATGTTTGTGTACATGTTTTCAGTGCATAGATAGTCTACTACTTATGGAAAAACTCTCAATCTCAAAAAATTTAAGAGCTAAGAAATTTTTGCCTCTTAATTATCCCCTAAGGACTTGCTTCTTCTTTAGACAACATCGTGGGTTTTTTAAGAAATTGTTTATAATTTAGACTCATTAGGACTAAAAATTAGAATAAAGCCACTCAAAAAATTAGAGGAACAATTTAGATGGTGAGATCTATGGGAAATTTTTTCCTAGTTTTATTTTTAGTAGTACTAAAACAGAAATGGATAAGGGCAGGGAGTTGCCATCATGGGCAAAGCGGACTTGACTTGGGGGTATCAATTAAATTTATTACCAATCAAATCAGAGTCAAAAAATGAGAAATAAAAACTAAGTCTTAGGAACACCTTCCCCCAGCCCCTCCCTCTCTCACAAGCTTAACTCTAAGTCTGAATTCTCTACCTCCTTCGTTCCAGTGGCACAGGGAGATGGGGGTTATGATGAGTTCATCACACATCTCTGCAGCTCCTTTCTCCTTGTAGGGAGGGACCCCTCACGTTCCTAACCTGCTCCAGGGTGGGTCCTTTCCATGGAGCGCATCGTCCTTCAGGAATAGGCTGCTCCAGTGTGGGGTCCTCTCCCAATGTGGCCATAAGCCCTGCCAGGAGCCTGCTCCAGTATGGGCTTCCCATGGAGTCCCAGCCCCCTTCGGGCATCCACATGCTCCAGCATAGGGTCCTCCAGGGTTTTTAGGTGGACCTCTGCTCCATCATGGAACACCCCACTCTGCAGGGGCACAGCTGCCTCACCATGGTCTGCACCATGGGCTGCAGGGGAACGTCAGCTCTGGCACCTGCAGCATCTGCTCCCTCTCCCTCTGCACTGACCTCAGTGTCTGCAGGGCTGTTCCTCTCTCACAGCTGCTGTTTCACAGTAAATTTTCCCCCTTCTTTCTCTCAGAGGTGCTGCCACCGTGGCTAATGAGCTCAGTCTGGGCCAGAGGTGGGTCTGCCTTGGAGCCACCTCAGTTTGGCTACACTGGACATGGGGGAAGCTTTGCCCGCTGCAGCCTAATCCTGTGTTACCAAAAACTTGCCACACAAGCCCAATACAACATGTATATAGAAAAAATATTAAAAATATAAAATAAATTCATTATTAATAAATAAATGTATAAATAAATAAATTTATAAATCCATATTTCAAGGCTTACAGATCTGAAGGCTTACAGAACTGATCAGTATCTGATCAGTTTCTAGGTTGACACATACTTCAAGGAAAAGAACAAAGGAGAAAACTTCAATTTTGAGTGTTTGACAGGTGGGAATTTTAACACAGAGAAACTCCTTTTTTTCAATGTTAGCATTTTGTCATCTAACCTTGCCCTCAAGTCTAAACATTTTGAAATTTGTAAGAGGCTTTCCCTGCCCGTACCACACCAAACAGGAAGACAAAATGCCACAGGAATGTATAAGAGTTCACTCCTAAGGACTGCCTGTAAAAATGTGTTACAAGGAGACCAGCTTTGTACTCAGAATTTAACCTGTTGTCTTCTGAGGTCATTGCAAATGCACACACATAAACGTGGGGCCAAGAAGAAAGGTGTGTGGCTGGCACTAAGTGTTTTATGGCTGCTGCTGCACAACTGAGAGGTCTGTTGTGCTCAGGACCTGTTTTGGCAGATGATACAGAAGCAAACTCTTGCTGTAGCTAGAGAAGCTCTTAGACCTTCTGTGACCAACCACACGATAGAGCCAGTAAAGCTGAGACCAGACAAATGAGTCTTCAGTGCATGATCAAGCTGTAGATCTTGAGGGACTGACAAACAGACACTCTGCATAAATACATACGGGCTTGAAGTTATTCAACACTTAACACAAATCAGTGGGTGGCAACCAGCAACTGGGAATAAAACAAGGGTTGGAGTAAGTAGACAGCTGTGTGTTGAATGTATATACCAGCAATACAAAAAACATTTGCAATGTAGCAAAAGAAAAATATTATCTTAAACAATGTTTTTTACCATCTGGTAAAGTTAGGAATATTAATATTGTGTTGGGTTGACCTTGACTGGCCACCAGGTGCTCACCCAACTTCTTTCTCACTCCTACTTCTCAACAGGACTGGGGGGAGGGGGAGAGGTGACAGATCATGAGTCAAGATAAGGACTGGATTTCTTATTAATTACTGTCAAGGGCAAAACAGACTTAAATTAGTTTATTGCTAATTAAATAGAGCAGGATAATGAGGGAAAAAAAAGAACAAGTATTAAAAAACACCTTTCTCCCACTCCTCCCTTTTTTCTGAGCTCAACTTCAAACCTAACTCCTTTATATCCTCCCTCTGAGTGAAAGATGATGTTGGGAAATTGAGGGTTGCCATCAGTTCATTCCATGTTGTCTGTGCTGCTCCTTGTTCCCCATACTCTTTCCTTGTTCTGGCATGGGTTCCCTCCCATGGGAAACAGTCCTTCTCAACCTTCTCCAGTGTAGGTCCTCTCCATGGGGTGCAGTTCCTCAGGTCCAGACTGCTCCAGCATGAGTCCCCCACGGGATCCCAGGTACTGCCAGTAAACTTTGCCCTGTGTGGGCTCATCCCCAATGGCTGCAGCTCCTGCCAAGAGCCTGCTCCAGCATGTTCTCCACAGGGTCACAGCTTCCTTCCAGGCATGAGCTGCAGTCTGGATCTCTGATCCACCTTGGACCTCCATGAGCTGCAAGGACACAGCTGCCTTACCATGGTCTTCTCCAGAGGCTGCAGAAAAATCTCAGCTCTGGCACTTGGAGCATCATCTCCCCCTCCTTCTTCACTGTTCTTGGGATCTGCTGTTCTGCAGCTTTTGCTTAACCTTTCTTCACTGTGTTATTCCAGAGGTGCTGGTGGTGGGCTCAGCCTTGGCTAGTGGCAGGTCCATCTTGGACCTGGCTGGCACTGGCTCTGTTGGGAAGCTTGTCACAGAAACCACCCCAACAGCCTCCCCACCTCTTACCAAAACCTGACCATGCAAACAGAGTACAAACTTGGAGGTTTCTTGTCTGAATGTGTCTTGCAGGTTTCCCTTCAGAATCAGGACTGAGAGCTTACCGATGTCATGCCTAGGTGCTGAGAAAGAGCTTTTCCAAGGCAAGTGGCCATTTCTTTTCCTTTATTCATGATATGAGGTAATTTGAGTATCCTGTGATTGGCTGATTTTTTCACTTTTTTTTTTTCACTTACAGTTCCCACAGTATATTGTTGTGAACACAGGCACGTGAACAAAAACACGTGTCTCAGGACCTGATCCATTCATATCTAATATTCATGGATATTGGATATTTTTAAACCCATCAGTGTCCCTTTCTCATTTGATGAAAATTGTCTAGTGTTAACTGGTGTCTTACAGTATTGGACATGTGCTCAGCTGGATGGCTGCTGTTCCAACAAACTGCCTGGACTTCTCCCACAAAGGTCATGACCCAACCACATTGTCATAGCAGCACCAGCATGTTGACCTTTCTGTTCTTATTCATGTGTATACTCTAGATCTTCTATCTAGTTCTGTGGGCAAAGATTTTTGCCCTACAACATGATTCACTGAAAATAAATATGAATGTGTCATAGGTCTGTTCTGAGGAAATCACCTCATTATGCAGTTCTCCTAACAAAATCATAAAATCCTTTTTCCTGCTTGATAGTTCTTGCCTTTTTTTGTGTTTATTAAGACAACAAGACAAATTGGGTAGTATAAACAGTGTCTGTAGTAAAAAAAAAAAAAAAAAAAGGAGAATCCACATTCAAAATTAGGGCCAGAGACAAAATATTGTACGTGTGTATAAATATTTGCTGAAAGACTTTCACTTTTGAAATCTCAGGCCTAATCTGAGATAAGATGAAAGGAAAAGCCATGCGGCTGTAATTTCATGTTTCATTGCAAATTGAAAAAAATAAACAAGTTTGGGCTTAGTCAGACTTACTGCTAGTATCAACTGCTGTGACCTTCTACTAAAACAGGAATGACACACGACATTTTTCAAATTCTGGTGATGATTACAATGGAGTCAATACATAGCTGGATTCATAGTGGTATTAAATTACCAGATAATTAAATTTCATAGGAAAGTATGCAAGCCAAAAAACAATCAATTCTGACACAGTTTAATTGAAACAATTTAGAAATTTAGCTGCTTTTGAGTTTTAAACATCACTTAAAGTTTACATTAAGAGAAAGTCAGCAGAGCTGATGGAAGATTTCAGAGTGTAGTTCATACTACCTCAGCTCTGGAAGCAGCATTGAGACCTTTGAAATTTCCACTTTTTGTGCTTCTGATTATCTTGGGCTTTCTACATGCACATGTATGGGTTTTTCCCAGCTGTAAGCTCTCCCATGTGGAAAAGGAGCTGTTTCTCAACAATCTTATCAGAGGACTTCTTAGGTATTGCATGTGGAGAAGTTTATTGTCTCTTTCACATGCCTATTTTATCACATAAATATGCACCCAACTACATCTCATTAATTGATAGGGAAAAGGAATGTTCAGGTAGTTCTCAATGAAGTGGTCTCCAGGCAACCAAGTGACATGATTTCTAAGTGCTGGAAGGCTCCTCCTTGATGCAGACGGAGAGAGGAAAGAGATTGGCATAAGTTACCAGACAAGATGGACTTCTTTTGCAGTGGGACAAACACAGAAGGTGGGAATGCCAGTTTTTCCTAGTTCTGAGGGAGCCAAAAAAGGACAACACAATTTTCTTTGAAACTTCAGTTATGATTTTAGCTTTCCACTGTGGAATACTCAAATATGAGGCACCACATGTCTTGAATTCTACACATCTATTTGCTTTTGGGTTGCAGCTTAGCAGTCAGTTTGAGTAGTCCCCTCAGGTAAGCAGTCTTTACCACACATAGCCAGAAAGCTGCAAGCAACAAACCCCACGCACTTGAGAGAGCAGAAGAAAGCTGGAGGTTTTAGAAGTCATCTCAGCAGCATTCTGTGGGGGACGGCTGCAAAGTCCGTGTGAAACTATGATCATTTAAATGACAGAGATCTTCAGTATTTAGTTGTGGGCAATACCTGAAAAATAATTCCTCAGCTCTAGGACTTGGCTGAACCATAAACAAGGTGCCCATAGCCTCAGAACTGCAAGAGGAACAAAGAGACAAAAAAATTGATGTTCGTTCTCCTGAGGATGTGAATAGTTGTCCCTTCACCCCCAGTGCTTTTCAAAACTTCTCTTCCAAAAACTTGCAGTTAATACCTGGAACTGGTAATTTTTTTTAAAAAAAACATCAGACAGGTCAAACATACTGAGGCGGCAGCAGTAAAAAGGAAGGGCAGTTTGCTTTCAGAGCTGGACAAAGTCTGGAGAGATAAAGAGACATATCAATGCACAAGAAATGTTGACTATTTTCTAGGCTGCTACAAAACTCATCTTTGAAAGCAGGCTTTCAAAGTAATTTTGGCTTGCAAAACTTATGTGAGTGGTTGTGATAGAGAGCTTGTTTTCCTGGGTTTTTTTCTATCATAGTCTATCTCTGAGCTACATTTGACAAGAAACGTTTGTGTTGTATGACATTTTATATAATTTCTGCAGTTGTATTTTCAACAGATTTCATAAGAAAATCTGAAAAGAAAAATGTCTTTTTGCATTAAGAAGTCAATTTTATGAAGCATACATAAGTTGTGTTTTTCTAAAAAAATAGCATATTATTTATCCCACTGTTAAGGAGAATAACATTATCATTTGCATTAGAAAAAGAGAAAGTTTAGAAAACAGTTCTCACACATCTGATAATAATTATTAGTGTTGCTGTGATGAGAAGTCCTTGGCTGGAGTTTCAAGGTAGATCTATCAGCATTTATCTCTTAAAGGGAGCAAGTAGTTTCATCCTCCAAGCTTCATTTTGCTAGAAATCAAACTAGAGAAAGTTCTAATTAGAGGTGCCCCGGAGTGTGATGAACCAAAAGAGAAGGTTTCACAGGTAAATCTTCACACCTTGTAGTCACTCCTGACCCACCTATCCTTATATCCTTAGGGATTTTTCCCCTTCACTGCAGCTTACTACTGCCTCTTCATGGGCTTCCACTGTTTTTGCCTGAGCAGGGTCTGCCTCCACCACCTCTGTAATGTCCCCATGGATGTGGGACAGTGATTTGAGCTACTTCCAGGGCTTCACCTCACCAGGCTGTGCTGATCCTGCTCTCTTGGGTGCCCCTCATTAGGCTCAGATTCTCACCTGCTGCTGTGGCCCACCAAAACCTGTCTCTACAGAATCAAGCCAGACTCTCTATTTATGTATTTGGATATTTTACATAGTTATCACAAAAGTTTTGGGGGATTTTCAGTTGTCAGGGAAAGTGGGGCCATTTCCCCTCAAGTTTGCTTCTGAAGAGTGACCCTTTGATGAGACAGAAGTTGTGTAACTTTAGAGTCAGTCGTGTGCCTGACTTGTCCCACAGGAAGGTAGAATAGTATGCTTCAAAAATCATAAGCCTGAAGAACCAGGTGCCAGGGGGCTCCCCCTTGTGTGTCAAGGCATTCCCTTTTCTCAGGTGTTCTGCTGAATATTCTGTTTTCCTCTTCCTTTCTTCCAGGCTTTTGCTTACATATCTGAGAAATACTGACTTTCTAGATGTCAAATGTATTTTCATTCCCTCTGCTTATGGAATGTTGCCAGGGCAGAGCAGCTTTCACACCCTCAGAGCCTCTCAAAGCAAGGGTTCTCCTCTCCTTTTGGGCCAAGAGGAATGACTATAAGCAGGATTCAGCATATGGCCCACCTGAGTCTGCTGGTCATCTGCTGGCTGCAGCTACTTGCTACAATAGTGAGGAAGGTGGGTTTAAACTGCAGCTGGTGAGAATTGAATGCTCTGGCGCCTGTGATTTCTCCTCTGTTTTACATAATATGCTCAGTTTCTGCACCTTGCAGGGAGCCTGATTTAGTGTTTGCTGTGGTAGTAACTGTAGGACCAAACCCTACCTGGAAACAGAGGATTAATTTCTTTGTAGATGTGAATGAGGGTTGGGTACTTTTCTGTTAGCTGAGACTAAGATGTTCCTGATCCAACAGAGAGATCAGATTTTAGATGCTTTTATAGCAAAATTTAAAGTGCATGTGAAGCTTGCATGCTTCCAAGATGGTTGGCAGCTAAATATTGGTTTTCTGAACAGCAATGCGTAACTTATGTTTCTAAAGTCCAATTTGAATCTGGAGGTAAGATGTTTGAGCTAAATATTTGCATTAAACCAGTTGGGAGCAGTGGTTTCCCTTCAAATACATACCCCAGTGTTGAGGTTCACGTGCTCACACTTCTTACAATTTGAATATTATTTCTTTCTCAGGCAGCTTGAAGGTTTTTGAAAATAACTGTTCCTTAAAAGTGTTTGGCTATGTTGCAAAAATTAACCAATCAAAAATTGGTACAGACAACTTGCAAAAGAGTAGAGTTGGAGACATGTAGCATCATGAAAACAAACAGGACTTTGCAGGATAAGAAACAATTAAGTTCAGTAGACCAGCCAGAGAGCTGCCTCTTTTTCCTGAGTACAAACTGCAGTGTTGCTAGGTGAGATGGTTGCCTATATATTTTGGAACAGGTTATTATGCTTTGTTGATTTACTCTTCATTTGTTTTTTTATTAAATAGAGTGTAGATAGTTAACCTAGATTAGTTTAATTTGATCAAAATCATTGAGGATCCAACGCTTTCCATGAGGCTATATATCATCCAAACCATCCAAGAGTCTGATACGCCTGACTCATCTCACACAGAGCCACACACTATTACAGTGAGTTTTTTCAGAGCAAGGTCTTTTTGTTGATTCTGCTGCCTCTTAATGCAACTATCAATTAAGGAAAGAAAAAAGAAAGAAAGAAAGGAAGAAAAAAGGAACAGGCACCATACAGGAAGCCAATGCCCTGGGGACAGATATTGTAGAGGATATCAGAAGTCAAAAAACCTGGGAGGGAAGGGAGGGGTGAAGTGTTATTTCACATAGAGCATGTAGTAGCATAGCTATCACAAAAATCCAAAGAAATTGTTTGCCTGTTTTTTCTCCTCAGCAAATCAGGCTGCAAATGGGATTTCAGTCTCTTCAATGTACTTGGTTAATCACTCTCTTCCTTGCACTGCAGGAATTAAGGGTATGACTGTTTGGATAATTACTCATAATCTTTTATTTACCTTTAAACTAGGGCAGAAAGCTACATTTTTGCACTGCCTGTGTACACGTAGGTCCACTTTGACATGGCTCCAATATTTAATAAAAGCTCTAGTGGCAAGATTAAAATGTTGTATGAGAAATTCCTTTCGGGAATCCTGAATCCTGAAATGAAACTTAAATAAACTTTGAATGTTTGGGAGTTTGGTTTTCATTGGGCTTTTTTTTTTTTTTTTTTTTTTTTGATGGTGGCTTTTTTTGTTTGTTTGGAGGTTTTTTTGTTTGTTCATTTATTTGTTATGAAGGGCTTTGGGTTGTTTTGTTTAGCTGATTTTCTTGCTTAATTCATATACGTTAGCTCGATTTTGAGTAACAGCAAATTTTTACCACAGAAATTAGATTTTTTTTATATATAATTTGTGTCAAAAGCACATGCTGATACTGTCCTGTCAGTTGGGTGCACTCTTCTGATTCTGGCTTCCATCACTAGTATAAAAAAATATATATACACTGAAGAAGTGTAAGGTACAGTGTACTTTGCGAAACATGAGGTGACAGTGAAAAAGTTAATGTATTTGGTTTTAGGGTACCATTTTTTTCAGTTATTCTCATACAGAAAAGTCACCCAGGAACTTCTAATAATGCAGAGCACCTTTTTTTTTTTTTTTCTTAATGCAAAACTAACTTGCTAAAATTAAGAAATATATGCTATTAGAGTGTTTCTATTTCTATGTTATGTAACTGGGAAGAAAAGTGTAGCAAAGGCCAGAAGAAGTAGAATGAACTCTGTTCTGCTTGCATAAATATACCTACCAGGAATATTTAATACCTAAACATTAGTTTACAGGCATTGACATTTACAATCCAGATTATTTTTGGGATTATTAATGGGATGGCTTGGACCTCTTGATCTGGGTTTTGTTTAACTATGCCAAAATATCTTGGTTTTCTTTCAAACTTCAGATACTACATAAAGTTAGTTAGTCAGTGCTAAGACTAGTCATCATACCACTGAGTTTCCTACAAAAAGTATAATGTCATCAACTATGAAGTGTGTCATGTAAAGGTGCCACATATGAAAGCTACAATATATAATCTTTTACATTTTTATACAGCTAGATTTAAAAGCAACCTACTAAACAATCTAGTCCTTCCTCCTTATTAGGCAACTGTACATTGACAACTGCCCTGAAATCATCAGTAAAAACAACTTGTATCCAAGGGAAAAGGTGAGGGAGGGAAAAAAGATTTCAGGTAAAAGGAATCGAAAGTCCATGTTCTGTTACAAAAGTATCTTTTTCAATTAAGGTAAGGAAATTATCTGAGCATTTCAAAATAACACATGTAGGCAAGATTGTTTTTCCATGTTCAAGTTAAAACAATCAGTATCAGAATGGACTGATTCATGTGTTGAATCGCTAACTTCAATAGGAACACTCAGAAATGCAGAAGATACTAATAGAAAACTTTTTCACCACGGGAATGATCAAACACTGGACCAGGTTGCCCAGAGATATTGTGGCATCTCTGTTCCTGGAGTTATTAGAAACTCGGGTGAACAGAGCCCTGGGCAACATGGTGTAGCTGCACCCACTCTGAGTAGAGAAGTTGGACTAAATGATCTCCAGAACTCCCTGACAGCCTCAGGTACTATATGATTCTGAAATAATTAGGAAAAAATTGTATTGTCTAGTGATTGTTACGTCAAGAATGATATAGACCTGGACAAAAAAATGAGAAATTTTGTTAAGGCCTGACTAGTTTCACCTTCTTATGTACCTTAACAGGGATGAAAAACAACCACAATGTTTGGGGTTTTTTGTGCAGCTGTCCTCTTATTTCCATATTCACATGGATTTCTCCATTCCTCAGACTCCTCTATCAGTGTGCAATGTTTCTCTGTGCTTAATCACTGATATAGTGCATCTTGTCCCTACTTATCATCTTTTTTTGAACCCTTTAATCTGACAGAAATGTTTAATTTACATATGACCCAAATGTGCAGGCATCACCATCCAGGACCTATGGTTGCAATTCTAACAGGAATAGTTACTGATAAAAGGTGACAAGATGATTAAAGCTCTGGAAAGATTTTTGTCAAAGGAGTGACAAAAGAAACTTTGACCCTTCTGTCCTGAAAATTGTAATTTAAGAGAGATTTATACGAGCACAGTTTGAAGGGAGAATGTGGATAAAGATGACCTTGATGAGGGAGAATGTGGATAAAGATGACCTTGATGACTGGTCTTGTCTACGGAAGAAACGAAGACTTATCAAGGGAAGTAACTAAGAGTCAGGTTTAAAGCAAATTAAATGGAGATGATTCCTCATACAGGGGAGGCTGCTACCCATGATTTCATTCTTAGTCAAAGGATATTGTGAATAATAAAAATTCCTGGTATTTAAGGGCAGATTGAACAAGTACATTAACAAAAAAATCCATTGGGGATTGCTCAATCATAGGAAACCTACCCGATTCAGAAAATGTCTATGAATGTCTTACAGGCTTGGCAAGTTTTTATGCTTTCATTTACGGACAGGAGAGATTGTGTATCAAGATAAGTGACTCTTTGGTTTCACCTGATCTGGCTAGTCTTATATGCATGTGTATTATACACTGCTATAGTCAGATTAGATCACTTTGTATATATAACACATGTAAATTTATCACATATGAAATTTCTAATGAAATGATCTGTTGCAAAACTTAATAATTATTAATAACTTCATAACTGAAGTTAAAAAAATCCTATCAGATTGTCCAATTATCAGTAGTTTAAATCACAAATGTATTTTCATTGAAATTGGAAAAAATTATCCTTCAAAATTGCAATAATCTGAGAACTGAAAAATAAATCATTCCAGTGCCTCCATGATAACATCTTAGTTTTTCAATATCCATGGTCAGGCTTAGCTAATTATATGCTATTTTATGTGTCACTGTGAACACTCAGCTGTGTTGAAAAGGGTGTGTTTGCTCATTGTCCTTAGAACAGAGGACTTACACATTGCTTTTTTTGTGTGAAGATAAGCTTCATAAGTCAATCAACACCTGTCCTAATGTGTGAAAGTTTCCTGTGCATAAATTGACTCACAAATTAAGCTTTAAGCAGTATCTTAAACTGTTCAGTTTCAGCACTTAAGGAACTTACCACCTATAGTAAACACTATCTATGCTACACTCAAATTACAGTCTGTCTGTTTCTCCCATTCATTCCTGACTTCTGCTCAGAGGAAACACTTTGTGACTCTTTATCACACTATTGAATTAGCTAAATCCAAGTGAAGGCACACCTCAGCTGTGACAGGTGTGTTTGCTCTCATTTCCTCTCCATTAAAGGGGGAAACTTCTGTTCCAAGCTTACCTATCATGCTATTACAGAAACAGGATCTCCCATTTTCTATGATAACTGCAGATGAAGGGCCAATATAAATAATACCAGATTCATTACTTTTGCAAGTTAATTAGCCATGAAGTCAAATGGTGTAAAAGAGTAGTAGTGGATTTTTGCAAGCTTCTGCCTTTCTCCTGTTTTCATCTGGGCTTTTAGACAACAGGTCTGTAGATCAAACTTTTGATGAATGGAGTTTTACTGGAGTAGAAACTTTCTATGTGTTCAACAACCTTCATACCAAAAGACCAGGCTGAGCTTCAGATAGTGTTATATAAATGTGTCTTATATGGGGTAACACTCAGCTTTCTAGAAAATACATGGGTTTGCAAAACACACTGTAGAAATCCTACAGGTTGCATGATTCTCTTAATTACTGCATAGATACCAAATCATCACACTAGTTAATGTATAACCAGACAGCCCAAGTCTTGTTCCTTCAAAATGCCATTTAAAATGTCATAAAAATGGTTCATAGGCCATTTGCTAACCAATGACTGAAGTGCAAGTATATGACATTATGAACAACAGGGAAATTTTTCAAAGCACCAGAATCTGTTTTTGTCTTCAGATGCACCAAATCAAGGCTGAGCTCCTCAAGATGTTGCGTTTCTTTTATCATATTTTATTTCTTTATTGCTTAGCCTAGTGGGGCACTGATGTTGACAGGATGTCTGGAATAATAATCATAACCTAATACAAAATGTATACTAAGTAGGCACTTTATGTTTATATGAGCAAAGACCACAGGAAGGAAAGATGACTCAGATTTGGGTTTAGTGAATTTTGCATTTTACCAGAAAATTAATGGTGACATTGCAAACTCTTGGAGTCTTGTAAATTGTTTTTATTGATGTTCTGTATCCAAACCTATCCTTAATAATTTTAGCTTCATTAATACTTCATCCCATATTGGCAACAGCAAATTAAAATGCAGTAACCAGCCAAGTATTTTCAGCACTTGGAAAATAGTTCACAAGTCTCACAAAATTAATTTGTAAAATGATAAATCAGAAGCAAAAAAAAAAAAAAATCCGATCTTGATATATTCAAAATAGAGTTTTTTCCAAAGGTGTGGTAAAAAGTGTCTGTTTCAGGTCAGTCAGATTTCATGTTGCTTTTAATCTTAATTTGTATTATAAGAGTACTCCACAACCGTGGTCAAGGAGAGGGCTCTCCTGGCCTGGATTCTCCAAAAACATAGAGTAAAAAGCTTGTCTTTTCCTAGAGCATAGGGTGACAGGGTGCATTTGAGACACGGAGGACTGCATAAGGCAGGCATTTGCTTCCTAGAGAGCCACCTGCTTTATTTTTATCCTGAATGACAAACCCTGGAGTCTGTCTGTATAAATTTAGTAGTTATTGAAGTGAATATCTGAATAATGACAGAAGCATTTCACTTTACCTACGAAGATTATTGTGTCCTGAGTATCATCTGAATTTCACTACAAATTGTTTATTTTTCATCACTCTGTATCGTTTTTGCATTCTAACTGAGAGGATAAATAATTTGCAACTCATCAGCTGCAAATTCAGTCGCAATCCTGCCTCCAACTTAGTTTTTAATTTTGTCCTATTGCTGCTTGGTGTGGTCATCTGTATTGCTCAGATAAAATTCACTCTAAATTATGCTTTACTTAACCTGCAGGTATTGGTCTTCCTTAATGCCAAGGAACATTTGCTCTGAAAACCTTTTATTACCTTCATTTGTAAGATACTGTCTTGATTGTTGATCTCATGAGAAGGTAACTTGATCCTCATTCTTATATTCCCTGATGCTTGGAACATAGCTTTGAATTGCACATTGCTCAGCAAACTGTTAAAGCCATTTAGAAGATATTATGGCTCAAATTTAAACAACTGTATGCGATTATTTATTGCAGCTGTCAACAATGTGGACCTTTCACTGACAAAATATTAAGACCTGGCAAAATCACCCATAGGAAATTACAAGCTTCCTATCTAAATCTTACCTGACAATTCCAATTGGATTTTCAGTGTCTCCCCTTTTGAATGAGTGCTTTAAAGAGTTACCATATGCAGGATGAATGTCATATATTCCTCGAGGCAACTTTTCTCTTTTCCTTTTTCATTTCAAGCATTTCCCTCTTGTATATTTTTAATTTGTTTCATGAGTCAAGCAGAAAATTAAGATAGTCAGGACCTCAAGTAGAGTTGCATAAAGGCTGATTCCTTAATCTGCATCTGTTATGTTCTTGCTTTTCAAAGAGAGTGGTACCAACAGATACCTTTTACAGGGGAAAAAAAAAAAAAAAAAAAAAAAAGAACCACAGGATTTTTTTATTTTTTCTTTCTTTGAGGGAAGGAGAGGGAAAAGAAGTAAGGACTGCAACATAGTATGTTTTGAGAAAGGCTTTTCACCTATTCACAGGCAGACAGATACATTGCTCTAATTTTCAGAACTTAACAACTAGCCATTAAAGGCCTCAGGTAAAGAGATATCTATCTCTCTGGTGAATCTGGTGAAATTGCCATATGAAGGCTCCATTTTAGGAGTAAGTGTAGATTAGAATTGGTTCATGGATATTAAACAAAGAATATACATGAGCTTCCAAGCAACTGTGTCCCACCCGTGTGGTCAAATCGGCCCATGGAATTAAAAGGGAACTGTCCTTAAGGGTGCTTAAGTGAAATGTGTTTTCATGCATGTCCTGTAGACATACATTGGGCAAGGTCTGTGTATTTTATTTCTAATTCTTCTAGAAAGAATCCACAAAGTACTTTAAATATTGTTTGTCAACTTTTATTCTGGTACACGTTGCTTCTTGGTGTAGGTAAAGGTATAATTACTACTGTTAAAGTGCAAGTTCAAGCATTTTATTATTTGCTTCTGCACCTTACATATCCACAAGAAACTTCTTTTAGGTTGGGAGGTGAAGAAATGCTTTTGGTGTGCATTAACGTTATCATCAATTGCCAGCATCACTGCATGCCTTTCCCAGGATTGCAGTAAAATGTCTTTCTGTTCCAAAGTGCTAAAAGGAAAAGTAGCGCCCTTCACAGACATTATTCCCAGGCACTCTGTCTTCCCATGTAAAACTGAACAGAAATGGCAAGAGACATTGTCAGCAACTCTTTTCTGTCCTGTTCTTTCTTCGTGCCAAGGATTGGACACTCCATGGTGCTGGGGAGTCACATTTCAAGGCCTCTGAGACAGAGCTGAAGAGGGAACACTTCATTACAAGGGAATGCTTACTACCTGCAACCCAGGCCTGAGCTAAGCAGGAGACACTTGTTAAAAACACAGAAAGTGCACCACTTGAACTCCCTCCCCGCCTCCTTTGTCATGCTGTTTAGAATAGCAGTTTGGGTTTTGGAGAAGCAGCTGGGGAAGTGATAAGTGTGGGTTTACTCTCCCCTTTTCCAGTTAAAAGTCTTTCTTTCAAAGAAAATTATTCATTCAACCATTTGAGAACTTGATAGAGGTTTCTTCCTCTGTCTCCTGGTGAAGCCATCTGACTGTGTCTCCTGAAAAACAACAATGAAGGACCATGGCTCTAGTTTACATCAGTTTAATTTGGGAGAGAATGAGTGAGATGTACTTGTTACCCAGACCTTGCCTATTTAGCAGCAGTAGACATCTTACATGAAATCAGTTAGAAGACAAAATTTCCTATGATCATCCTTGCACCTTTAAAAAAGTTGTCATCCCACCTATAAACTGCAAGGAGCTGAGAGGCCTAATGTGTGTTAAGTGTGCTATATGTACCTTAGTCAGTCAGCACATCTCAGGGAACTTGGCTAAGAGAATATCTTGTCTCTGGATTGAGATGAGGGTTAAGCACAAGTTCAGCCCGCAACTGCAAGTTCAGAAGGGAGATCTGCACAGAGTCACAACCCCCAGCACTTGTGGAGGGTCTTCACTAAAGGTGAGGGTCTAACAAAGTTGAAGCAGCTCAAGGGTAAGGTGTCAGGTACTTTCTGTTTCAAAATCTTGACTTCAGGCACTTAAATCCTTCCTGTCTCCCATTTTACATGTCAGCTCTGTAGACCACAATTTACATTCCAATGTTAGTCCAGTCTTACTCTCCAATGAAGAGAAACTGAGTTCTATCTTTAGCCATGCCTTGGACAAGTGTAACCTTCCAGAAACTCCTCTACACAGGCATTTCTTAAAATATTTGTGCTAGAATTATCAACATGTGACCACTGTTTAAAGTCTGCAAACTTTATGAGTTAATCCTAAGCATTAGGATTACACACAGTTTGTATTTGTATCTTACTGTGAGACAATCCTTTTTTGTTTGGTTGTTTTTTTGGGGTTTTGGGGAGTTTTTTTGGCAGGCTTAGTTTTTGTAACTGTTAATAGTAATTTAAGGAGATTTAAACATGAAAACCTGAGCCAAGGCAGCCTCTGGGAAGCTTCTGAAACCTCTATGAAGACCAGACAAAATCTGAATCAAAATTAATATACTACTGGTCATACTATGATTACTTTTCAACTGAAATGAACTAATGTGTCAAAACTAATAGTTTTATTAAATATTATGGTATTTGCTGGGCAAATTGAACACAAAAAAGAAAATATATCTAAAGACAGTATTTATTGTCTTGATATTATCTGATAAAACAAGTTTACATGCAGAATTGCAGTTTCTATTTACAAATAACAAACACTGTAGGCAATACCTGCATTTTATGGGGGTTTTTTTAGTTCCCATAATATTTGCCTTTTTTTTTTTCCTTTAAATTAAATAAGCAAATCCTGGTATTTTAAGATTCCACTTTCATTATTGGAGCAGTGCTCATGATACAGACAACAGCTTGCAAGCACACACTCAGAGAAAGGTTAAGGTAAAACGGATCTCTGGAGGCCATGTAGTCCAGCTAGCTTGCAAGTTAAACCAGGCTGCTCAGGATTTAGCCAGGTGAGTGTCCAAAACTCACAGGGATGAAGGTTTTGCAGTGTCTGGGCCACATGCCCCAGTGTTCAGTCAGCCTCATTCTGAGAAACCTACATTATGATCATGAGGTACAGCAAGAAAATTTGTGTCTTACAGTAAGTGGAATGGTAAATGGAACAGTAAGTGGTATTAATACAAAACTATACTATCCATTTGTCATTACTTTATCAGAAGAAACAAATAAAAAAACCCTCAACCCGCACAATCTCACCCCCCTCCCCAAAAAAACCACACCCAAAACACCAGTCATAAAATAAATAGTTCTGTCTAAAGTAACACACAGGAATGGCAAGAACTTGACTTTCAAAAAGTGCTTGAGAGAAAGGAAATTCAAGGGTAGGAAGTAAGTCTGAAACACTCTCTGTGAACTCTTGTGCACTGAAAGATGTCCAGCGATGAGTCAGCTCCTTCAGGGTGGTAAATGAAGAAACTAAAAAACTGTAAAGAAGAAAATAAGAGCGGGGAGGAGACATATCCATTTTCACATTCCTAAGCAGCAACAGAACATGCCTTTCACTGAAAAGAACGAGCACAAAAGCTCTCGGAGTAAAAATATAAGTAGTAATAAAAACTTATGAGACATTAACTAAAAGAAAGGGGTAACATTTGTACCTAGTACTCAAGAGATAGGTATGCCCAAAGCTTGATTTTCTCCAAAAGCAAAACTTTTGGTAGATCGTAACCTGAACCTTATGCCATTTGCTAGAAGAAAGAATGGAACTAGACCTAAAATCAGAGGAAACAAAAAAACAAAAACCAGTGAAATGGCAAATTACTGGATACGCTACATGGCCATTTACTGATGTCACAAAAGATGTAGCCCACAGGAGGGAAGATTACTACGCATCTAATGATGACCAAGTAGCTTAGATACCAGTGGTACTTAAATTATCTGACAGTATCTCTTCCAAATCAGCCAGATACTGAGCAAAAAAATCAAAGATAATTACCCAAAGACATGGGTAAAACCCACAGTTACAGTTTTTCCAAATTATATTAACATAGGTTTCCAGAAGCTGTTCACTCTTCTGAGATACTGAAGACATGGTGGTAAGAATAAAAGTCAGTATGTCACAACATGGTTGCAGCATTTCAAACGAAATCCCACAAATCCACAGGATGGTTTTCTCTGGAAGCTACTTCTTGGTATTGTATAGTTCAAGCCAGCTGTGCAAGTAGGGTCACCTAGAGCAGGTTGCCAGTGACCATGTCCAGCAGGATTTTGAATATCTCTGTGAATGGAGACGCCACGATCTTTCTTGGAAGGAAATATTCACAAGAAAAAAAAAAAATAAAAAAAAAAAGAATTCTATGCATTCAGGTAGAATATCATATGTTTTAATTTTTGACCAATGCATCTTGCCCTGTCAGTGGGCACTACTGAGAAGAGTCTGACACCCTGTATACATGTAAAATGTGTGAAGGACAGTTAAGGTGGGGAGAATTCAAAGTTAAGCAATCCAAGAAAGAAAAATATGTCCATCATTCTGAAGGGATAGAACTCTCAGTAAAAACTGCATCAAAGATTTTCACTTTGCAAGAATATATCACCAAATTGGAGTAACTAGATTACTGAGAAAAGTATTCTCATAAGAGTCACCATCACCAAAAAGATACAAGTTTCCTGAAAAATAGAAACACCGTATACTAGCCAAATATGAGCCAGGACGTTTCAAATATGCTATGCAGAAATGACACATATAGGAAATTGTAAGGACCCTTTTTGCAGGAAACTATGCAAATACTACTTTGTTAAGACAGCTTTGTCAAATACTACTTTGTTTCTCATTTCCAGGCAATGCATCCATAGAAAAACCAATGACGCACAAAGATTCCTTAATAAGTGTTGTGTATTATCAAAGAAAGAATATTAACTTACCCGTCACAATGCACATGCAATTTTCCTTGGAAGATGATATCCTTCCTTCCCTGCAGAAGTTCATCTACTATTCTCATGTCTTCTCCTTTTGAACAGTATGTTGCTTGTAAGTGCAAGCTTATCTCTCATCTGTGAACCAACAACTCACAGATCTACTTTCTGCTTTCAGTTCCCTTTGGTCCCAGCTAAGTTTTTGTCCTGTTTCTCTGATGGCTTCCTGTCATTGTATTAAACTAATGTGACTAAAAAACCAGCTCAAATTTTCTACTGAAGGTCTCCTCAATGTCTTCTTTCTCACAGCTGGAGATATCAGCAATGTATTACACAATCATAGAATGGTTTGGGTTGGAAGGAACCTAAAAGATCATCTGGTTACAACCCCCCATGCCACGGGCAGGAACACCTTCCACTAGACCTGGTTGCTCAATGCCCCATCCAGCTTGGCCTGGAACATCTCCATGGATGGGGCACCCATGGCTTTTCTGGGCAAAATCTGCCTCTTGAGGCTATGGCTACATGGAGCTCTCTGCATCTCTGTAGGGTGTCACATCCATACTGTGTTTAAAGCTTCCAAACTCATATTTGCCAACACCAAGAAGCATCCCAATCTGTGTGTCAAGGTGCCATATTGAGCTGTCCAAACCAGTTATGATTTCTGGTCGTATTGAGGCCAGTCCTGCATGAGCTGCTACTTTTTCATGGAAACTAGTCCACAGAAGATGTACACGCTACCATGTAGGGCTGTGTTCAATGACCTACACATCACTGCACAGTCTAACACGTTCACATGTTTTTAAACATGTTACTGTCCCTAATAGTCTTTAATACTTTTTAGTGGGGCTGTTATCACATGGACAATGCCCTAAAGTCTTAGCATTTATCTAATGGCTATCAACTTTATACCAATTAAGCAATTTTCCATTGCAGAAATATTTACACAAATGCTTGCATGCTTATGCTTTCTTTTGTAATTTAATTAGACAAAGTTTTCTTCACCTGTCCCAGACCACCACAGCTTCTCCCAACATGTATAATGAATTTTTTTACAGTCATGTAAATGGTTCTCAAAAAGATTTACAGGGGTACTGCTAGAAGGATTTGTTAAAGCAGCTCATTTAAGAGAAAAAAAAAAAAATCATCAAATCTTCTTTTTATATTAATCTGCTAAAAAAGCACAAGCAAGAATGGAGAAGGCCTGCTCTGTGTGTAAAAAACGGCTTTGTCATGTAACAAAGAAAGCTTAAGTGTTCTGGGTCACCGTGTTACAAATCAAACTTTTTGGCTTATAGTACAAAAGCCAGAAAATGCCACTGTAGGTAAAAGTTTGATGTTACTGATGAAGGTGGGTTTTTTTTTTAATTTTTGATGTTATATTGTTCATAAAATCATGGAGAGATTACCTTTACAACATTGAGGAATAAATGCCAAAACCATGTTTCTCCTCACTGCCTTCCTTAAGAAGAATAATTATACTAATATCTAATATTATCTAATTTGTGTGACAATAATAATATTCCAATAGTGATTCTTCCAAAGCATCAAAAGGAGAGACACTCAAGACTGATTGTGTTGCACAAAGAGTTTGTCGTATCTTGAAATTACTCAGTAGCTGCAGGTCTTTGCCAAGAATTTATTGTTTAAAAATCTTTTTTTTTTTTTTTTTCAACATTAAATTTAGCATCCAGAAATCTGCAACACAACTATTTGAAAAGCATCAGCAGGAACCCATAACATGGGGGTGAAAAATTAAACCAGAGTTGTCCTAACAGTAGACTTTGCTCTGGAGAGGTGTGAGGATGCTGCTGCCCTCACATCCATCCTGCAACACCCCCTTGAGCTTTCCCAGGTTTCCTGCTTGACCACTGACCCACTGAGGTGCAGAAGTTCCCTGCAACATGGACATGACAGCAGCCTTTAGACCTCCATGTCTGGGTGTTTCCTTCTGGGAGTCTGGTGCATAGTGGTGACATTTGCTGGCATTTTCACTTCAAAGAGGCACAGACGTGTTTGTTTCTTGTGCTTGTTGAATTCTTCTCTGCTGTTGTGACTTTGAGGTCTGTCTGCCTCTCTCACTGACTCACAATCTAGGAGAAAGCAATATGCATCACACAGCTATGCTATCACAAATTAGAGTTTACAGCATAATACTGATTCATCAATTGGACAAATACCAAAAGTTTTCTGAATCTTTTAAAGTATTTTTTATATTCATGCATATTTTGAGTAAAACATGTATCTGTGGTTTCTTTTGAATAAAACCCATATTTGGCCTTCCTGCTGTATTTCTTTGACATTAGATTTTACCTACATCAGAGTTTTTCTCTTTGGTTCAAGGCAAGTAATTAATTTTTCATGGCTGTACTCCATATTACTAATCACCAAAACCCATGAGACCTAAAGGAAAGACTGAATCCTTCCCGAATCCTGGGTCAATCCTGCTGACTCACAATGTGTTTGCATCATTTTTGATAACTTGATGTTAAGTAGTACAGTTGCAAGACCAAAGTGATGGCCATCAGTCAGGAGCTCCTGCTAAAAAGCAGAGCTCAGAAGAAATTGCACAGAATTGCAGCTAGCCTGCTGCTGAGGGACTTCCATTTTACTCCCCAAATTTGAAATTCAAAGATAATTATTTGCCATTCTGTGCCAATTTTGACTGGGATAGATGTTTGTTTTCTCACATATTATCATGTATGGGACTATGTTTTGGATATGTGCTGAAAACACAGGGATGTTTTCATTACTGATGAGCAGGGCTTGCACACATTGCTAAAGCCTTTTCTGCCTCTCACACCACCTGCCCCACCAGTGGGCAGGCTGGGGGTGCACAAAGAACTGGGAGGGGACACAGATGGGACAGCTGATCCCAACTGACCTAAGGGATATTCCATATCATATGGCATCATGCCTTGTACAAAAAGCTGGAGGGAGAAGAAGGAACCAGAGTGGGGGAGCATTCAGAGTGATGGTGTTTGCCTTCCCAAGTCACTGTCAGATGTGATGGAGCTCTGCTTTCCTGGGGACCACTGAACAACTGCCTGCCCATGGAATGAATTCCGTATTTTGCTTTTCTTGCGTGTGCAGCTTTTACTTTTATCAGCTGTTTTAGTCTCAGCCCACAAGTCTTCTCTCTTTTACTCTTCCAATTCTCTCTCTCATCCAGCTGGGAAGGTGTGAGCAATTGGCTGTTTGGGGCTTGGTTGATGGCTGGTGTTAAGTCATGACACCTCCAGGCCATCAACTGGCAACTATTTGCCCAGCAAGGAGGTCAGTTTGTTAATGCCATGAACTGCCTTTCCAGCCAGACAGGACTTCACTCTGCTTTGCCTCCATATGTGTCATTGCTTCCTCAGTCTGCTGCTCTCTTGATGGTCACCCCAGGTTTTCTGCTCTCCCACATCCCAGGCCAGCCTGTGAAGTCTTGCCTCTGGCAGTGGTTGGAAAACAGCTCTACAGGTCTTTCCTCCCTCCCTCCAAACTTTGGCAGGCTTCCTGATGGGGAAAAAAAGATGGGGAGTAGAGTGTCATTTCAGCCTGCTCTCATAACAGAAAGCTGGCAGGCCTCTCTGGTTTTTCTTGCAGTTGTGAAATAATGTCCATCTTTTTCTGTCCCACTCCTTTGACACCAAAGGGAAGAGAGACAGGAGAATGGCCAGTTTGAGAGACTTTGTCTGAAAAAGGAACCTCGTATCCTCCATAGCTCTCAAAAATCCGTCTACTCTATACATGAGATTCTCTCTATTTTCAACACCTGATTTTAGTCAGTGCTGCAGGATGCCTCACTAAGTCTTTGAGTCTAAATTCATGCCACCTTTATGTCCTAATAGTAGCTTTATTAGATTCTCCTGCTGTCATAAGACATCGCTCTCCAAGAGTCTCCCTTCACCTTGAGGACATATATGAAATCTCTGCAGGACAGCCACTGATAATAAAGTAGTTAAGCAAGACAAGAGCCTTGTAATGTCCCAAGACATCTGTGTGCATGTTATATGTGTGCATATGTATGTCCTTGTCTATGTAAACACATATATGCAGGGTTACATGTAGAGACAACCTCTGAACACAATGCTGAAAAAAACCCAGCAGTAATTCATCTTATCAGAACTGCACAGTGTATGACCACTGGACTGGAAAAGCATGTATGAATTTTTGAAAGGACCTAACCACTGTGACAGCCTCGTGAAACCCATGTGGAGCTGCTGCCCAGCTTTATGGTGCAGAGTAAGGATCAAATTCTTAATTTTCTTTCACTCACTGTGAAAAATGATTCAACAAAACCCTACAACTTCTGAACTAAAGGGTACCACACTGTTAACTGCTTCCCCTCTGAAAGAGAAGTCTTCCATCTAACTCAGTGGTAGATACCACATTCTTGGAAACATTCAAATTCGGGTTGGACAGGGCTCTGAGTAGTCTGATCTACTTGATGTCCCTGCTCATTGCAGGCAAGTTGAGATGGATGATCTTTAAAGGTCCCTTTCAACCCAAACTATTCTATGATTCTATGAAAAAAATGTGGGGTTTGAACCTGTAAATCTTCATGCATAACTATTAAAGGTAGACAATTCAGCTTCATATACTTTATTAAACCATAAGGCCGGAAAAGGTCTGTTTCTTGTGCTATGAGGACCTTAAACAATGTTTAGGGATCCCTTACTCTTTTTTCTTATCAGAACATTTTGCGTTGTAACAGCTGTCTTTTCTCTTTGAGAAAACGACAATGAGAAGTGTCATTTGTCAGCAAGACATGCTGCAGAAACTTGCCACCAAATTGTTGCCTTCAGATTCTATATTTGAGGGAGTGGTAGCACTTTTTTTCTTTTTGAAGATATATATTGACTAGTCTGCATTTTAAAAAGGAGATAACATAGCCAAGAGAAAAGACTTTCACACACATTTACACTGTTACACTTTTCTTGGCATCTTATATCTTGTGTTGCTGCCAAACAAAGTTAATAATTTCCTTGTAAAATTTGGCGGTATTTTTCTGTTATTCATAGGAGTGCATCATAAACTGTTTAGCAGAACATATGCAAAATTGCATGAACATACAAAATTTATGAAAAATTATACAAACATATGAAAAATGCCATTATATGAGTCCAAGAATTGCTCTTCTTGACTTCACACAATGCACTTTTTACACAGTGTGGTGAGAAAAGCACCAGTTCTCCTTGATCTCTTCATAGAGCAATCTCTAGAATTCTCCCAGAGCTGATACTGAGAGAGACCAGAGCAGGAGAGAGGATGTGTTGAGAAGATCTTGGTGTTTGGAAGCCCTGTCTAGGGCCTTCACAGCATTGACATGATTTTCAGTTGTCAAAAATAGAGAACTGAAGATGCAAAAACATTATTCAGTTCCTTGCTGTAAAATACTAAGATTTTTGCCTCTTAATGTTTACATTCTTTACATAGAACATTGCAATACTTATGTTTCCGAGCATGACATTTGGCATAACAGGAATTGAGTTCAAATTAATTTGAGACACTTTTGAAACTGGTCTGAGAATTGACTTACTGAGAAAGCATTTATTCATTGTCATTACATGCTCCAGGGGCCCATAATGCTGGTGTCATGGTGACCTGGGCTCACCCAGGCACTGATTGGTGTTTCCTATAGCTCTCCTTGTCCATAATTTGGCAAGATGTTGAAAAATCAAGGCATTTATGTTAGCCTCTGTATTTCAATTAGTAACCACTTTCAGAAACTGTGTTGTGAAGTCAGTAATTAAGATATTATAGTTTAATTTTATATTTGCAGTTCTGACCTTTTTTTTAAGATAATGCATATTAAATACTGCACAGAGTACAATATATTGCTTCCTCCTGCTCGATTACAGAAAAAGCAGTCTCTACCTGACTTTGTCTTTTCCAGAAGTCTGCTGGAAGTCTGCATGGAGGCACACAGCTTTGCACAGGGTTGGCTTTCTACTTTTCACCTCTAAAAACCTGAAGACATCCGCATCAAATACCAATGTAGGCAGTAGTATAATCTTAGCTGCTCAGATATGAACAGTCATGTCCATTGTAATGTCGTTCTTTTCATGAAAGTAAAATTTTCAAAAGGGTTCATTTCCTTCCCACCTCATTTTAATGCCATCAGCTGCCAAATGCATATTTTTTTTACTAGAGCATTTAGGTTTTTTATTTTTCTTTTATTTTTATGGTCTGTTGACTCCATAGCTTTATATCTTTTATAGTTGCTCTGCTCTTTGTCTGTCTTATAGTGGTTTCATTCCTAATTCTTAAAAAATTCACTTGCGTCTCTGCTTTTCCTTTGGTCTTGACCCCTGTATTAAAAAATTCCTTATTTCAAAACTGGTGTCTTTCAGCTGTTAAACACATCAATTGTGAGAGGCTGGTAGTGAATCTTTTGACAAAACCAGAGTTTAACTCATGATAGATGTAGTGGGATTATTTCTGGGGATGCCAGTGCTGTCCTTCCACCTCCACAACTTCTCTGGAGAGCTTCTAATTACAGGAATTTTCCCTCCACTGCTTCTCCAGTTTGGCAGGTATGTCTTTGCTAAGTCAGGACCAGGCTATCCACTCTCTCCAAATGTCCAGGAATCCCAGAATTCTTTACTATGAAGCACAAAGCCTGGCTCACACTATGCTCATAAGAAGCACATTCCTTAAATGGGGATTTTCCTTGCTACACCTCGTCAACTCTCAAAGGGGGACACACAAAGATGTTGATACAAGTAAGAAGCGAAGTAGCCCTTGGGAGTAAGCTAAGAATTCAGATATGGTGATATAAATTCAGTCTATTTCCTAAGCATATTATATACCAGGATTTAAAAGTTTATAACCATAAATGAGGAGTGTCAGCATCATAGAACATAATTTTCACACATAACTTCTCTTGAACATTCACTTCACGCATTCCTTACTGTTTAGGTTGTGTTATACTAAGCATTATCTTCCTGCAGACTATATGAGGACATTTACGCATTTGTTTTTCTTGTCAATTCTTCTTAAACTTTCATTTTAATGATAGAATTATTTTAGTTTTGAAGACCAAAATGTCAAATCAAATACCCATTTTGAAAATCATAGAATCATAGAACGTTTTATCTTGGAAAAGACCTCTAAGATCATCAAGTCCAACTGTGCCAAGTCTACCACTTAGCTACATTCCTACTACCACATCTACACATTTTTTGAACACTTCCAAGGACAGTGATTCCAGCACTTCCCTGGGCAGCCTGTTCTTAAACTAAACCTCTCCTGGTGCAACCTGAAACCATTACCTCTTATCCAATTGTTTGTTACCTGGGAGAAGAGATTGACACCTGCCTTACTACAACCTCCTTTTAGGTAGTTGTAGAGAGGCTGAACACCCCCAGCTCCCTCTGCTGCTCTTCATCAAACTTGTTCCAAACCATTCCTCAGCTCCTCTGCCCTTCTCTCAACACGATCCAGAGAAAAACAGAAAGAGAAAAAACCCCTAAGATTCAGTTGGGGAAAAATGTGGATCAATTCTGGAACTAAGAGAAAAAATGTTTATGAAATTTGTGAAATCCCCAGAATTTATTTCTTTTCTCTATGGAGTTGTAACAGCTGTCCTCTAGCATCCTTGGTATTGTAGGGAAGGAAGATGACAAATGAAATACTCATTTTTAAAGAACCCTTTAAATTAAACATCGAGCCAGAGTTTAAATTTTTGTTTTTAGGATTGAAGTAAAAATGCTATTAAAACTGAGCATGACTCAACAATGTAAGATAAGAAAAAAGAAAAAGCAAACATCATAATGGAATTTGTAACCTCAAATGTCATTTTCAATGAGACCCATAATCTCTCAACTGCAAAGTTGAGTCTAGTTTCTGTTGTAAAAGAATGTTGACCATGAATGATTGGAAGTCTATCTGATCTTTAAAAGTAGTTTGAATTTTGGTTGTTCAAGTACAAGAACCCTGAGTGAAAATAACATCCCTCAAAAGTATAAAAAATGTCTCCAAAGAGCAAAGTGTTTAGTTCTTTTTCTCCCAGGTAGGAAAGATATTGACAAATGGCCTTAAGCTCTGTTATGGGTGGTGCAGCACAGACATGAGAAAACACTGTTTGAATAGTAGCACTGCACAAACTAGTCTAGAGCAGTCATATTATTTTCATAGCTTGATGTGATCAAACACATGCTGACAGGCCCTCTGTCAGACACAGGGTAGATACAGATGACTGTGCCTTGAGAAGTGGTGTAAATTAACATCTCTTGACAGCTGTTCTAGCTTCATGTGTTTTTATGAATAAAGAAGCACTGCTATTGTTTGTGTTCCCTTCCGAAGTACTAGGTTTTTCTTTCCCTCATTCACTAACAGCTAATAGATTTGTAGAACCAGCTCCATTTACCTCTCATAATCTCTGCCAGTTGTATTTATCTTGGAACCTTACACTTTATGATTTTATTTCTTTTTTAATAATCTTATTCCTTTACACTTGCCCTTAGTCACAGTAAGTACTGGCTTCAGAGAGACCAAGGCAGAGTTCTTGCTATAAGTAGTACTATCAAAAGAGTGGAAATAACCAGCTACTGTCTTTATTCTCCATTGACTTTTCAACTCCAAACAGCTTCTATCCAATCTCCTCCATTAAACTCTTCCTTGACAAAAGTTAACTGTCTTTTTTTCTGGGTAAATATTTTATTATCTATCAGGATTCAGCAATGAAGTAAAAGGCTTTCTCAGAGTGGGACAGAAGTCTCTAGGGATTTCCCTGAAAATCACTCTTCTAATAGGAAAAATATTTACAGAAGGAAAATACCATGAGTTAACTATCTAATTTCCTTTTGGGTTTGATTATTTATATTTTTTTGATGCTCAAGACCACGTTGGTTTAATTAGACCTGCAGAAAGCTCATGTTAATAATGTGTTAAATATGGTTTTTGCTCTAGGCTGACCCACAGATTCCCTCCATTCCCCATAATTGTGGTTATTCACAACCAGAAAACAGGAATCTCCACAGGTGAGGTTATGTTGCCTTGGGGAGGTACATAAGGTGATATTTACTGCAAGATCTGTGCTATTTGGTTTGTAATTTGTTGCTCATCTTTCCTTAACATGTCATCAATAACAACCTCAGAGGCTCGTCAGGTAGGCTGTCTTCTTCCCTCTTTGTACTCATCCAAAACTACATCAAAAAATTGGGAGATTAGGGTAGAATAAACAAATTTGAGAACACTGGTCTTGAGCTTATATGGTATTGTTGTTTGTGGGCTAAAGTACTTATACAGGAGTTTACCTGTGGTTAAAGAATAGAGAACTTTCTCTCCATGAGTAATGGTCTTAAGTGTTGCTATTTGTAATCTCAATTATTTTAGAAACCATTTAGTTTCACCGGAATTTAAATGGCATGCTTTAGGGTTTGTTTTTTTTTAAATTTCTCTTCAGTGATCTTTGGAATATCTATAATCAGAGTATTAACATACACGATGCAGAATTGAAACATCAGATGTAGGAGGTTCAAACTTCTCATCCCAATTACTTTAGAAACCATTTGGAGCAACATGTTGCCATGGACTTCACAAACTCACAGATAAGCTGTCTTGTCTAGATCCAAGAGTTGTGATACTCATAAACTTACTTCTGATGAAAGCAGCCGTATCTGGAAAGTGATGAAAGGCAACGTTCAGACTTTATGGACTTCTTACTTAATTCTAATATTTGGCATGACACACTTGCATGTCTGTCCCGGTGTAGGAATGGGAGTATGTCTAAAAGTTTAACATGTGGGCTTTCTGCCCAAAATAGGTCTATTCAAGCCAGTGGTTTCTCAGGCACACTCTTTTTTCTCCTAATCTAAAAGCTAAAGGAAGGATGATAAAATTTACTTTCAGTTAACTGTGTTTACTTCTAAAATCTAAGTAGGGAAAAGTATCCTGGAAAATATTTTTTCATCCTATCCAGTTTATCTGAAACATTTCTGTGGTCAGTTGCACACTAAAATAGTATATTTACTTACTTTTTCTTATACTATAATTAGTGTTTCGGTGTATAAACATAACCTGCACACACTTAGAGCGGCTATGTCAACTTTTATCAAACCTGACAAAACACTTGCCAAAACCACAACAAATACATTCTTGTGTTTGAAAGGTATAATCTATAATGGAGTCCTTTCTAGAGACCAATGGAGGTTTTCAGCCATTGGAAACATATTGATACCTCTAAGACCATGGATTTTACTTAGTAAAATTATCATAATTTTATCCTCTAACTTCCTGTTTTAGTTGTGAACTCTTGACCCAATTTATTTTAAAAAATTAAAAGAGGCTCAAAAAGCCAAGGTTAGAGAGTTCAGCTTCATGTGATCAGATGGCCAGTTCTGACAGTACATGCTGTCCCACTAGCCCACCAGCAGAATAATTTGATGGCCTGGTGTTAAGCACTACCTAAAAGCAGTCCATGAAATCAATCCAGCTCCCAGTTTTGAAGCTCATATTCCCCTATGTATTTAATGCTGACTGGAAGGTATGTCCAGCAGCACAATTCTGTGGAAGCTGGGATTAGAACTTGCCACCCGTTCAAAACTGGAAAGAGGACTCAGAATTCTCCACTGTTCTAGGGGTGGCCTGATCTGCTAGGCTTGCTCAAAGTGTGAACACAGCTTGCTGATCAGGCCAGCATTCAGAGCAAACAAGCGTAGTGGGATGACTCAGCCAGCTCAAGTGCTGCAATGGATGGCTATAAATTCTTCAGAAAGGATAGGCAAGTAGGCATAGGCAGTGGGGTAGACCTATGAGTCAGAGAGTGTTTTTACTGTCTAGAGCATGACAATAGTGATGAAGGTGTCAATTGTTTATGGGTAAGAGTCGGGGGAAAGAAAAAGGCAGATATCATGGTATGATATCTCAGACATATCATGATCATCCCAAACAGGATGTAGAGGCAGTTGAAATAGTCTATAAGCAGCTGAGAAGTCTCATGATTGCTAGCCATTGCCTTCCGGGTGAACTTCAACTTTTATTTCTGCTGGAAATAAAAAACAGTGGATAGGATATGATGTAGGAGGTTCCTGGAGTGTGTGGAAGATAAAGTCCTGACAGAGCTGATGAGCTAGATCTGTTGTTTTTGAACAGTCCTCAAGAGCAAAATGGTCGAGGAAGGCTGGACAGGTTTCACAAAGGCAATCTTAAAGGTACAGAAGCAGCCTGTCCTCATGCACTAAAAGATGAACTGGCAGGGAAGACCAGCCTGGCTCAACAGGCTGGAACTCAGGGGGGAAAAAGGAGAACTTATGCCCTTTGGAAGAAGAGGCAGGCAACTCAGGAGGTTATGCAGGGAGAACTATAGAAGGGCCATAGCCCAAGTGGAACTTAATGTGGTTACTGCAGTAAATGACAATAAAAAATGTTTCTATAAATACATTAACAACAACAGGAGGGCTAAGGAGACTCTCCATCCTTTATTGGATGTGGTGTGAAATGTAGTGGCAAAGGATGAGGAAAAGTTTGAGGTGCTTAAATTATTCTTTGCCTCAGTCTTTAATACTAAGACCAGTTGTTCTCAGGGTACCCAAGCCTCTGAAAGGAAGACAGGGAAGAGGACCCAGACAAAGCCTACATGACCCAAGGGTAAATTGTCACTTAGACACTTAGACATCCAGATAGGATCCACCCAAGAGAACTAAGGGAGACAACAGAAGTCCTCACTAAGCCACTCTTCATCATTTATGAGGAGTCCTGGCTAACAGTGAAGATGACTGAAAGTGAGTAAATTTTACTCTCATCTACATAAAGATCCAGAAGGAGAGTCTGGGGAATTTTTATCAGTCTGACCTCAGTGCCAGAGCAGATCATATTGAGCAACACCATACATCATGTGCAGAATGGCCAGGTGATCAGAAACACTGGTTTATGAAAGGCAGGTCCTGCTTCTCTAGCCTTGTCTTCTATGATGAGATTACCCACTTAGTGGATATGGGAAGGGCTGTGAATGGTATTTGCCAGGACTTTAGTGAAGCCTTTAACACTGTTTCCTACAACATTCTTCTGGAGAAACTGGCTGCTCATGGCTTGGACCAGTACACTTTTGCTGGACAATAAACTGCCTGAATGGTTGAGCCCAAAGAGTGGTGGTGAATGGAGTTACATCCAGTTGGCAGCTGATCACTAGTGCTGTTCCTCAGGGATCAGTGTTGGGGCCATTTCTGTTTCATATTTGTGCAGGTTTAGAGGTAAACTGGAGGGAGAAATGAACCCAACTCAAGAGAGATTACAAGTCAGGGTTATAATTTACAAAAAGTTTACAATACATCCAGTGATCCAGAGGAAAAAATGGTTTTAACCCACAAAAAACAGATGTATAACCCAGCACCCAGGAACAAAATGGCATTTGTTAGCCCCTGTGCTGAGCCCACATGGTCCCCCTGAGTGCAAAGTAAAAGGAAAACCTGTTGGTGAGGATGATGGTCACAGTCTTGTTGAGAGTGGCAGTCACAGTCCTGTTGAGGTTCTGGTCCTCCTCTGGATCCCATGAGTGGGGTCAGAAGTTCCAAAATCTGAAAACTGTATATGCTCAGGTTCAGGTGGGAATGCCCAATGCCTCCCCCAGGATGGGGAGTTTTGCAATGGGTGATTTAACTCTGAAGTGAGTCATGGGATGTTTTTGGACTCTTTGATGGTCTGGATCGTTACAACTGCCTGTTGTTCCTGTCCCTAATGGCCCATTTAGCAGACATGACCCCTCAGGCTGGGTGTGAAGGTGCTGTGCTGATGCCTTCCTGAAGGGGAGTTATCAAGGCTGAGTCATTGGTGTGAAGACAGAAACATTCCCGTGCCTTCCAGGGTTCTTTAACACCCAGCTTGTAGCCTGAGGTGTCAGGTGTGCCCTGGGCAGCTGCTGCAAATGATCCATTATT
>JAWWEE010000085.1:13744557-13764902 GCA_035221455.1 Xenops minutus | reverse complement strand
GTGCGGGGCGGGCACGGGGCGGGATGCGGAGCGGGCACGGGGCGGGGTGCGGGGCGGGCACGGGGCGGGATGCGGGGCGGGATGCGGGGCGGGGCGGGCGGCGGAAGCGGCGGGCGCTTCCTGCGGGAAGGGGGCGGGTGCGGACACGGACACGGACGGGGACACGTGCGGGGCGATGGCGCGGGAGGGCGCGGGGCTGTTCGCCGCGTTCCGGGTGCTCGGGCTCTTCAGCGGGCCCGTCCCGCACGCCCTGCGCTACCACGGCCGGCACCGCGAGTTCTACGTGGCCACCGCCGTCGGGCGCAGCATCCACACCTACAGCGTGAGTACGGCGCGGCATCCCGGCCCGCCCCGCATCCCTCCCCAGCCTCGGGGTGGGGGGCTGTGTGCGGGGAGACCCGCCTTTTCCTCCGAGCATCCTCCCCGAGCATCACGGCATCCCGGCGCGGGAGCGTGTGCGGGGCGGCGGCGCCCGGGTACCACGGCCCGGAGCGGGGGAGGGATGGGGGAAGGAGGGATGCTGCCGGCGGAAAAGGCCGGGAATGCGCCGGGTCGGCACAGCCCATCCTTGCAGAAGAGCGCCCGGGTGCTGAAGCTTTTGTGTGTAAGATGAACCAAAGGTCACCTGCAGCACGGGATGCTGTGGGTTAGGGTTTGAGGGCTGCGCATCTTTTGGGGGGTGGGCAGGGAGGCAGGGTCCCATTAAAACTCCTCTATGGAAGTAGATGGGCATAACTAAGTTCTGCAGGGTGAAAAGCCTGTGATATGGACTCATTTCTTGCAGTGCAGAATCACAGAATTTTTAGGGTCGGAAGGGAGCTCTGGGCATCATCCAGTAGCACTCACTCTGCCAGGGCAGGGTCAGCTGGAGCAAGTGGAGCAGGAACTCGTCCAGGGGGTTTTGAATGTGCCCGGAGAAGGAAACGTGACGACCTCTTTGGGCACAGTCAAAGCTTGTCCAGTGTATAGAAACAGTAACTAAACAGAATCGAATCTAGTGGTTGTAAGTGAGCAGCAGAGTGCAGACAGCATGGACCCTACTCCTCGCCTTTATGGTGCCTTTTAGTGTTCAATCCTGTCAAACTCCTTCACAGACTTTGAACTAAAATGGTAGTGGTCATCACTGGGCAAAGATGCTTGCGACTATAGCAAATTCTGTGTGGACAGAGATAAAATTAGAATACAGTGCAGTTGTAGTGAAAATAAAGTAGAAACAGACATTATGTGGAAACTTAAGTTGCTCAAGCTCTGCAGGGTGTTTTAAGATCTCCTTATTTTCCTTTGCATTAGGATAAAATACATCAGGAAGCACAACTTACTGAGTGTCTTTCTTCTGGCAAATGTATGTCCCATCCCTTTTGACCTGCTGTCTGTACATTTTCCTCTAAACAACTTGTAAACTAAGATGAATAGTTTTTTTGTTTTGTGAGATATGCGAATTCATCTCATTTAGTATCATTCCTAGAAGTTTTAATTTCTGTTTATGGTGAATTCATTGCAACAAATCACTAAAAACACCTTTTTAACATTTTGATTGCAGGTGAAGAAGCTTGGTATTGTTGCTGTCAGTAAGTATGCTCAGATTGTTCGTTCCTCTTATTTGGGACTTTTTTAACATGTTTGACATCTGCACTTGATTCTCAACTCCAAAGCAAAAAATAAACTGTATGCACTAATATTTACACTCAAATATGGTGAAAGGAGTCTCAGAAATATAAGATAACAACTTGGAAATAAGTCTGCTGCTGAAACTGTAATCTGGTTCTTTGAGGAGCATATCTTTTGAGTTTTCTGTTCTAACCATCTTGGTCTTCCAAGAATGCGCCTAGGCCTTAAGGGTTCTTGAATAAAGTTCAAGTATTAATTAATTAATTTCAGATCCTTTTTTGTTGTTGTTTTTGTGGTTATTAGAAGTCTGGTATAGGAGGAAAGTGGTAGTTGTAGATGGGAATAGAAGTCTTCAGGGAGTGTTAAGAATTGTTTATGCTGCTGAATACAAAGGATATAAATTGATAGCTTGACATTCACTTGGCTGTTTGGAACAAAGCACTCTTGAGTGTCAGCAGCAGGGCCTGTGTCCTCCAGCACCATCACCAACAGCCTGGGTGGTGAGGCAGCATGCGCTCTCAGGATAAGTTTGCAGATGATGCTGACAGCCAGAATGCTGGAGTTTCAGTCCGGGGAGCTGTTGCAAAATACTAAACCTGGGCCAACAGGAACCTTGCCAAGTTCAGTGAGTCTAAGTGCAGAATCCTGCACCTGGGACAGAACAAGCTGGGAACTGACTGGCTGCATGGCATCCTGCTGAAAAGGAGCTGGGGTTGTGCTGGTGCCAGGTTGAATGTGCACCAACACAGTAACTGGGAATAAGGCTGTGTATCAGGCTACATTAGGAATGTGGCCAGCAGACCAGGGAAGGCTGGTACTCTCCTGTACCTCATGCTGGTGAGGCTATACCTAGACTGCAATACCCAGTTGTCGTGGTTCTCTCCCTTCCACAGCTCCCCTTCCTCCTGAAGGAGCAATACTGAGGAGCTGGAGAGTGTCAGGGCTTACAGCAAGAGACACTGAAGCTACTGGATCTGTTTAGTCTTAAGAAGGGAAATACATGGGGAGACCTAGAGGCAGCCTTCTACCTGAAGGGTAATCAGATGGCAGGGCTGAATTTCTGGTGGTGATGGTAGACAAAGTAGAAAAGAGCAATGCACAGAGATTGCAGCTTGAGAGGGTCACAGTGGAGGTTAGGAAAAACAGCCCTAAGAGGTAGTACAGTGCAGGGCCTGAGCAGAACTCCTTCTCCAGAAGTGTTCAAGACTGAGCTGGGCATGGCTGCACTTAACCCAGCCTAGTACTGCTGATAGTCCAGCTTTGGGAGGAGTTGGTGGGATGTTGAACTAGTTGGTTTCCAAATGTCCCTTTCAACAGACATTTAGAAGATTCAGAGGGATGCATACTGTCTTGAAGAGCAGGGGCTTCTGTATGCCACGAGGTTTTTACAGAGACCTCATAAATAAAGTATCTTTCCTTAAAAGAGCACCTGTAAACTTGAGAATAAATGTCACACAACCAGGACTAGATTTAGAAGACCAAGTGTTCATAGTTAACGGCTGTAAACACATTAATGTAACTTCTGTTTTCAGCTTACAAAATCATAAAAATGTTACATATTCAGTGGGCTACATGTTAGAGAGGTAATCTTCTAAGCTTTTTCAGAAATAGAGATGTCTGCATACAAAATTGTGATTGAAAAAATTCAGTGCTGTTTGTGTCTCTCTCTGTGTGGTGGTGTTGGTTTGTTAATGTTATATGGTTCGTATTCTGAGCTTTTTAATTGGGGTCTGCCTTAAACTGTCATAGCCTGAGCAGACTTCAGATGGCTCATGTGGAGTACCAGGTGACCTGGTTGTAAGCCTGAGTCGCTTCAGAGGTGCTGTGGGAAGATGTTTGATGTGTTCAAGCAAATGAAACCTAAAGTGCAACCTTTTTAGTTTTCTTAGTTAATCTTTAGTCTTCTCCTCTTGAAGCTGTGTCTGCAGTACAGCAAAGGTATTAGTTTCTTTGTCTGACAATAATTCAAACAACATTGTGGTGAAGGCTGGTGTGTGACCATGCAAGTTTGTGTCATAGGTGCACTCACACAGTGATTTTTGATCTGGTGTTTCTCTGTACAATTGTTAAATTCTGGAATTGGCATTTTTATATTCCCCTGTGTTGAGAGTATTTTTCCCTAGAATGTATTTTTCAGTTTTCTACCCTTTGGGACAACCCCAGCAGTTTCTGAGTGTGGTCTGGAGCTTTGACTCTTTTGCCTTTTGAACTAGTGAAGTAGCAGATCCCAATAGCAGGTACTCCTGGACCAGTCACGAGGTGGTGAGAAAAGTGTATTCTTAGGGCAGTAAATTCCCAGTCTCTTTAGCTGTCATCTGGAAATGGGTGCAGGATTGGGTCACTTCCTAACTTACCCTACTAAGCATTGCTGAGACTTCGATTTATCATCTGTGTTTCCAGCTCTCACAAAGACAACACATCCCTTCATTTACAATGAAAGTTCAGTGATTTATTACTAAGTGTTTTTCAAAAGAACCACCTTGTGATCTACCAATCCGATGATACTTATGATGTTGTTGCCTGTGTAATGTTTTATGGTAATTTTTGCATTCATCTGAACTGTGTGTTTCTCTAAAGTTCACCGTAATGTTCAGTAGGAAAGCTTTCTTGGTGGGTCACCATGCCAAAGAAATACATTGTTGGGCTTCCCCTTTTGTTACAAACCTGAGATTTGTTCAACTTTTCTTTTGTTTGATTAACAGGTAATGCTTTGGCACAAGACATTACATGTTTGGCAGCAGATCGCATGCTGATATTTGCTTCATACGACAATGTTCTCCATGCTTTTGCCAGGAACAAAGAGGTTTTTATTAGTTTACTTATTGCTTAGTCGTACAACACAGCTGCGTAGTGTTTGTGGTTTCAAGACAGCTAATTTTCTACAAATGCTGGTTTCCATAGATATTTAGTACCTTCAATTTTAGAGAAACAAACTGTAGAATAAAGCATAAAAAGCTTAATACAGGAGAATGTAAGTGCAAATTCTGTAATGGCTGACCTGTGTTTTATGTAATAATTACCATAATTAAGTAGTCATTTAAAGATAAAAAATAAGTTGTTAATTAACATAAGTGAAAGGAATTGAAATTAAATAATTAAAAATATTTAGATAGAATATTTTTGCAACAGTTTTAAATGTCAGTATAGTCATCTGTCTTCCACTTCAAGTTGTATGGCCTTTCCATGTATTTTAATCGAACTTGTTGCTGCCAAATTAGTTATATTCAGGTATTACATTAACATGATATGCTTAACAGCTTACACTGAACGCATTTCTATTTTGAATTTATAGGTGGTTCATACCTATGAAGGTCACAAGGCAAGGATACACCTTCTCCAGCCTTTTGGGGATCATGTCATCTCTGTGGATGTTGATAATGTTCTTATTGTTTGGAATATACAGACAGAAGGTGCAACACTTTAATTTTTTTATTACTTCATAGGATAGCATTGTTAAACACTCAGTTAAATGTTGAATTTAAAAAGGAGTTTTGTTAAATGCACATATTCAGAAGTAGTTTGTTCTTAATAAAGAATATTCCTAAATGATAGTGCTACTTAATTGTTAGTCTGGAGTCCTAATCTTGCAATAATATTTCATGATTGGATTCTGCAGCACATGGAGACACCCAGGAAGGTTCTATGTAGGTGTAAAGAGATAATGGTTATGTGGAAATTACATTTTAGTTTTCCATTTTCTGATAAAGATACAGTAGCTTTAACTCTATCTCTGAAATCCTGTAATTCCTTCATGTTTATTAGACTGCGTAATGCTGAATTCTAATGAATAATCTTCTGATTATGTCTGCATCTTCTCATGCCAGTGTCAAGTGCTTCAGTGCCCCAAACTTCTAGAAATCATTGTCATTGATGTGACCAGTGTTGTTCCCTGGATGTCCTGTCTCAATAGTGGCTGTAAACAGGCTTTAGAGATTTGAAGTTGCTATAACAAACAAAAGGCATGCTAATCAGATGAGGTGTTTTGCTCAGGCAGGAGCAGGAATCCCTCAGAAAGATATAAATCACTGCACTTTTGGCAGTACTGTTGTACTAGGTAGGCTTGTAGGGAAAAAATACACCTTCGAGCCAACAGATGTTACTCAGTAAAGTTGAGCCTGTCCTGTTACACATTAGATAATCCTTTAATGTGAGAAACACCAGTTAGAGGATTTGTAAAGTAAACATCAGTTCTGCTTTTACATTTGTAAAGTAATGACAAGCCTGCAGATTTGTAGTGGTAGCCACATTAACACTGTTTCTTACTTTTTTTTGCAGAAGAGTATCTTCAAGTAGATTTTGATAAAGCCACTTTTGCAGTTTCTGCAATTCTGCATCCCAGCACCTATTTGAATAAAATTCTCCTTGGGAGTGAACAAGGAAGCTTGCAGCTATGGAATATTAGATCCAAGTAAGGTTCTTAATAACTTGGCTACACTTCATGCTCCAAGTAGCTTGATATGCAACAAATAATACTTTTAAGTATAGTAGCTTTAGAACATGGAATCTTTTACTGAATATTGGCACAAGTTTTCAGTTGGTTTATCTCCAGGAACAAAGAATGCTGCTGCTCCCTGAATGCTGATGCCTTTCAGGTTGCGTGTTGTTTACTCTCCTTGCAAAATGTCAGGGGTTTTCAGGAATTTTTTTTAATTTCTTGGAATTACATAGCTTTCCCATAAAAGCAATTAAAATAATAATAATAAAAGCATGTTCAGGCCTTCTGCCTCCCTTCTTCCAAGATTAATTTTTTGGGTTTTGTGGGTCCAAGGAAGTGTTGACAGGTAATATGAAGGTAATAACTAGCATTTGAGCCTTACACTCAAATAAGAGATGTATAGACACGCAGTTGTCTCTGAGCACATCCCAGTGGATCATCCTTCATAATATCAATACTTCAAGTCTGTCAAGATTAGATGCTTTTCTGACTCGTGAAAGTTATTAGTACAGTGAGTTTCCCTGCATGTTGATGTACATACTCCAAATGTTAAGTCGGCTGTGTAAATCAGTGTTTCATTCTCCTAACTCAGCTTGCATAGTTTTTATTTTCATAACCACTGTATATTTTAAATGGTTTCACTGAGATTTCTTTTTGTTTCATATTCTGATGTTTTATAGATGCCCTATATACTATATAAATCAGGCAATAGGAGTAACCTAAAAACAGAGAAAAGTAAATGTCTTTGCTCACAGTATTTTTACATCTCTTCAATTTCTGTTGCAGCATGTTGAGATGCAGTACATCCTAGATGACAAAAAGTCGGTCTTAGGTGGCTTCATTTCTCTGTTAATTGTGTAAAAACTTATGGGACTGTTACTGCTCTCCTTTCGTAGTGTTGCTGGGTTAAACATTATGTGTTTTTGGCTATTGGTTCCATACACAGATTATTTTGTTGATAGGAATGGAAAAGCTAGGGGGAAGGAAAAAACAAATGAAAGAGCTGACCGGAAAGTTTGATGGTATCTGGCAAGAAAGGAAAGTGAGAGGTGGTAACTTGTCTGGTTGCAGTCTTTTAAGAATGCCAACCTGTACACGTGTGGTAATGGAATAGTTTTTTAATTATGTCCTTAAATGACATCTTCAGAATTTCACCTGTAGTAAGTACTTCATGACTGCCTTGTCTGTAAGCTGTCCTGCTCACATTTTGACTGTTACCATTTCTAAAAGGAGCAAGACGGGGTGTGCTTGTAATGCCCATTAGTGTCTTGATTGAGGGAAGTTACCCTGCAAATGAGGAATTTGGTTCTATTAGAAGTTGAACCCTGACTTGCTTTTTATGTTGATGTTGAGAATTCTGCAGAGGTGTGATCATGGCAGAAATGCATGGGGAGCAGCTGCCATAAAAGGATCTTTCTCCCTGTTCATGTCACGTAATTATGTCACAGTTGTGGGATTAGGGCATGACATTAAGTTTTTCAAGAAAGCTGAACCATAGGTTTCATTCCCAACCTTACTAGTATCACAGGTTTGTTTTTATTTTCCTTTCATCTGATTTATAAGGACAGAAAGATGATTACTTTTCTTAGTAAGTGCATATAAGGTAGTCATTTTGTCATGGAAGATCCCCAAGGGTTAATTGATTTATGGGTGTTGTGTGTTTATTTTCCAGCAAACTCTTATACTCATTTCCAGGATGGGGCTTCGCAGTTACAACTCTTGCACAAGTTAGTATTTTTGCTATATTTTATTTTCATACATAACTGGTCAAGAAGAGCAAGCAAAATACCATTGTTAAAAATTACAGCAGTAAAGTTGGCTTGTATTTTCTCAGGTATTGTAAGAACTCTCACTTGTATGAAAGCTTATTATCTGCTCTTCTTCTAGTCCTACTTATGTTGCATTTAGCATCTTAACTGTTTAGTGTTCATCACTTGTATAGTCTTCACTGAATGTTATCATAAATTCACAGAAAGAGTTTGCAAGATGGATGTGTATCATGCATGTGTAACTTCATTACACTGGTAGTTTCTTGCTAAATTTATTTTGCTTTGGAAGCTGAAAAAATGTAGATTTTGCTGAATCAAGAAAAGATTTTCTAATTGCATTTGCTATATTTTGTTCTTAGATATAAAAAATTAATGAAAACCTATTGGTAGCATTGATGACAGCTTTGAAAATGGTCAGCAGTTGGCAGGGGTAAAACTTGTAAACATGGGGATGTGTGGTGGGGTGTATAATGGTCTACTGGAGCTACTGAAAAGTTAAAGTGATCTGTTTTTCAAAGGATTCCCAGCTTCTGGAAAGCAGTGGAGACTAAACACAAAATCTTGCAACTCTTCTTTTTTTTCTTTTGGTCAGGGTTTCAGTTTTGCATTACAGTGATATTGACAGAGAATCTAATGTGAGATGCCTTATTTTTTTTTCTTTACTATTTGTCCCAGATTTAGATACATTGTCTTGAACGTGTGTGGTATTAGTAGTGGAGCAGCAAGCTCTTCCTTTCTCATTTTAGTTGCTGTTCAATTTTTCTTGCAGGCTCCAGCAGTGGATGTTGTTGCAGTTGGTCTTGTATCTGGTCATATCATTGTACATAATATTAAGTTTGATGAAACTCTGATGAAATTTCAACAAGACTGGGGTCCCATCACAGCGATATCTTTTCGTACAGGTAAGCCTTAGCATTTTTTAGTGAAAATGTGTATAAAATCACTAAAACTAAGTGAGACACAGGAAGAACAATTTTTGGTAAAACATTTCAGAATCAAAATTTGTGCTGAGAGTTTTAGCTTTCAAATAATAAAGAGAAGTTAGCAGTAAGTAAGGGAGACCATGCATTTTCATCTTGATTTATAGTGCTGTTTTATAGCATTTTCTTGTGTTCTGACTCAGTCCACAGGAAGTGTGACATACAGCATTATTGGAAAGAAAAGTTTGTTTGCTGTGTGCCAAGAATTAACACAGTACAATTAGCTGAGTTAGTGCAGCGTGATCAGTACACCTTAGTTTACTGTCCAAACCTACTTCTCAGCAATGTCTTTCCCCCAGACAAAGTTGGAATGTTAATAGCTGGGTGACTACTGAATGGATTTTACTGGGGAATTTCCACAGCTTTTTCTTGTCTAGCAAGCATGTAATAATTATTAAAGCTAGTTACTTTAATGTTGATCCTACAGAACTGCTGATACTGAATCTAGTCTCTCATTGAATAGAGACATTTGCAAATCTTATCAGGGTATATATATGTAGGCCCTGTTGAGGAAGAATGGTACTGGAGAATATTGTGGAAAGGCTTTTGAGAAGCAGAAAGAGTGGGGGGGTTTTTTGTGTCAGTGTCTCTCTCTCGTGCTTTCAAGCCAAACTTGAAGCGCTAACTCTGGATTTAGATATTTTGTTGTTATCTGATATAAAAAAAATCGTGGGTTTATTATCAGTGAATTTTGTTTCTTTTCTGATTGAAATATTAGACTGTTGCAGTTAAAACAGGCCTTATTTGTAGCATCAACTTGAGATTTGTTTTTTTTTTCTGATTGCAGCCTTTCCTTGCATCAGTTTTAGGATGTGAGAAGTAAATGAGCTGAATGTCAATAAGCAAACCTTTTAAACTTTTATTTTTGTAACAGATGGACACGCAGTAATGGCAGCTGGTAGCCCAGTTGGACACATTGGTTTGTGGGATCTAGAGGAGAAGAAACTGATGTGTCAGATGCAAGATGCTCATTCCACAGCAGTAGCTGGCATGTCATTTGTACCTGGAGAGCCACTTCTTATTACTAATGGTGCTGATAATGCTCTACGGGTAAGTTACAGTGGCTGGTGCTGTCTGCTGTTACCTTTTCCTTCTCTGAGAGAGCTGCAGTGTAAATGTTTAGTTTGGATTGAAGTAGTAGTTCTAAAATGAAACAAATACAACAAAACCTAAGTTGCTGGCTCCTCAGCTGGACTATAGTTTAAAGATTCACTACCATGATGCCCTTGCTTCATTTACTGCTTCATGGTAGCCTTGAAGAAAAAGCTTTGGATCCACTTTTCCAGGACCATACTTTATATTCTGTTACACTATCTTAAATCTTCGTCCATTTTTTTAGTATTTTGGATGATAAAATTTTGATGATAAAATGATTTGCTGCTGATAAAACTCCCTTGTGCTGCATGTCCTCTGGTACCATCAGCCTTTGGTGGAGGAGCAGAACGAACAGCAGGAAGCAATCAATGCTGTGACAGAAACTTCCAGAGTTTTAGACTCAAGGGTGAAAGCCCAGCATGTGAAGTTTGCTGCACCAGCTCCCAGCTAAACCTGTTCCAATGACAAAAGGTGCAGCTATTGGTAGGGCAGTGTTTATCAGCCTTGTTTTTCTGCTTGTTTTGGGATGCAGGTGTGGATTTTTGATGGACCTGGTGGTACAGGTCGTGTCCTGAGAAGCCGAATGGGACATAGTGCACCACCAACAAAAATCAGATACCATGGGCAAAATGGAGAGCAAATTCTTAGTGCAGGTATGAATTCTCATTCTCGTTTTCCAGTCTGATTTCCTGCTGTGATAAAGAAAATGCACAAAGTTAAGTGTCCTTTTTTTGTTAATACAACTAGATTATATTTCGTATGTTGTGTGTATGCATTTATGAAACATGGTAAGTAGCTCATGCAGAGTGTCATGTATTACTGTAGCAAACTGTTTCCCTGGAGTAACATATCAGCAGGTAAGCTGAAAAGTAAAAAGAAGAATAGTGTAGGAGCTGGTTTTATCATCTGTATTTATGTATTTGATAAATAAAAATTGTTTCGTTGTCTCCTGAGGAACTCTCAGCTGGTCAAAATGGAAACCTTTAACAACTAGGGAAATCTGGTTGTGACAGGGAAAAAAAAGGCAGCATAATGCATTTGGTAACTGAAAGGAGCCACAGTACTTTTCTAACTAGTTTGAGCAAGCTTTGTGGCTTGCACTGTCTTTGTAATTCATTGCATCTCAGTTGTGTCTGTAAAATGTATATTTTCAAGGTTGCTTCTTACTGATGTATTAATCTAAAAATGTAAAAAGGCATAATGACTGCCTTTCCTTAGAAACTAGGATATTTAAAAATCTCTAAATAAAGATCCCTCAGGAAATGAAGTGCTGGATCAGACTGTTTTGTACCCCAGAACACTTAAGTAATGGAATAGTAGAGACTCTTCACCTAGTCTTTACTTACTGTTAAGTAATGAATTGCTTCCATGGGCAACATTTGACAACATTACACTACATTTTGATAAATGTTACACCCAATATGGCACAGCAATATTGTGCTAAAGCTGCCTCCTAAAATCTCTTGCTGGTCACCCAACTAGTAAATTGGATTCAGGTAGCAAGTTACTTGACAGTAATTCAGCTCACACCAGAGAAACCACAGTATCTATTAAGTGTTGCTTAACCAATCTTCATATTTGATTTTGTAGTTCACAGCAAAACATATGGGGAGGGCACAGAGGCAACCACTAAAATGAAAAGCATCTCAGGCTTTGAGGTGTGATGTATCTGCAGTGTAAAGAGACTGACTCTCTACATTCCTTTCTGAAACAGTAGTAAAACTGTGCAACAGAAATGAGGTAGCAATGCTGTGGGGTGCTTTTCAGGTGCTATTAGTTCCCTTAGAACAGGCATCTCCACAAATTACATTCATGAAATTTCACTGATCTCACAGACTTACACAGATTCTGCCTTACTCTCGTAGCAGCAAGCAGAGGTTGCTTGAATAGTATAATTGCCAATTGTCTTTCAGATTCTTTGAGTTCACTGACTAATTTTCTCTTTCCTTATTTGGAGCAGTAAAAGTGTTTTATGGTTCTTGTGATTTTAAAATATCATCTCAGTGCCTTTAATTTTACATGTGTTGTGCAGTTCCATTTTTTGTTGGGTTTTGGTTCTGCCTTGTCCGTGTCTCCCCCACAAACTGAACCTGTTTGCTAGTTTCAAATGTGAGCCTTTTGTCCCTGTATTAAATTCCTATCAGTTCTCTGAACATTGGTCACTTAATAGAGTAAGGAAGTCCCATTAGGGCCCTGGTTACAGGAAAGGTGCACAACCCAGCTTTTACCATTTTTGCTTGGGTTAGTTTACTGACTAAACTAGGTGTAGTTCTTAAATTGTCACATTTATTGGTTAGAAGAAGAGTAAAGGAAGAAATGTTGTAGTTGCTGAAGGGAGTATATGGGATTATGGGAAAGCTTTGGAAGTATTATGGAGGTATTTGAAGGATGCAGCACTTTATTTAATGTCCTAATCATTGAAAGCTGGGTACAGCTAGATATTGTGGTGGAGAAAGGAGTTGGGATAAAGAGATGAACATGTAAAGGTTGTCCATAAAGAGGTGTGATTCTGATCATGTGGGGGGCAAACTTGTAGGAATGGGATGTAGACCATAGAAAACCAGGCTCTGTTAATTCTGCTGCTTATAGTGTATCTGTATTTTTTCTTGGGCCAGAATTTTTAGTAAGTACTCTATTATGGTGTTTGAGGTTGCTTATTGCTTATACTTTTATTCTTGCTCAAACAGCTTATGCATAAAGCTGATTTTAGCTCTTCATTGCTCTCTGCTAATGTTTTGTCAGGTCAAGATGGAACATTGCAGTCCTTTTCAACAGTGCATGAAAAGTTCAATAAAAGTTTAGGGCGTGGTAAGTATTTCAGTCAAAGTGCAAGTATTGGTGAAGAAAAGCTCTGGAAAGTGTTTATGTGAACATTAGCCAGGCCTTACTTTCACTTTAAGCATTGTATAAAACCTGGTCACCTGAGTTGTTCTGCAAATTCAGTCCTTCCTGCTGCATACAAAGTGTATGTAGACATTGGTTTGTACTTTAAAAAAGTAATTTCTGTAGCCTGGCAGCATATGCTACTTCACTGTGGGAAACACTGGGCATGATTTTTATATTAAAAATGTATAAAGCAGTAGCTGACACTTCAGTATGTGTAATTGCAAGTTTTTGTCATATTCGACTTCTGTTCAATTGCCTACATTCGTATGTCATGATTTGAGTTCCTTTGGTCAAACATGTGTTGCACACAGTGCTGTGGTAAGGAACACTCTTGTACAGTTCAGAGAGCAAGGATCAGAAAGACTACAATAATTCTTAGTTAACTGTTTTAAATATCTGTCAATATTGTTATATATGTATTTAAATCTACTTGAAAAGGCATATGCAGATTTATTGATTTTATATATGTATCCTTTGGGCATAAATTTGAAATCCCCAACTCTTTAGTTATTGAAAGGGCTAGGAGTTGTACGTTGCTTTGTATAGTCATGTCTATATGACCATGTTTTTAGCTGTAATGGGGGAACCTTTGTGTGAGGATTTCAGCACAAGATCCTGGAACGAATAGGTTGAGTAGCACATCTGTGTAAAAGGCTGGGGATTTGCTCAGCATCACGTGAATTTTGACAGGAACTCAGTTACTCTTCTTAGCTCTTCAAACCCTAGGGAACAGCAATGCTGTGTTTACGTAAGCCAGATTTTTCTAAGTTTAATAGGAACGTTATATTTTGTTAACAAAATATATCTTTTAAAAGCACTATTCTCATTTCTAACCATGAGATTGAGACACTTAACTTCTATTTTTAAGGTTCAATTAACAAAAAGAAATCAAAAAAGAAAGGTCTTAAGCTTGACACTATGGCACTTCCACCAATTACAGCCTTTGCTTCAGGTAAGTAGTCTTTGACATACATTACAGAGTTAATATAAATACATTATCATCATGTATTCATTTTGTCTTTTGATTGTCAAGAACACTACTGTTTTGAAAGCTTATGCTCCAATAAAATCAGAGTATTGAGCATCTGTGGCCTTTTGTGAGCTGTTGAGTGACAGTTTAGAAAGTACATTTTATTTGATAAACCTTTCTAATGTTTCAAAAAGAGGATTTTATCTCAAATGTCTTTATCTGGCTTTTGGCTTGAAAATCTCCTGCATGGGGGCCCAAATCTTTTGGAGTACATATTATTCCAGGCTGGAGAACCAGCAGGTAAAGGGGAGGATGAAGATCTTTGTCAGCTGAGGAAATCTTAGGCACAATGGTTGATTTTGATTCCTCAGTTCTTTCATTTGAGTCACTTTTCAAAGTCGAAGTTGAAGAAAATCTGTTCATTTGAAATTCAGTATGTAAATAATGAACCTATTTTTTTTTTTTTGTAGCAGATTTGCAATTATCTTTACTACATCAAAATATGTTTCTTTAAATAAATGACCTCTTCAGACTTCAAGCCTGTTTTGTCTTGAGTGTTAATTATTTTCTATTCTGAGGGGGATTTCTTGTTTCATATGTTGAAAGACTTGGATTTACAATTTTCTGTAGCCATTTGACTACATATGGCATTTATATTTGCAGACTTTCATGATACAGGCTATCTGTACATACTTGTTTTAAATATCTCTGTATATTTTTAAAAGTTATACTTAAATATAATTAATTTAATATTAATTCTTTTTAATTAATATTAATTCTTTTTAATATTAGACCTCCCTGAGATATAAAGCCCCCATTTATTTAAGTACATTATAGTGTTATTTCCTTTTTGCTGTATTCACTTTGCTTGGTAAAGTGAACCAGTTTATATCTTGTTTTACTTAGAGCTTCCTCTTTTGAAGCTCTAGAAATACCCAGTTTCAACCTCCCATTATTTTTGTAATGTACATTTTACAGAAAAAAGTCAAACTTGGTCATTATTTAGATCCCCACATATCATATTTAATTAGAAAGTTTGGATACCGAACTTTGGAGAAACACGTTTTCTTGGAAGTGCAAAAAGAGTGTTTTGCAGTGTGAAGCAGACCTAGCTCTTAAACCCAGCCTTAATTTGTTGCATAGTGGCTTCTACAGCTTCAACAGCTGACGAAATAGATAAGAGACTCAGCTGGAAATGTGTACAGATTGAGCAGTTTAAGCCATTTACGTTGAAATACGCTGTTCAAACTGCATAGGCTAAAATATACAAAGACATAAAACATGCAAAAAAAGCTTGTGGTTCTTTTAGTACTTTAGTTACACTACCACATGCACAACAGTTTGCCTGGTGTTTTTTTTCTGTATGGCAGCTTTTTGGCTGTGCAGCAAGTACTCTAATTATGAGCTGTTCTGTCTAAAGGTATTTTGAAATGATCTTTCCTAAGGTATCAGAAAAGCTTGTTTGACTTTAGAATTACTGTTTCTAAAAGGACCATGTGTTGCATTGCAGAAGTGGCACATCAGAGTGACTGGGATGGCATTATTGCCTGCCATCAAGGGTATATAACCTGTACAACCTGGAATTACCAGAAAACTTCCATGGGAGCTCATAAACTGAAGCCAGAAGAATTCAGCAAACATAAACCTATTGATATATATGCAACAGTAAGTGCAATTAATATGAAGTTTCTTCAACATTACAATGCATGATATTTTGTTTTCTGTACAGAAATAATACTTAGAATGAAAAAACACTGGATGTGTTTTAGCTGCTTTGCAAAGTGCTTTCTGCCTGCTCACTGTGTTCCACTAGCTGTTTTGTAATGCATATGGTCTTAAGAAAAATGCTGATTTCGCATTTTTTCCTTAAACATTCAGGTTAAGTGCAGATGCTACTTTCTGACTCACATAGGTGGTTGGCATTTACCTTTAGCCTGTCACAGTGATGTAGACTTGACTGTGTGCCTGTGGTGATTAACTTGCTCTTTGGATGCAGCTTGCTGAAGATACTTCTTTTTTTTGTGTGTGTGGCAGTATGGGAAAGTGTGTTTCCAAACTGGAGGCAGGATATTACCTCTAAAACACTTTATAACTTGAGTTGGACGCAACGACATCATGTTTAACATGCAGTTGGGACAATAAAAATGTTTGCTGAGGGTTACCTGCTTCTTAAACAAGCAGTTACTGTGGCACCCTTCATGTGCTAGGCATTGAGCAAGTCCTGTATCTTGTGGTAAATTGTTTTTCTGACCTTGTGCTTAGTAGTTAAGTGGCAGATAAAACAAATTCAGTTGTAAATACCTAGTTTTCTTTTGACTACTGGATTCTTTGGATTGTACCTTGCCATTGTCATCTAGACCACTATTTACACTCTATGTGAACTCGCCTCATTTTGAGGTGCCATTGGCAATGTGGGCATTGAAAGAATCACAGTGCTTTATCCTAGGGATTGAATTTTTTGATGTTTTGGTTATTTATTGATATTATTACATATGACTTCTGATGGATGTCACTAAATTTTCATATCCATTCATTGCCATGTTTATTACCTGTTGACTATTTGCTTATTTTCAGAGTTCCTCCTTCTACCTTTTTGAGATATAAGTTTTTGATTCTGTGCATGTTTCCTTAAAGAACTCTAATAAAAATTGGTATTTTGTATTCCTGATATGTTATGTTCTAATAACTTTGTTAATATGTGCTTAAAGAATTTTTTCATAGATGCTTTGTTTTGCTTTCTTTTTCATTCCCTTGAAAGGCAGTTGACATTACTTCATGTGGCAACTTCACTGTAATTGGGCTGTCAACTGGACAAGTAGATGTGTACAACATGCAGTCTGGGATTCACAGAGGACGTTATGGCAAAGAAAAAGGTAAGGATTGCTAGATTTTTAAAGTGCTGGCTATTAACAGAACAGCAATAGCCTGTTTTTCTGTCATCTAGGATATTTGACATAGGTTCTGTTGAATTCGGGAATCTTTTCAATGTCTCTTAATTGCCCTACATCATCCTATGTTGCACTGCAGTCAGTTGCACTGATTTGAAGGACAGGATCTGTGCTAGTTTTAACAGCTCTGATGTTAGCATATCCTTGGTTTTAAGTAGCACAAAATTGTCAGTAACCAAAATGGTTAGCACAAAAATGAGATCTTCTGGCCTCTGCTCTTTTTGAGGTAATCACATTCCTTAGCTTCTTGTTACAGGGTTTTATCTCTGAGATAAATTTTCCCATATATTTTTGCTCCCTGCTTAGATATTAAGGAGTACTTTACATGAGTGGAAAATTGAAGTCCTAAGCAAGTCCAGTTCTTTACATAGGGTATTATTTTTAATTACATACTGGAGGAATTTCCTTAAGTGATTCAAAAAGTCCCTGAAATCTCACATTCAGAAGAAGCTCCCCAAAATGAAAGCAGAAATATGAGCTAATGCTCAGGTTCAATTGCTCACAACTTTTTACTTTTATTCTATGTGCTTGTTTGAAAGCAATTTGGTTTCTCGACAGTTTAAAAAACCAACTTACAATATTGGAGCAGTCTTGTCATGTGGCTTTAGAATTTTTTGTCACTTGCTTACTGGTTGTTCAGTGTAGTTAGGCAAAGACATACAGAACAGTGTTTGGCATTCAGCTGATTTCTATGCTAAGTTTAAATAATACTCTCTTTTATCTTGGTTTGCAGCACATGAAGGGGCCATTAGAGGGGTAGCAGTGGATGGATTAAACCAGCTGGTTATCACAGCTGGTAGTGAAGGATTAATTAAATTTTGGAAATTCAAAACTAAAGTTCTAGTTTACTCCACTGAACTTTCTTCTTCTCCAAGTGCAATTCTACTTCACAGAGACAGGTAAAAAACTGAAGCTATTCCATGTGCATATTGTTTTGCTGTGCATACTTGTCTAGAATGGCAACCAGTATTCTAGTTAAGTTTATATATCTGATGCTTTGAAATACAAGTGACTACTAGACACAAAACAAAATGATTACAAGACATTTTATTAAGCTGAAGGAATGTAATGCTGATATTATTTGAAATTATTTTAAAATAAAAGATACCTGGAACAATTTTAAGATATTTTTATTTTTTGTCTCTTGAGTATTCACTGTCATATGCATTAATGTTTCTTGGCAGTGGTATTCTGGGAATTGCCTTTGATGACTTCAGTATTAGTGTTTTGGATATAGAAACCAGGAAGATTGTCAGGACATTCTCAGGACACCATGGACGGATTAATGACATGGTAATTGTTAACTCATTTTCTGTAGAGGTGACATACACAGATAAATAATTAATTTTAAAGATAATTAATTTTTCTGCATGCGTTAAGTCACTGAGTATTATACTCAGCTGTGAATTGCAGAGCTGTAGTTCAGCTCTACAGCACTTTTGGCCTTGTTAGTTTTCAAGTTAAAATGTGTAGTGTTGGAATGGTCATCTGTTTTTCATGTACCTTGGGATTCTGCTATAACTTTACAACACGCTGAATTTTGGTCAAACAAAAGCATTAGGAATAATGAAAACCACATAGAGGAGCAAAATTGTGAGTAGTCTGAACTGTGTGTTTGGAAAAGATGAGTCAGGTGTGAACAGATCTGAGATTATGCAACACACTGATAATTCCGTATTTACATCTTATACAATACTGCTTTGCAGAGTCCATTGAAATAGTTTTTAATTATAAATATTACTGAATTGAACATTTATTGATTTTTTTCAATTTTATGCTTGCTGGTTTTCCTCATTAACATGAAAGTAAGGACCAAAGTGCTTTGACTAAAAGTCAGATCTATCCTGTATCGTATATTTAAATCTGTTCTGAAATACTTTCTGGTTTTGTTCTTTTCTCCTTTTCAACAGTGTGTTGTCAGTTTTGGTTTATGGCCTGACCATTTCATCCTGGTTTTAGGGAGCAATCTAATTTTGACAGGGCCTCCTGTAGGGACTGACTTGTCAGTTGTGCCATTAAAGTGACCTTTTTATTTTAGACTTTCAGTCCTGATGGTCGTTGGCTAATAACTTCATCAATGGACTGTACCATTAAGACTTGGGACCTTCCCTCTGGATGGTGAGTCACTTTGAAAATGTACAGCAGAAATAATAATTCTGTGTCTGATAAATGGCATAAAGCCTTCTGGTTTGATTATCTGTCACCAGCTTGTACTATGTGGTATTCCAAGTTGCACATGGTATAACAACTCATAAATACCCAGTATTTTAGTTGTGCCCAGTGCTTAGCACCATGTGCCTTTTCCTGGGTCTGCAGAATGACAGTGTCTTGAAGACCTGTTGATAACACCTGGAGTTTGCATGTAGTGTGAATGAGTGTTAATTTGTTCTTTGTCTGGAAGCAGCACTATAATCCGAAGGGCAAGAGATTGCTTAAGCTAAATTGCATTCCAGGACTACTGGAATCATAGAGTGGTTTCAGTTGGAAGGGAGTTTCAGAGAGCTCGTCCAACTACCTTGATGTGGGCAGGGCCTTCTTTCACTAGACCAGGGTACTCAGAGCCCCATCCAACCTGGCCTTGGACATTTCCAGGGATGGATCATTCACAACTTGTTTGTGCAGCTTGTTCCAGTGCCTCGTTATCCTCATCATCAAGAAATTTCTGCCTTGTGTCCAATATAAATCCACCCCCTTAAACTTCAAAACTGTGGTCCCTTGTCCTCTCACCATAGGTCCTGTTAAAAAGTCTTTCTCAATCTTTCTTATAAGCCCCTTGTAAGCATTGAAAGGCCATGAGGTCATCTCCCCAGAGCCTTCTGTTTCCCAGGGTGGACAACATCAACTCTCCCACCTCTTCTTCATGGGAAATGTGTTCCAGTCATTTTCCTGGACCTGCTCTAACTTCATGTCTGCCTTGTGCTGACGGCTCCAGAACTGGATGCAATGCTCCAGCTGGTTTTGTAAATAGAGGTCTGGTTTTACTTACATTCATTTTATTGACACAGTAAGGCCTTACATCAGATACATTTTTCATTGCAACTGCCAAAAATACTCTTTTATCCACTATGTGTAGTCTTCTCCCAGAATAAAATTTGGCTTAGAAATTGACAAGTGCACCCAAGAACTTCAGGAGCACACAAAAAAACCAAGCTGAAAAATAACTTTGAGTTCTGCCAGTGCATTCTTTTAACAGCACATCAGATAGATTGTTTTTTTAATTTTTTTTAATTTTTTTTGCCAATTTGGGGTAGTGCTATGCAGTGTGCAGCTCTGGTGGTCTTGCCTGGAACTGATTGGTTTCACTTGCATTGATTAGTTGACATGGTTTGGTAAATAATTTTGTATACTGTTAGAAGTTTTACAACTTGAAGTGTGTTGAAAATCAAAACAGTTGAACAGAGTTTGAACAGACCAGGGTTGTAGAACTAGCTACTCTCATTGCTTCTCACTTTGCTTTTGGTCTGTAAACAAGAGCAAAGTATTCAAGCTCTCCATTTGTTGTTCTTGCTTCTCTCTGTGAACTGGTTGTCAAATTCAACTTTTACTTAAAATTTTAAGTAAGTTAAATTTATACCTCAACAAGTGACAAGCATGCTGTGAACCTGGGCTGGAGTGGAAGTCTGCTAGGGAATGCATCATTCGAGACTGTTGGCA
>JAWWEE010000085.1:13672082-13744457 GCA_035221455.1 Xenops minutus | reverse complement strand
GGTTTGGTAAATAATTTTGTATACTGTTAGAAGTTTTACAACCTGAAGTGTGTTGAAAATCAACAAATGACCTACTCTTATATGATGAGTAACACTAGTCTAAAATAGGACAAGATGGACCTTGTGTCATCTATAAATGAGGAGGAAATTAACACTGTTTGGACTTCATCTTTCTAACACGCTTTCCCTTCCAAAATAATATACCTATAAAAAATTGCAGCATTAATTAATACTAGCTAGTTGTATCTTTCATTTCTTTAATAGCACAGCACTTTGCAGTAAGAATCTATTCATAATGTTTTAAAAAGTATTCTAACCATAGTTCCTGTTTGCATGTAACAAAACTAAATATTTTGTCTCTTCTCTCTGATCGCAAGAAATTCGGGTCAAGCTGAAATCTAGGCAGCTACATTAAAATTCTGATTTTGAAAATAATTAGATTAAATTATTCTTCCAAAATGTAGAGTCAAGGTTTTCCTGTAACTGTAGGAAAAGGAGTGTATTGACAAGGAGGAATAGCTTTTAATAAAAGGCCTGATGTTTGTTTTACTTCTTCTGTGGCTCATAAATAGAAGAATCAACTTACAAACTCGGTGTTCTAAAAGCTCAGCTTTGGTACTGTTCTTAAAAAGAGATGGCAAACACATTTCTGCAATCTTACTTTATGAAAATTACCAAGTGACGCAGATAAATGGTATGACAGCTCTCAGATGAACATCTGTTTTTACTTGGGAATACTGTTTATCTGTCTTTATGTAATGTAAGTATTCCTAGTGCATGTTTTTAATGTAGGGCTTTTTGAAAATTGGGAAAAAACTGCCAGTTTATGTAAAGAAAGGCACAAGCAGGAACCTTGGCATGATGCAGATTTTTATTTCTGCAGTGCAGCTTGCAGAGACAAATTAAGGAATTGAGGGTATGAGCTGACTGTTTATATTTTGGATGGAATACTTGAGGAAGAATGGCATAAGAGACCTGTTGATGTTGTGAGCTCAGCAGTTTTATACCTTCTGTTGTCTTAATTTTTGCAGTTAGACAAAAAATACAAAGGTAGATGCCTTCAGCCCCAAAGGCAGGATTTGTTTAGCAATTGCTGTACTTTAATCAAAATTACAAGCATGTATCTCATAATCCTGTAGCAGATTCTACTTCCCTAAGGCTGCAATTTTTATCATGGTTTAAATTCAGTAAGTAGAAAAACTTAATTCCATGTTAACTTTGTTTTGCAGTTATTCTTTATGGTTGATTTATTGAACACACTTTTTTAGTTACTGATAAAAATTGTGGAAAAAGGATGGATTTGAAACTGTAAACATTATTTATGGTAAATATTTCTAGCCATTGTGCAGTGTGTACAAAAGGTATCAGTGTAACTGGAATGTGTTTGGAATTTATGTTTTTAGTGTTTATATATGTTATGTTGAAAGTGATGAATGATGTTTCTCTTACCTGAGGTTTGCAACATGTGTTTAACAACATGCAGAAGGATTAAAACTTTTGGAGGGAAACAAAGAATTCAGGGGAGAAAAAGGGCTTTTATTTTTAACATGGTCTGTCAAACCCTCACAAGAGTGCTTAGGATTTAAGAAAATAGATGCCACAGGATTTTGCATTTTAAACTGCTTTGTTACATCAGTATTTTTTCTGTGGTTAGTGAACAGACCAGGGTTGTAGAACTAGCTACTCTCATCGCTTCTCACTTTGCTTTTGGTCTATAAACAAGAGCAAAGTATTCAAGCTCTCCATTTGTTGTTCTTGCTTCTCTCTGTGAACTAGTTGTCAAATTCAACTTTTACTTAAAATTTTAAGTAAGTTAAATTTATACCTTAACAAGTGACAAGCATGCTGTGAACCTGGGCTGGAGTGGAAGTCTGCTAGGGAATGCATCATTCGAGACTGTTGGCATCATCCAGAACTCAAGTGTGAAATAGCCACATACTATTGAGTGTTTTAACCTTGTTTTTACATGGTATTTTTTAAATTTTCTGCAATAGTGAAAGGAATGATCGAGGAGTGGTATATCAGGCTGAAGATATGGCAAAGCCAAAACTGTTGCAGATAATCAAATTTTGCATTGTACAGTTCATTCTTTACTTGAGAAACATTAGGTCCTGATATTAACCGGGTGTATATGAAGTATATTGAGAGAGGGAATTGTCACTTGATGGCACAGCATTAAAAGATGAGGTCAGAGCAACATGGGGCTGGTTGGAATTTCAAAATTTATGGCCACTAAGAAGGTTAGTGTTAGGCATAAGAAGTTGAATGTGGGCAGATGGTTCATCCCATTTTCCACAGAATGTGGATGTCTAAGGACAGCTTCAGCTGATTTTAGGGAATTTTATGGAGTTGAGTGGTTTGTTGCACAGTGGTGTTCACTTGCTAAGTTTATATAATATTGATACTTCTAATACTCTGATGTGTGTTGGTGCTTCCAGTGTCCTGTTTGCATTCAGCTGTAATGCAGTTATGCATAGATAAACAAGTTCATCTTGCTGAAAACTTCTCTGTTGTGTTTTTCTCCTTAGCCTCATAGACTGTTTTTTGGTAGACTCTGCAGCTGTGAGCCTTACTATGTCCCCTACAGGAGATTTTCTAGCTTCAGCACATGTGGATGATCTTGGAATTTATTTGTGGTGAGTATATAATACATTTGTTTCTGCATAGAATGTCATATGGAAAACAATTCTTTTAATCACCTTTATTGCAAATGGGGAATTGCTCTTTGAAGTATCATCTCCAGTATTTTGTCTTCCCTGGTTCTAATTAAGATAGGTACACTGTATTGCTGAGATTTGTAAATCTTGACATTTCTGCAGTTAAGATGTTTATTCTGATAATTAGAAACATTTAGAAAAAAGATCATTTTTCTTACTTCTACGAATTCCTCTAAGGCCATTCCTAAAGTTTTTCTTTGACTTTTTTGGTTTTTTACTCCTTTTGAAATGTCTTTGTTCAAATAGTGTTTCTTTCTGAGACTTCTGAGTACTATTTGAAAGTTCCAATTATTCTCTTTTTTAGTTATAAATGAGCATAGAAGTTACATCTTTCAGTTCAATTTCCTCATGACAGGGCTTTAAAGCAAATGACTGCTTAGGTCCAGTCCTGAAGTGATGCACCATATAAGTGGTTTGGGGTTTTTTTCCCTTTCATTTAATGGATACATCTTTCAGGTTACATATGTTGGCTGTAGTTTTGCCTGAGAAGTGTTCCATTGTTAGACCTCCCTGTGGTTAAGTAGAAGTACTTGCTTGGGAATAATGACAATTGCTTTTACCTAGCTCTGGTTTATTTATGAGCTCTGGCAGAAAAAATAATTTGCCAGAATGACTTGTGTGCGTATTTCAAACCTGAAGAGAATTTGCTAAGAATATTGCCCTGCAAACCTGTGAAAGCAGGATGGGTAATGTATGTTCACATGATGTGTTGTATATAATGCTCACCCTGGAGAAGGCTCCAGGGAGACATTAGAGCCCCTTCCAGTGCTGAAAGGGATTCCAAGAGAGCTGGAGAAGGACTTTGGACAAGAGCCTGGAGTGACAGGACAGGAGGGAATTGCTTCAAAACAACGGAGGGCAGGTTTGGATTAGGTATTGGGAAGCAATTATTGACTGTAAGAGTAGTGGAGCACTGACACTGGTAAATATTTTTTGGCCAGCAGGACCAGGGCTGTGACTGTCCCCTTGTGCTGGGCACTGGTGGGGCCACACCTGGGATCCTGTGTCCAGGTTTGGGCCCCTCATGACCAGAAAGACATTGAGGTGCTGGAGTGTGTCCAGAGAAGGGCAACGGAGCTGGGGAAGGGTCTGGAGCACAAGTCCTATGAGGAGGGACTAAGGGAGCTGGAGGTGTTCCACCTGGAGAAAAGGAGGCTCATGGGGGATCTTCTTGCTCTCTACAACAAGCCAGGGGGGAGCTGGGCTGCTTTCTCAGACAACCAGTAACAGGATGAGGGGAAATGGCCTCAAGGTGTCCCAGAGGAGGTTCAGGCTGGACATCAGAAAGAATTTATTCACAGAAGGGGTGGTTAAGCATTGTAGCAGGCTGCCTAGGGAAGTGATGGAGTCACTATCCCTGGAAGTGTTCAAAAAGTGACTGACTGGATGTGGCACTCAGTGCCATGGTGTAGCTGACAAGGTGGTGATCAGTCAAAGGATAGACTTGATGATCTTGGAGGTCTTTTCCAAACCTAAATGATTCTGTCATTCTGTACATATTAAGTACAAAACAACCGTTTTAGATGGGAAAATTTGCAATTTCAAGTAAGTGCAGTAGTTGGCAATGATTGAAGTATTCACACTTCATAATGCCATGTGTGTTAAATATTCTTGGCAATAATACTTCAGTACAACCTTTATGTTTCAGATTTTCAGGTGATGTCTATTGCTGTGTTCCATTTCTTGCTTATCTGCTGGGAGATGAGAAAAACTAATGTTTACTAGACCCTGGTGAATTGCCATAATGCAGTAGTATTAGACTGCAGTAAAAATCGTGTCTAAAGTACTTGTTTCCATTCACCAGAAGATTGTTTTTAAAATGCCTGTCTTATTTTTCAGGTCAAACCGTTCTCTGTATTCACTTGTGTCATTACGGCCCCTTCCTGCAGATTATGAACCTTCTTTGGTGACACGTCCTAGCACCTGCCCTGAGCAAGGTAATCTTCAGATAAAAGCATATTTTATTTTCGGTTTGCTTTTATATTTCAAATAGAACACGGTTTGCTTCCTCAGTGACAAACTCCTTGTGTCTTAGCATTCTTTGAACTGTTCCTATTGCTTCACCATTTTTTGCATACCTACTCATATGCTGATACTATTTACTAAAATCTAGTTATGTTTCTATGTTCAGACAAAGAATTACATTGTGATGATCTCAACATGTTCAAGAAGACTTTTTTTAGGCAGCAAAACATAGTGCTGGTTGCTGGCTTTCTTTAGTCCCAGACTTGTGTAAATACCTTATGTTGTGACGTTTGTGAGGCCAGTTTGAAGTTAATGTTACTGTCTGGCAGTGGGAAGGAGACTGTTCTTATTCCACTTCCCTCACAGCTTGTTTCTCTCCTTGTATGCCACAGTAGATTCACTGCCATGGTTGTCTCTTTGGCAAGAGAATTGGGTTCAGCTGACCCTGCCTGTCTAGGTTCCCAGTGAAAGAAAGGGCTAAATGGCATTTTAGCTACATTCAATAGAAGTGATTGTGCTTCTGAGGTCCTCTAGATGGAGATCTTGTCTGCCCGAGTTTTGCAGTGCCTGCATTTACATGTCCATCTGGAGGAGAAACACACCTAGCTATTGGCCACTAAAAGAGCAAGGGACTTGCCTGATGATAGCTGCTTTATTAAACACATACTTACTTTAGATACTTAAATCAGGGGGACAGGATTTCATCCAAAAACTCTGAATGTTTTTATCCTGATTCTGGCTGAAAGCTTTAATCCACTTCCTGTCTTCTGCAAATGTAAAGTTCCTGTTTAGAGGCTCAGGGCTCATAATGATTTACATTTCTTTGTTGTTGTAGGTTTTGTATTAGATTCATTGTTTTATCCATGTAATATTTTGTGAAAAGGACGGAGAGTAGAGATGTTTGGTCAAGACCACGCAGGAAGTCCAGAGAAAATCTAATGACAGATACTATAACTTTTGTTTTGGGATGTTGTACTTTAATGCTGAGATTTTCTTCATTTTTATGTGCCACTTCACTCATACCTAGGAAGAGGTTGTGACGAGGTTGTGAATGTTCTGTGTATTTAAATGGAAAGATTTTATAGCCTTGTAACTTAGAACTAAAATTACTGTGTATATATCTGAAAAGGTTAACAAAATTTTAACAGTAATCCATTGTTCTTTCTTTAAGAGTTCTATAAACTGCTTTTATATAATTTCAGCCAAAGTGAACAAATTGTTCTTTAAAGTTTTGTTAATCCAATTCTGCATTTTAGCTATAATTTTTTTAAAATCTAAATATAATATTTCATAGAGTTAACACGATTGTTTCTGTATGTTTTCAGCTCTACATTGTGCTAGCACCTAGATCCATAGCTGTTGCGCATTTGTTATTCAAAAATTGCAGAATAAATTATAATATTGGGTTTTATTTTTAAAAAAAACTAAGTGTGGAATATGTATGTTCATAAACAATATCTGTTCCTGAAAGATGTGGATGTGTCAGGAGATGAAGAGCCATGTGATGAAATGATAGAATATGTCTCACCTGAGCAACTGGGAGAGCAGCTGGTGACCCTTTCCTCATTACCAGAATCAAGGTGGAAAAACCTCCTCTGCCTTGATGTTATCAAGGTACTGAAACTGCAAAAACACAGCAAATAACCAGATGTATTTGCCCTTGTTCTATGAGATGCATTCACAAAATTTGACCCCTCTTCTCAGGTATTTTTCAAGTTTTTGCTGTAGAAAGCCATATGGTGCTTTTTATAATTCCTGGGGTTTGGGAGAGGGGTTATTTTTCTTACAGTATCTTCATATTTAGTAGTAAAACTTATCTTTGTTACACTTTTCAGTTAGTCTTTAGAGTTTTTTGCAGTATTTTAAAAATAAAGCTCTTGACAAAAAAAAAATTATTCCCACATGTTCTTACTATGGTGATGATGATTTTAATTCAAATATCTAATTAACAGAAAAAAAATAAACCAAGAGAGCCACCAAAAGTTCCAAAGTCAGCTCCTTTCTTCATCCCAACTGTTCCTGGTCTTATACCCCGATACGTTCCACCAGAAGAAGAAAATAATGCACAGGTAAAACCAAGAATCAATCTAATTGTGTTTATCTAATGTATTTTATAAGAAACCTTAAATGCTTTTTAGTGCTGAGTGAAATTCCTAAAACTTTAGGTACCAGTTCTACCTCATTCTGTTAATGCTTTTTTGTCAAAGTCTTTTATTTGGTCAATAGGAAAATAATCTAACTAAGCTGTAAAAATACGTTTTCATATTCATGTACACTCTTTAATACTTTTGTGACCTAGTCAAAGGTAGTAAACCTTGGAGTCCTGGCACAGAAATCCGATTTCTACATTCACCTTGAAGAAGCCCTGAGCACTAATGAATGTAAGTTAACAAGATATTTCACTAAAAATGTTGATGATAACCATCAGTTGCATTTGCAAGCAAACATATTTTGCTTCTTCAGTTTTAAAGCAAATGGATGAAATTGCCATTGATCATTGGGTAGGATTGTAGAAATCCTGAGGAGGGACACTTATGAAGAGAAGGAATGAGTTTGTAAATTGAAGGTATTTCTACCATGGAAAAGTCCCAGGAAAAGCAGGAGGAATTCATTTAACAAAAGTAGTGATTACATTAGGTGCACCAGGTGATCCCCAGTTTTGCTTCATGTCAACAAGATTAAAGACCCTCATAAAAGTAGTACTCTTGTCTGTTTCAGGGTATTGTCACAGTAACAGGTTGAAATCCCAAGTGTATACATTCTTTTCTCCAAGGGATGTAAAGTGACAATGTTGTGTTGTTAATAAGAAATTTTGTTTAAGAGGGGAGAAACATGAAACAAATACAAAGATGTTACCTTTTTTAGGATGAATTTACAAATAAAGTGCATCTGTCTTATTAGAAATGTATTTCTCTAGTATGTGATGATACACTACATTAAAGGCAGGAAGGCATTCTGTTGTAAACAAAAAGTAAGGAAACAGAAACTAAATTCATAGTCACTGCTTAAGAATTTTGGAATAAACCTGTCTTGGATGTGTAAGGTTCTTTGCTGCAAATGTTGCTGATAACTTATCCCTCAATGCTTTAACACAGATAAAACTCCACTTGACCTGCTGAAAAGATTGGGACCATCAAATATTGAGATAGAACTGCGGGGTTTGGCCCCTGAAGGTGGTGGCTCAGTGGAGGTGATGCTGAGCTTTTTGAGAATGATTGGGATGATGCTGAAGAAGAAGTACAACTTTGAACTTGCTCAGGCATACCTTGCACTATTTTTAAAGGTATTCATTTTCTTAAAAAATTTTATGTAAGTCCTGTTTAAAATTATAGTTGTGTGGTAAAAGGATATAAATTGTCTGCTTGAAAGAATTATCTCAAGTGATTTTGTTCAGGAATGATTTTAAAATGTCTGAATTTATTGGAAGATTTGGCAACTCATTTGGGCACAGTCAAGAAAAACATGCAAAAAACCCCAGATCTTGTGAATAGGACCCTGCCAGACAGGTGTTTTGTTCCAGTATTCCTTATTTAAAATTGTTTTTATTTTTTTTGTAACATACGTAACTTCTTAATGGTTGTTAATTCTTAAGCTGAGATATGCCTTATCTTAAGTAAGCAAAGAATTTAATGCACAATGGCTGGGGAGTAAGTTAGACATTTTGTTGGAGTTAACACTCCAAGCCTGATTTACTTTCCATGTCAGTGGGCTGCCTCTCTTCTGTTACCTGTTAGGCATCACAGAGCCACTGAAATGATTCCCAGGTCTGTGTGAGTTAGAAAGTTATTGTGTTGAAGCAGATTACAGTTCCACTTAGAGAGAAGGTGGTTCTGCAGAAGATTGAAACCTTTCTGATGTACACGTGCTGAAGACAGTCTGATTTATGAAGCCGTGTGAAAGCAATTAATTCCACTTTACTGGTGAAACATTTTTATAAACATTCAGATATGTGTAATACTGGGCCATCCGCAGCTTTTCTAGGCAACCTGTTGCACTGACTTACCACACTCGTAGCAAATAATTTCTTCCCAATATCCAAACTGAACCTATTCTCTTTCAGGCTAAAGCTGAATAGCAAGGCTCCTAGATTTAAATTGTAGCCTGGAAAATAACGATTCCATCCATTAAGTGGTAATAATTGCTAAAAGATCAAAAGATTTCTTTTCCTTCTGCTTTAACAAGGTTACTGTTTATTATATGAAGAGACATCATCCATCTGTATCATTACAGAGTGTGCTGGCATCATTCTTCTTTCTGTATGCAACATGGGTAATTAAAATAATAATCCTGATTGACCTCAGGGCATCTGTCTAGCCTTTCTAGACTAAAGAGGAATTAGTGATGCTGGTCAGAAAGAAGAGAAAGTTACCCTCTAGAGATGGGTGTGACTAGGATAGATTCAGCAGCCTAGGCAGAAGATCTAGCTGATTCTTTTCTAGAAGATCAATAGCATATTTAAGACATCTAGTACATATGTGGGAGAAAAATGGTTTGGGAAAAATTAGACAAAGGGAGGCAGCATTCAATGGAGAAAATTAATTGAAGGAAAAGAGTTCTTTCCTTACTTGGGACATTTCCTGAAGGCAAAGTATTGAAACTGAATGAGGGAAATGATCTTTAATTTTTTTTATTATCTCTCACTAATTGTTTGTTTTCATTTTCAGTTACATCTTAAGATTCTTTCATCAGAGCCAAATCTACTGGAAGAATTATCCAAATTGTCAATGAAACTTGAGGAAACTTGGATTCATTTGCAGACTCTCTTCAATCAAAGTCTTTGTGTTTTAACATACATGAAAAGCGCTTTGCTGTAAAATACTTAAGGGTTTTTGTCTGCATAAAATTTTCCTTGGAACAATAACACAATTCATTACCAAAAATACTGGATTCCAAAAATTATACTGGGTCTTAGAATCATAGAATCACTAAAGTTGGAAAAGAGCTCCAGGATCATTGATTCCAGTCTTTGACTGAATACCACTATGTCCACTAAACAGTGTCACTAAGTGCCATGTCTCCTTGTTTTTTGAATACTTCTAGGGATGGTGACTCTACCACTTCCTTGGGGAAACTGTTCCAGTGCTTCTTCTGATGCTGTGTTTCATACATTTGTGTGTGGCAGAGTGTTTTAGAACATGCATAACCGCATGTTTTTGTTCACTTGAGTTGGAGCGAAGTCAATACATGCAGCTATTCATGTTGTATTGGTTTTTGCTGTCAGTGAACAGACAGTGGGGTTCAGGCCCTGAGCAGTCTGATCTAGTGGAAGGTGTCCCTGCCCATGGCAGGAGTTTGGAACTCAGTGATCTTTAAGGTCCCTTCCAACCCAATCCATTCAATGATTCTATGATTCTGTGGCTATACATAATGTGGCTAGTTACCTTAGGTTTTCTTGGCCAAAACTGTCAATTAGAATGAAAAAATTACTTGAAAACAAAAGAGGTGGGAATGTAATTTCTGTGCAGGAGACCAAAACCTATGTTGTGTTTAATAAAAGTTACTGTTTTTGCAAAAATAAAGTACAATGTCTGAATTATTAGCATTTTGTTCACATTAGTTTAAAGCAATTTAATCTAAAAATTGCTTTCCTCTGAATTAGAGCACTTTTCCTAGGAAGTTCATAAAAATCAGCCTTCTCACTTTGGCAAGCTGTGTTCTGTAGCTGCAGACATCAATTTCTGAAGTCAGAGAATTCCAGCTGTACTAGTTCTAGATGCATGAACTTTAAAAAGAAAAAAAGCAGACACAAAGCCAAACAAACAAAAAACATCACCAGTATTTTATAACCAGGTTTTTTGGATGTTCAGTTGCTTACAAAAATTGTTTCCTTTCTTAAGGAGAAGAGATTACTGGAATAAAAGCTTTGAGTTTGGGGGAATTTTTAATTGAATCAGATGGGGGGTTTATAGATTAATATTTAGGTTTCAAACAAGAAGATTTGAGCATTGCTTGGGAATTAATGAATTAAATTAAATTTGCTGTTTGACAGTCCTTCCTCAGAGCAAAAGAATCTCCTGAACAAGGCCTTTGCTGTATTTCACATGCTTCAGCTACATACACAGACTTACAGATTAAGTCATACAAATGTATGTAATGTCAGTGGGTAAAATATGAAGGTGGGTTCATTGCATTTGGCACAAGACTAAAACAAGAGGGTGGTTTTGTCATGCTGTATATGTGATTTTGGTTTTTTCTAATGCAAACACATCATAGACCTTGTTTTAGTCATGTGTACTGGAACAAATTATCTGCAAACATGGAATAATCAGATAATCATAGAATAGTTTGGGTTGGAACAGACCTTAAAGATCATCTCTGCCGTGGGCAGACCAGGTTGCTTAGGGCCACATCCAGACTGCCCTTGGACACTTCCAGGGATGGGACATCCACAGGTTCTCTGGGCAACCTGTTCCAGTGCCTCACCACCCTCACAGGGAGGAATTTGTTGCTAATATCCAATCTGTGCCTATTCTTCTTGAGTCTAAAGACAGCCCTCCTTTTCAGATCACTGCAGGCACTTGTAGACATCCTCTTCAGCTGTGTTGTTGGCCCCCTGTAGCTACTGGAGGGCTCCTATTACGGTGACCCTGCAACCTCCTCTTCTTCAGGCTGAACAATCCCAATTCTCTCAGCCTTTCCTCAAAGGAGAGGTGTTTCATCCCTTTAGTCAGTTTCATGGCCCTCCACTGGACTCTCTTCAACAAGTCATATTTCCCTCTTTGCAGTCACTGGGAGCTTCACCACACTGCCATGACTTCTCAAATATGATGGGCAGTGGCTTAGCAATTTCACTGACTAGCTTCTCTGTGTTGTCCTGGCTGTTCTTTCTCCATAACTTTGTTTCACACAAAAGCTTGAAGGGAACAGCAAAATATTATAGAAGTTTACAGGCTGTCATTCTAACCAGTTAGGACTGAGAGTGTTGAGTCAATGAAAATAATCTACACCTGAAGTTTTTTTAATGAAGTTTACTACAGAAATACAAGAAAATCCTATGTACCATAGAATTACTAGCTTCTGGTGATACAGTTCTTAAGAACCCATTACTCCTGATTTCTTCAGTGGATCTGAAGCAGTCCAAAATCCCTCAAATTTCACTGTAATGTGTAGTAGACCTCTGAACTTACAGGTGTTATTATAACTAATTTAGAAGATCTTAAAGAATAATTTTTCGAACCAAGACAAAATATTAAAAGATTAGTAAGTCATTAGTTGTGCACCTGTCTCAGGAGAAGGAACAGTGGATAAAGAACTTTTCCTCTTGGACTAGAATAAGGATCTGCCAAGTGTTGTATCCTGTCTCCAGCTGGAGCAAGGAATAGATGCAAGGGGTTTAGCAACCTGGTTGTATATAGTGATCCTTTCTCAAGCTCATCACACCACCTTTCAGCAAACAGCTATTTAGATACTTCGTGACCCAGCTGTAGCCTAACAGTTGTGTTTAATGTTCTGTGACAGACCTGTTTGTTCTCTCTGAGTTCATCTAATCTCTTTTAGAACCCATTTATCCTTCACAACATCCTGTAGTAATGGGACCTACAATTTAATTAACAGAAGTAATATGTTTCTGTTTATATACTCCAGACCTGCTGTCTTCTAATGTTGCATACCCCTCCTGCTTCTTGAATGTGAGAAATACCAATTGTGCTCTAGTCTTTGTGCTTCACAGCCTCTCCACGACAGCAGTGGTGAAAGAGTTTCTACTCCTGAAGAAGATACTTCGTATTACTCAGTGCACATGTGTGTTTTTGACTGGCATACAAGAACCTTTGTGGGCACAGTTTGTATGTGCAAGATTTATCTACAAAACATGTAAGAACTGTAGAGATGAGTCAGGTTTTTTTCTTTCCTTTTTCATGGTCTACTTGATGTAATCGTAAGAAAAAAAGACATATTCTGCCAGGCAGGCCATTCTTCTGAAAACAGAAGCATCAAGGTAGTCTTTATGAACAACGTATGTATAATACAGTTGACATAATATTTGCAGTGTGGATGATCTTATTAAGTGTGTTTAATTCAGTTTCAGATCATACAGAGATGTGTTTTAAGTCTATCTGGAACATTTAAATCATTTTCTTCAGAAAATAGTATTTAGATGTGAGTATTATCCCACCTTATTCGTCTTTTTCTCAACATTCCTAGTCATCACTGCTATTTCAGAGATGTTTGGCTATTCTTAGAGCTGAATGTATCACCTGCTACTTCCTGTATTATTCCTTTTCCTGAGACACCAAGGACAACATCTTGTGATATTAGTCAAAAGTTGTTGATTACAAGTGATAAGACACATAACAATTGAATTTCAGAGTCTGGGCTTTGTATTATCCATAAGAATTCAGTTTAACCTGGTGATTTTGTAATGGCACATGCAATAGGATGTGGAAAAATTGTTAGATGGATTAAGGGATGCAGTCATTAACTCTAGGGGTTTTTTCTAAGCAGGACAACTACTGAGGATTTTACAATTCTTACACAATGCCAAACCCATCTTAAGACAGCTCTGACTAGTAGCTTCCTGTTAAAATTCTCCAATATTCCTTCATGTCAGAGCACACCTTCCAGCTTTGTCTCAAGTCTGTTACTTGCCTCTGCCTGCCTGTGTCCCTGTGCTTCATTTTCACCAGGGTTTTTGTGGCTATTGTGGCTTCTGAGCATAGCTGCTGCTCTTGGCTACTTCTGTACATACCAGTCCTGTCAAGTTAGGTCTCAATACTTCCACTGTTTTCTTTTGACTGTGTTATGCTTTCCAAACTGATTTGGTACTCATGGTTGTTTTGATTCTAAACTAGTTAGAACTTGCTACCTAAATTTGTTACTGAGTGGATTCAAACTCTGAACAGTGAATTTTGTGCTTCTCTGAACCATAAGAAGACTTGAATCTTAGCAATCTTTACTTTTTCATTCAAGTAAAAATATGGGTATTATGAGGAGAAGCATGCAAGTGTGGAGTGAGAGTAAAGGGATGCAAATGTGTACACATTATTCAGTAGCTACAGACCACAGACTTGAAGCACTTCAGCATTTCATACATTTCAAATTTAACTCTTGCTTCTTCAAAAGAAGAGTTAGGAAAGGTCTCATGTCTGTGCAATTGTCGTATTTCGAGTGTTGTAGTCCCAGAGTAAGGAAACTGGAAGATGTTAATTTGCATTCTGTGAATTAGAAAAGCCAAATTATTTGTTGGCATATTTGAACTATGATGATGAGCTGAGTTGAAGGAGTTTAACATTGTTTAAAGATCACCAATATAGAAGTATTTTCTGCTGTTTGTTGATATCCACTCGTATTTCCTGAGCACGGTATGTTAGTTGTCTCAGCATATCACCAGATGTAGCTTAAAAATTACTTGTTTAATTAAAAAACTACGTTTTAAGAAAATCAGTAGAGGTGAGGAGTCTAATCAGTGCCTTATTTGATGCTAGTACAAGGAGTCCACTTTACTTTTTTGCTATGTTTCCAGCATTCATTAGAGGAGACCAAAATGCTGCCATCAAATGTCCTTATCACCTATGCTTTTCTTTTTGTGAAGCAGTGGTGAAAGAAAAGCAGTGAGGAGAGAAAAGTGGAGGACAAAATAACAGGTTCTTCTGGGGGTTGTGTGTTCCATTCTATGCTTCAGTGTTCCCCAGATGAATTGAAGGATTGAGTGAGTTAGTTCTCTGATGCTCTGTTGCACATCACAGTGGCAACCTCTGGAAGATGACTTTTCTCCACTGATGTGTGCACCTCTTGTTTGCAAAGCGGTTCGTGTGGCTAAGTGGAATTACATACTATTGCCCTGACTCTCCACTGTGTTAAGGGCTCCATGAGTGTTAGATTATGGCAGTGTTAAGGGTCATCACGCTGAAGGATCAGACCACCCTGGTGATTGGCAGCTGAAATCACCTCTAGAATAAATCAGAATAGGATAGAATAAATAAGTTACTTGTAGAATCCTTCCTCAGTCACTATGTTTGTAAAGGCTCTGGGAATAAAAAGAAACTTACCCACTTAACTTAGATACAGAGGATTCCTTCATCCTGTTGCGTTAGCCTGTAGCCAAGCTGCTAATTGCCTTACAGCTACAAAGCTGAAGATCTAGGACTTTCTGTCTCTGGAGTTGCCCAATGCTGGTCTCAGAATGAAACATGAATTTAGCAACTCATCCCATCCATCAGCACCCCAAACTATTCTTGAGGGTTATTCAAATTCACATCTCAGAAGGATTTTATTAATAGCTCTCTGGAAAAAAAAAAAAAAAAAAGTGGTTATGACACTGTTTTCTTGCAACCAGTGATGTTCCTGCTGCTTTGGAAATGTTCCATCTCTTTGACATGGCTGGAACTGAAAAGTCACCAGCCTGTTCTAGTGCAACATGTTCCTTCCTGTTCTGTGGGGCAAAGGTAAAAGCCTGGGTAGATGTGTTTTCAGAGTGTGTCAGGTTATGTTTTCTGTTGAACATTGATTTTGATCACACAGGGTTGTGCAGGTGGTTGTTCTTCACCTTTGTGATTAACCTTTGTATTTTCCCATTTCTGTGGGTTAATGAAAGGATGAGGGATGACTGCCCCATTCTCTTTGAAGAATTCCATTTCAACAAAATAAAGATAAATGTAAGCTATTTCAACAGTGCTTACATCAGTGCTTAATTGAGATGGTTTATTCATGGTGCTAGAGTAAACAGCACCATCTGTACAGAAATCCCTGCAGCTCCCTTCCTGTGGGTGGGGGAGGATGACTACCCACTGGTGCATATGGAAAGGGCAGAAATACTTGATACCTTTATTTTGCTTGTCTTCACAGGCAAAGCCTGCTTCCGTTTTCTGTGTACACCATCATCCTTTCTGAAGGAAAAGAGTTGCCAATAACAGGGGAGAAATGCGTTAGAAAGACTTCAGAGCACAGTCACCTTGTAATCATGGGACTGCACACGTGGGCTTGTGTACAAATGCTCTCCAGTATTACAGCATTGCCCACCAGCTGTAACACAGCATTGTGATCGAGGAGGTCCTTGGCAACTGGACTGAGCCTGTTGTGGCCATTTTTAAAGAAGGTGAACTGGAAGATCCGGGGAAGATTGGGTGGTTGATCCAACTTTCCTCAGTATCCAAAACAATCACAGAGCATGTGCTGCACATGTTTTTAGGATCCATTTCCAGTACACAAAGGGCAGGATGGGGAAGAACAACCTGCAGAGAGTCATGAGGGCAAATCATGCTTGACCAGGTTGGTTGTCTTCTAGGACGAAGTTGCCACTTAGGTGGACAAAGGAAGAGCCATGGTTTTAATGATTAAAATTCAGTGCAAGTACAGCAGTCTGTGATTACTTTATCATAGTCAATTAAACATTGTAAATTGCTATTCTTAAAGCCAACAGGCATGCTTTCAGTGAAGAGTTTTCAAATTACGGTTCTTGTTCATTGCAGCCTGTGTGACATGCACCTTTTATACTGTGAGCGGACTTAAGGGTCATATCGGGTCTACAGCACAGAGGTGTGAATTACTTTTGCAGTACCCCAGTATAATTGGCATCACAGAAATTAGTTTAGTCACGTTCTAGTTATGCCTAATGCATGATTATTTTGTTTAATATCCCATAGCAAAGAAGCTCAATAAATTAGATGCAGAATGTTGAATAATGCTAATGGCATTCAAGAGATTTGCAATGACGTGTAGTAGAATTAGACTGCCAAAGTGAGTTGAAAGTATTTCAAGTGCATGTCTGACAAGAAAAAGTTATCCTAAAATTGGTTTGTGCCATAACATATTTGACCATTTCATAAAGTTCTTTTCTTTCACCCGTGGAGATTTCATTCTTGTGTACAACCTCTGTATTATGTCCCCTGCTGCAGCTCTAGATCTTTCCTCTTTTCACAATAGCTTCCTCAGCCTCATTGTTTTATAACCATTTATTAACACAATTTGTGTCCAAGGAAAGACCCTTCCTAGGATACAAGGTGCTTTGTCTGCGAATAGTGAGAGGCCCAAGAAACCATGTTGAGAGAGACTGTAAAACCACATAGCCAGCTGAGAAAGAGATACAGAGTGCAGTTGTCTTGGTGTGAAGGTGGTGCCTAGACATGTATTTCTGAAGCGAGACTCTGCTGCCTAGGCTTTGAAACAGCAGGAATCTCAAAATTGTACTAGAAACAGACTGAGATGTATCTTCTCAGGAGCTGGGGACTTACTGTGATTAAATCTCATTCCTTAGCAAGGAAAATGCACGAGGTGACTTAAAGAATCTGTGCAATCAGAAGAAACAAGTCAGTCCTCAACAAGAGAATGGGGAGAAAAAATCAATTAAATATTAGAAGTAAAGTAATGGAGTCAATTTTAATCCTAAGGGATAATGATACTGAAAACATTACGTGCTAATGAGGGCTTACCATGTTAGATTATCTGCTTCATGTGTATGAGAATATTTTTTGACTGAGCCCAGTACCTGGTGTTTGAAACATAAATCTTGATTACAGCATATATGTGTAAAAAGACTATTTTGGCATAACTGAGGAGGTGCTGTTCTTCTGTTACATACTGTTGCCTTTCATGATGAAAGGGGAGGCTTTGAAATTCTGGTAAATTTTCTTCAAACAGAACCATAGCCTAGTTTAGATACTCATTGCTAATTTTCATCTTGATATACTGGGGGAGGAAATCCTGGAGCCACAGATCATTACAGATGTTACTACGAATCTTAAGGTAACTCGCCTTTATCACTCCAGCTCCACTTAAGTCTCTGGACTAAGAAAGACAGATGGAGCTCTGGGATCAGCAGAAGGTGGCTCTGTGGGTTGATATTTAATTTAAACATGGACCATGAGCTCCTTGAGATGTCTGGTCAGCCTAAACAGAGACATAATGTGGTAAGTGTGGCATGAGATGAAAATGGTTCTGATAATAAGATGAATCTAATCCCATTTGAATGAATTGGTAAAGAGCTGTGGGCTCATGCCTAAGAGTGGAGTGCCAAGCATCAGCCAAACACTGATGCTGGAGAAAGAGACAAACCCAAAATGTGGTTGTAAAAAATTCTTACCATCTCAGAGTATTCCATCAGTAAGAGAATGGTTACAGCAGCCTCTCTGAAATTCAGCTTTCTACATTAGTCCAGATTTGTATGTTGTTCTGGTTGAGATAATTTTTAAATACTGGTTACAGTCCTAACAGAGATGCTATGGTATAGCTAACTATTAAGCTGTGCTAGCTGTCTGCTTTTAATAACTGTCAGTCCTAAGTGAACTGTCAAGTAAAATGACAGATTCCTGTTGATTAGAGATATCTACAGTGAATCTCTAGTCACTGACAAGAAACAGGCTTCTATGCTACAAGACAGTCTGCTGAATAACAGGAAAAATATATTTTGTAATAAGCCATAAATTAATTTTCTATTGTCCTTCCATAATAAAATAGCATGCTATTTTGAAAAGAGATTGGGGTAAAAGCTTTAGAGGAGACTTTTGCAAAACTTAGGCAAGATTGCTAAGTAAGTCCTTAAATCATAATAAATCAGGATTGAGAACTACATTGAGAAAAGCTGTGTAACTGTGTCCTGTGCATTGGAGAACATTAAATTAAATAATTCACTGCACTTAAATAGAAAAGAACAACTGACAGTTTCAAATGATGCTCCAGCCTCTGTTGTTCTGTTGAAATTAGTCTATATGGCCACAGACTTCACCTCCCACAAATAGTAACCTAACTAGATATTGGAAACATTAATAGTTAGCAACAGACAAATGAAAACAGATTTAAAATCTAATAAAATCTAAAGTTTTGTGCTGAAAAGTATTGTATAAATTTCCTCCTTTTCCAATCAGGTTTTCCTTTTATTCCCAAAAGGCACTTTCAAATTTCTTCTTAGCTGTAACTATTATCCCCCCCAAAACAGAAAAGAAAAAGCGTCCTGGCATTAATTGATGACCTTTCCAAATATTTCTGTCAATCATCTCTCAGTTTCTGTGAAATTATTCTTGCAGTATTCACCCCACTGTTTCCATCTATCATCTACAGAAATGTTAAGAGCTGAGTAAAATGTCATGGACACATCTGGTCAACTCAGCTGTTTCTTATCTATGTTCTATATTTCTAAACAAGGTTTTCTACACTGTTTAGTCATGCTTTTTTCCTTTAACTAAAACAGAGGGTGTCTTACTAAAATGGCTGGATAATTCCTCAGATTGTACTAAGGTAAAGGAAAAATCTTGTTTGTTCCGTTAAGCTTTTTAATTTCCATTCTCGGATTCAAACCGTAACAATTATCCTTTGTTACAGACTGCTTCTATTCCTATTAGAGACTAACTTGAAAGACAGGTGTTTCTTTTTCCATTGTTATTTCGTTAGCAACCACGTTCTGAAGAGCTAATTCTCTATCTAAGCAACACCCACTCATTTTATGATGTTGGTAATAATTTCCACTTCCTCAGTGGGAGGTCCTTTCATCCAAAGACTAAAAGTGCTTGACTTGGATAAATTTAACTTGGCAGCAAACTGTGAATAGGTAAGTGTTATCAGAACCATGTGGCTTGTAGGAAAATGGACCATATAGGATAGTACCATGTAGAAATATCTGTATGTTGCCATGTAGAAGTCTTGGCTAGAGGTACAGTTCCCAGTTCCCAGCTGTGGCTTCCAGGACTAAATACTTTGTCGGTAGCTTGCTATCTGTTGCTTTTTCAATCATGTAGTCTTGACATATCTGTTGTTGCTGAATGCCCTCTAAAAGGTCAGCAGAAGGACCAGAGTCAGTACAGAGGAATTCCAACTCTTGGCTCCTTGTCCTACCACTCACTATTATTAGTTCTGTCTTGAGAAAACTGGGAGTGAAAGAGAAGTGATGAATATCAAGATTTATGTACTCATGTTATGCTGGATAAGAGCAAACCCCATCTTCCAGTTTCCAGGGTATGACTTACGGTTTTGAGATCTGACCAATTTTTGTTAAGATTGCTGCTCAAGCATTTTACCCAGGAATTTCCAATGACTCAACCTATCTCCTCCACCTCCAGCAAAATCCTCCTGTGCTCACGTGTATGAACTTTAAGCAGAACTTTTAGATTTATAGGGAAAATAGAGTGATATATCACCACTATGCAGAATTACCCACCCAATCAAATGCTTACAGCATTATTCTACTTTAACTCAAAAGAATTTCTCCCTAGCAAGAATAAAAGAATACTAAATGGTCAAGTCTGGCTTCTAGTGAGACTGGATCATGTTATAAGTGTTCACATTCATAAATGGAGACATAGCAATCTCTGGGTATTATTCTGCCCAGAAATGCAATGAATGAGGAACTGTTCTGTAAATTCAAATCACTTCACTAATGTGAGTCATGGTGTTGTCATGTGAGTACTGATAAATCAAGTTATAATGTTTTTAAAATCTGTCCTCTGTCTTTCTCCTTTTTCCCTATGAAGATGACTATCTGGATAGCCAAGTGATAGTAAAGAATGTGTTGATCTCACTCAGCCATTTCACTCTTTTTTACATACGATGAAAAGGAAGTTTACATTTAAACTATATGGATGTCTGAACATGATATGTAGCCATGCATTTACAGCACCACAGAACCATAGAGGTTGGAAGAGACCTTCAAGATCATCTAGTCCAACTATCAGACCAGCACCACCATATACACCCCTAAAACATACCCCAGGTGCCACACTCAGAAGCCTCTTGAACACTTCCTGACACAGTGAATCCACCACCTCCCTGGGAAACTTATTCTGATCACTCTCTCAGTGAATATTTCTTTTTTTCATATCCAGTCTGAACCTCCCCTACTGCAACTTAAGGCCATTTCTTCTCATTCTTTTTCTCCAAGATAATATCCTGCTACGTGGGACTGCTGAAGGGTGATGGGTTTGACTCACAGTAAGAAATTTGCACTGCTTATTTGTTAGTTTCCAACTGTTTATGTATATATCCTGTAGCCCACAAGTCTGGAACTCCTTGTGGTGACTTGCTATGGCCTGAGGGTTGCAAAGAAATCTGACATGGGGTTCTGATGCCATTCAGTATATGTGTGATTGAAGTTACATGCAACTAAACTCAGAAACTCAGGTGAAATGTTAGGACACCTAAATAATGCCTCACACTACTAGATCCACAGATAATGAATGTCCTGAAAACCAAGTATAGTAAACAGTCAGTCATGTAACAAGGGAACGTTCCTGTCATATTCTCACCTTTCTGATGTTCTTCCATGTACATCTACAACCCTTCATTATATGGACTTCAGGGATATGATTTATGGGCTCCAAAGCAAATAATCAGGGCCCCACAGTACAGGAAAGAAAGTAACTCTCTATAGTTCCCTGCAAATATCTGAAAGGAGGTTGTGGTGAGGGCTGAGTTGGTCTCTTCTGCCAGAGGCTTCAGAAGTCCCCACATAGCAGGAGATTTTCTTGGAGGAAGTTTTTCTGTTCTGTGATGAACTGAAAAGTCATTTATGAAAATAACCTATAGAAAAAAGCATCCTAAGATCATATTTTTATCTGACTTGCTGTCTAAGTTTTGCTTTATGCTGAGTTAACAAATGTGAAACTTCTATGTAACAACAAATACAACTCTGTTAGATTTGACTGAAGTGGCCAGAAAGGATGACAAAGAAAAGTGAAGCACAGCAAACATATCTGCTACTTCCTCTGAAATACTTTCTTGGCCTTTACTAATTTGAAATTAATGGACTATCTGAGGAAAAGTGGTTTCTAACTGCTCTGGGATATCAAAGAGTGGATTTTTCCTTCATAAATCTGCCTGGCCTCTTTTGAATCCATCTACATTTTTGGCATCTGCAGTATTCAATGGCAAGCAGTTCCACAGCTTACCTACTCAGAGATACCTCCTCTTGCTTGTTTGAGGCTGACTTCTTGCTAACTCTATCTTATTTCCCTTAGTTCTGTCACATTAAAAAAAAAAAAAAAAAAACCAAAAAAAAACACAAAGCAGTTAATCCTTATCAATTCTGAGTTCTTCCCCATCCCCGTCTTGATTTTCTATCTCTTCAGTTTGGGTAAAATTAAAATGAAAACAGTTGAAGAGCTGACCTTGTTCTGGAAAGTACTTCTACTTAAGCAATGCAGATGTAAGTATGTATAAACACTGAACAATGTAGGTACTCTCTTTTAGAAAATTATTAATAATTTTTATAATTACTTTATGCTTTGAATGCTTTCATAGAGAAACATGAAGATTGATTATTTCTTGAGCTGTGGGCAGCTTGAGATAACTAAACATCAGAGAGTAAGTTGGTGGCTGCATCATTCCCTTAGTTAGCTAACTGTTTTAATCTAGAAAGAAAACAGAGGCAAACCTTTTGGAATCCCTATACTGGTTTTTAAGTATATCTTTAAAAAAAAAAAAAATTCACAAAGTAGCAAAGGAGAAGCAAAGTGAAGGTAACTAATTTAACTTCTTGTTTACAGATACTTCAGGAACTAATTACTACCTCTGCAATAAAAAAGAAAAGCTGATTATTTTGTTAGCAATACACTCTAGCTTGTCAAACTCTAAAATCTCAATTCCATTTCATTACAGGGAAGACCATTTCAGAATAACATTGGTTTTCCTTGGAAGTTTTATGTTAAACAATGTTTTGGATGAGATCCAGGCCCAATAGGACAAGTCTTCAAGTTCTTCAAGTTCTGCTGACCCTCTAAAATGTGGAGACTGTGCTTTGACAGGTGCTTTTTAGTGTATGGCCCCATTAGCAGTAATGATGGACAGCCCCACTTGGGATGTCATGACCCAACCACTCTTTCTGTCCCTCATTGTAGCGCAGTAAGCTGGCAGCTGGTGAAGTATGTTTGGCCATGGAGCATCTTTGTTGCCAAAGTATGACCTTGTATTTTACACTTAAACAGGCAGAAAAATCACTGAGAATGTAACTAGTTTATTGTGTTCTTTCTTTTGCATACACATTTAAATGTTTTTATAATTTAATGGGGTCGCTTACATTATTTGCAAACTCAGTAACTTCTCTGGGACTCTGTACAAACTTTAAAAAGCATATTTAATGTTAATGTTCAAGTACTGTAAAGTGAATGCTGGCTATTGATAAATTATATGTGACATTTATTATGCTAGATTCTGTACTGACCCAGAGCTAATGGAAATTACAGAGTATGCCCTGTATTTGTTCCCATTAGGGATACTTGTTCTCGGTATAACTTCAGGCTGCTCTTGTCTTATCTATTTGTCTGTTTGGTAGTTTGAATTGCCTGAAGTCTTTCTAATTCCCACAGTCAGTTCTACTTTTGTAAGGACAAATACCCCAGACCAGGATAACAAAAAGGAACAAAGCTGAAAGAAGGCAAAACTTGCTGTTAAGACTGGGGCTGTGAAAAAAAAAAAGCAGAATTTTCTTGTGTTGCATGAGAAACTGGAACAGAAAGATGTAAGTTCTTTTCTCAGATCTGTCACCATCTCTCAGTGCCTATAAATAAATCAGTAATGTATTCTTGAGTTCCTTCATCAATGAATCAATGCCTCAATGTGTTGCTGTTACCAGGAATCCAAGGGAATTTTGTTTTTTTTAAATGAGCAAAACAAATGTGGCAGACTAGAAGGGTACATCCTGCTCAACATGCAGGCACCTAAAGGTTGTGGCCTGCTCTGTGCCCAAATGTCATATTGTGCTCATGTATGTCTTTTTAGAACAGTTTCATTGAGCTCTCACAAAATCTTTCCAGCAGTTGGCCTTTCATAGCTGTCAGAATGATTGAGTAATTTGGATATCTTCCAAGGCTCATTCTTTTCCCAGTAACCTAGATTGTTTCAGATTTGAGTGTGTCATAGAGAAAAACATTCTCGAGGAATGTCTGTTACAGGAACTGGTGGAAACAGCACTGGACCTGACTCAAACCAGACAAGCATACGATCTGTTGCAAATTTATACTGGCAGCTCTTGATCATAAGTGTCAAATTTAGTCATATTAAGATTCCTGAATGATTTTGGTGTTTGGCCTTTTGCATTATGGCCAGGGAAATAATCTGATGGTAGATGGTTAAAGAACTGCCATCCCATGCACGTCGGAAGAACACGTAAGAATGTTGAAATTCTACAAGGACGTAACAATGGCATACTGATAGTCATCCCAATCTAGTGAACGGAGCACTTGTCATCCTCATGGTGAGTGAGAGGTGTGAGGAGTGTGTTCATAGGCCCGGCCCTGAATGGACTCAGAGGCAGAAACAGGTAATTTTGATTTTTGATGACTTGAATTAGTGGAGTTGCACTCAGACCAGCAGTCTGAAAGGGAAGTTATTTCTATCAGCACCACTCTGGGTAGGGCTACATTGTAATAGTTGAAGCCCAGGAACAGAACTTGAATTAATTGGGTCCTGAATAGTTTAGGTTACCTGTAGAGGTAGGTAGTATCCAAAAGTAATATCTGGGAAGAATGCAAGACTGAGGGACAGTCTGTTTTGTGGACAGGGAGACCATGGTCACCGACGAGACCTAGATGTGCTAGCCATGTAGCAGCAGGCAGCAGACAGTAGGCACAGTTTTGTTGAAAGAAGGTACTTAAAAGTAGGATTGTCCAAAAAGTGCTTTCATGAGTAGAAATCAGGTGTTAAAATTCACATCCAGTTCCTAAGCTATCTGCTAAAATGACTCTCCACAAGCTTCATTCTTTCTTGACACACAAGGTGGTGGGTTGCTCTCCTGTTTCCCTATCTGTTACAAAGGTTTTGGGCCTTACAGTATGAGCTCTCTGTCACCTTACCCATTTCTGCTTTACATTATGAGTAAAACAAGCTCTTGAATAGTTGCTCACAGCACTCAATCACTGTACAGTGTCCTTACATTTAGTACCTCCATTCCAGGAGAGCCTCAGGGACAAAATTCATGTACTTGGGTTGAGATGTGGTTAGTCTGATCAGGACCAATTACTTAGTCTTGAAAAAGTCCAGACACTCTTCCACTGTGGTTAGCATCATCATGCTGTAATAATGGTATTTTTATTACACTTTATAGCTATGTGAAGGAATTGGATTTCCTTGTAAAAGCTAATGACTTCATCATTGCTGAGATACTGTCTGAGAAAGAAAGGGAAAATCTGATGTAGGATATGGTGGACCTTAAGGTCAGGCATCATCTGTGATACTGAATGAAAAAACCCTACTCACTCACAAAGCTGATGTTAAAAAGTGACTTTCTAATGGCAGAAAGAAGCCTGGAGTGTTTGAACAAGAAAATGTAGACTCTTTAGCCGTCCTTTGTGCTTGGGTACTTAATCCAAGATCCATCAGTCAATAGGATACTGCCACTCATTACAATAGGAGATAGCAGAGTGAAGAAATGTGAGCATACTTCCCCGGTGAAGGCTATTGAGATTTATAAAACAATTGTTGATTTTTTTTCTTCTTCATTCTTGCATTCAAGATGCTAACTTTTCTATTGTTTTCTCTCCCATAAATGTAATTTGCAACCATTAAAATTTTCTTTCTTTTTTTTTTTTTTTTTTTTTAAATTTAATTTACTCTTTGAAATGGAATGTTGAATTTGGCTAGAGTCTAGTGTCAGCTTCACAAGAGTCAGTTGTGCTGGTAATTAGAAGTTTTTGTACCTAGTCAGATTTTAATAATGCTCTCTATGCTGTCTGCAGTGTGTTAGCTGACTCTCATTATGTGTTCACATATTAAAATCTGTGCAGGATTTGTTTTTAAACTGAGGGAGAGCATCACTTTTTAGATTTACTTTAGATCTTCAAATTAAGGGACCCTTACTAGATGTGTACTAACTCATTGTGTTCTCTGTCTTCATCTTTTTTTAGGCTAGAAAACATGTTTGACGACTCTGCTACCTCACAGTCTTAAATAATTTGGGGTAATGTCACACGGTAAACTATTTGTTGCCTACTGGGAATAAAATTCCATTCTAGCTAATGCTGTTACAGAATGAGCATGTACTACCTTGGTAATAGCAATGATGTGAGCAATAAGTGTGAGTATTACAGTTTTTCAGAAAGTTAAGAAGACTTGGGATACAAACACGCAAATTCATTGAGGATTTCCATATTTTAATGATAAAACATATGTGACAATTTGATCAGGAAACTCTGGATGGGGAAGGGAGATGGGGTGGGTAAAGAGCATATTTATAGCATCTAACTAGTGATACCCTCCTTACGTTGCCAGGAGGCAACAGATATTTTTGATCTACCATTTAAGGAGAAAATGAGATGCCACTAGAAGATAATTTTGTAACTCACATGTATTCCTTAGTATCCTTCTTCCATCTGCTAGTTTGCATTCTGGTTATAAAATTCTTGGATATATTGGAAGAACTCTGAGAGCAAGACTGGCATGGGGAACATACTGTCAGCCAATGAAAATTATCTGAAGGTACTGACACCCAAGAAGCTTAAATATGGTCTACCATAGTGTCTGTTTAGTTTCCCAAATGAGGTCACTGATTAATATTTCTCCCCCACACTACAGAGCTTGACAGCAGTCAGCACCTGTGTACATCCGTATTCCACCAAAAAAAGCACTCCTTCCCACTACCAGAATTAGTGGTTTTCCATCACTTGAAATGATGTTCCTTGTGCCTCCTCAGGCAATTTCCAATTTGTACCTATTTATTTTGCAGAGCAGTAGCCTTTTAGATTAAAATGTAGTCAGCATGTTCTGGATACACCACACTAAATTTGGCATTGAGGCACAGGAATCCTTATTTTCAGTACTAAGTATAAAGGACTCAGCTCCAGAAACAGCTTTTTATTTGTCAAGTGGTTACTCTTTTCATGGAAAAAATGAAACCTCCTTGTACTTTTAAGTATGTGAACCATTCTGATTGTTCATAGATGTATTTCAATGCATTAAACTACTGTGAAGTAACTAATTCTTGTCATGGGGAACATACATCTAGCAAATGTACTGTAAGTTGCAGAGCTAGTCCCTGAAGTCCTTCCTCTCTGAAATTTATATCAGCTCCTGCTGTGGCTGTCCTGTATAGGGGTTGACAGTGCTTTCAGTTTAAAATCAGTATTTTTAAAAAATTCAATCTGTAAACATGATTATGGCAGAAAATTGTAGTATGTATGGAGGACTTAGGCAGAGGGTCTCATTTTCTTGGCTTTTGGGCTTTTTTTAAAAAAGTAAACACATGTCTGAACATTTACCTATTTGTTTAAACTTCAAAACCTTGATAGAGACTGCTGGTTGTGGACAACACTTTCCTGTAGTCTATGAGAAAAGTTTGCAGTTTGTGTAGTTGCTGTTTTAAACAATCTACATTTTTTAGGAAGTTGACAGGAAAGGCTAGATGACCTGGTGGCATGGAACTAAGGTTATCCTTCAAAATTTGAAAATTCTACTACTGTGGTTATGACCTAGGCTTGTATTAACCAATCCACTTAGCCTTTTATTTGGTTCAGCAAGGTGTGCATGTGGGCTTAATTTTCAGTAAAATCAATTACATGAGTTGAACTCCATTATTTATGCCTTCCTAAGTAAAGGTATTAGATCTAGAATGAGAGCCTGTTTTCCAGGATGAGTATGCAGGGGAAGTGAACTGGAGCTGGAAAGAGGAGAACCTGCTCTATTCTTGGTGTGGTACAGGCTAATTAGACAGCTATAATCAGCCAGAAAGAACTCAAGCATCCAAATGCCTGTTCCTGCATTAAAGACTTCAAAGCATTTCTTGTAAGAACAGTTCATGACAAAAACTACCTGTGACCACAAGAGAGGGAATCTGATAGTGCAGGTGCACTCCCAAAGTCCCGTATATTGCGTCATGGTCCAAATTCAACAGAAACTAAATCATGTTGTTTGAGCAGATTAGTACAGTCTCCTGTGCCCTGACCAGACTGAAAGCAGATAAGCTTGTTTTCAAGAGCTGGTCACATGCACCTGTGTTTGTGAACCTGTGCATGGTCTGTGTGGAAACCATCCACAGATGTCATTTTGGTGTTAGTCCATGGCAACGAGTTCCACTGACGTGAGTGGGATCAGGCATTCAGCTTCCTGCTTGCCTGTCTATAATTTGTCACAGGAACACATAAAAAATAGGATGTTCAAAAAGTGCTCTTGGTCTCTGTTCTGTGTTGTTAGTCTGGGTGTCATACCTTCATTTTGCTTTTCTCTTCTTATTTGCAGCCCTTGGCACTTGTCTATTTCTAGATGCATCATTGGAATAGAAAGTTTATACTTTTGTTGTGTTAGTGACTTCCTAGTTCAGCTTGAGAAAAAGAGAAGGGGTTTGCTCTGAAAATCTATCACTACTCTAGTATCAGTAGGGTAACCTGTCTCCTTAAAAATACATATGTCTTTGTGAGTTGATTTCCAGAAGAAAAGCACTGCCTCATGTGGTCTTAATTCAAGAGCTGGTCTTGGTGGGTTTTGTGTTGTTGGTTTTTTTTTATTTTTTTTTTTTTATTTGAGAACAAACTTTGGATTGAAATTATTTGGGTTTACCAAGATCTAGTAACAATAATAAAGGTCTGCAGAAGTGTGCTATTAGCATCTCTTTTAACTAGGAAAATGTTTTTCCTCTGGTGGAGCATCAGGTCAAAGCGAGACTACTGAAGACTAGTCCAAGGAGAAATATACAATTTAAATGTTGACTTCTGAGAGCAAAGTCTCTCATTGGTGTCAGTGGGTGTCAGATCTTCCTGTAAGAATTTCAAGGTTTGTCTCAGAAATATTGTACTATTTTAGGGGCAGGGTAACAGAACAAAATTTAAGTGACCTGTGTAGATTCTGAAGTATTGTAACAGTCTCCTACTTAAAAAGTCCTCCTACTTAATAAAGTATATTAAGAAAAGGAATATTTGTGGATGTAGTATTTATTGTGATGCTACAGCCATGACTATTCTGTGATCCTGTGACAAGGTGCTAAACTAGCTGTGCTGCCCTTAAACTCTAAATGTCATCAATCCTGGAAAACCTTCACACCTTCCCAGCACTTACACTCACGCTTTCTTTTATTTCTCCCTCCTTCAATGTTGCAGTGGCTGATGCAGGCTTTCTTAGTCTCTCTTGTCATGAGCTGCTAAATAGTTTTCCTAACAGGGAAGAATTACCCAAGAAAATGACTGCTAGTGCTACCCAAAAGCATGATATGTTTTGTCATGTTAAGCAGCATGACTTTGAAAAATGTAAAAATCCAGAGCCAAGATAAATGTACCAAACAGCTGGTTCTTCCCCTTCCTGTCTTTTAGGCTCTACATTGCTAGAAATTAAGAAGTTTGGGATTTTGTTTCACTTCAGTTGGTTTGTTTGAGGTTAGTTTTTTTCTGTTTGTTTGTGTGTGTTTTTGGTTTTTGTTGTTGTTTTTTGTTTCTTTGATTAATTGATTTGTTGTTTTTGTTGTCTGTGCTGCTGCTGCTTGTCTGTCAAAGAACTGGGGACTCTTTTAACAAATACCTTCTTAAAAGTTAAAAAAAAAAAAAAGGCTTGATAGGAATGCAGTGTCCTCAGAGCTAAACTCAGTAGGTCTATATTAAAAAGAAACCAATCCCTGGAAGCAATAAAATGTTCTGTGTAGGTACTTTGGAAGTTAAATATTTTGCTTCAAAACTGACTTTTGTGTCTGTAAAAGTTCTGTTGAAAAAGATAATGCTAACTGAGTCAAATGAAGTATTTTGATTACTAGAAATAAGTAATTTGCAGTTTACTGCACAACGCAAAAATACTGATTATATGTTGCCTTAAATAAGTTTGTGTGGGATTTGGCCAACCAACCAGGGAGCCCCTTGCAGGGCCATTCTCAGACGAAGAAAAAACACACACACAAGTCTTCACTCTCATAAGGAGCAGAGAGGCTCTACTGTTTTCTCTCATTTCGGCCTGAAAGCATTTCTTTTCAAACACAGTCAGCAAAACCTGATGAGCTCTGCTATTCCCCAGTTCACTTTGATAGCTCACATTTCCTTCCCTATATAAGATGCTTATCTATGTAACTGCTGACATTTTGTAACAGGGTCTGCTACAACTCCTAGGGAAATGTGAAAGTGGCAAATGAAATGGAAGCAGTCTGGTATGATTATTTCCTAGAAATCTTGCGTAGAAAAAGGCAAGGTTATCTGCTTAACATATAGATACAGCAGCATCAGTGCACTTTTCATCCGGTGTTTCAAAAACACCATTCTTTTCCAAACCAGCTGTACAACTGCAGACCATGAAAGGGGACTGGGAACAATCTGGTGACAGTCTTAAATGTCCTGTAAGGTGGCTGCTAATATGCTTAGACTTCATTGCCATTGCATAAGTATCAACAAATTCAACATTACTTTCTGATCAACCATTAAAAGCCTACAATAAGAAAATAAGAAAAAAAAAAAGTATCAAAAGCCTCTATCTAAGAAATAAAGCATTGAGAAACATACCACAAGAATAACTTCAAGAGTGCTTAATACTTTGGTTGGTTTGTTTCTATATAATTGTTAGTGATTTTAATATTGTCTTCTTGCACAGGAGGTCTATGGAAGCAGGAGGAACTGTTTTTTGAGCACAAAAGCTTTCTGTACACCTACAGGAATTATGTGCAGATCAGCATTCAAATTATACCCAAATTTTTATATATACATATCTTGTTGTGTACTCTTGTGAAGGCTGAAAGGTCACTTATATCCCCTGAGTGAACTCAGCTTTACTGTGAAGACTGGCCCAATGCAGAGTTGCATTTGAACACAATATATCCATGATCATAATTCATTTTGATTTAGTGAAGATTTCATCACTGAAATCAGTATTCAGTATTTTACGATTACATTTAAGTTCATATTTTAAAAAAATGAACTATGTAATATTACTTGAAGAGATCAGAATGCCCCCAAACATGTCTAAAATTTTCCTGGCAACAAAAGGAATTTATCAGTCTTTGCAAAGTGATTTGTACAAGTCAGATGTTGCCAAATCTTTCAGACACACTACATAAATGAAGACTCTAAACTATAGTAAGGGTACTTTACATTTCTAAACTACTGAGTGAGAAAAAACCAAAAACTGCTTACAAGAGCATTGAAATTGTTATATGTTTTGTTTTGCTTCTGACTTACTGAAGTGTGTTTGAGTGGGAGGGTTTTTGTAGCTGGGAGGCTGATGGGATCAATGCCAGCCAGTTCCAAGACAGACCCATCACTGGCTAAGGCCAAATGAGAGGCAGCACCTTTGGGATAACAGAGTTCAGAAGGGGGAGGGGCGTGGAACCTGCACGACAGTGACAGGAGTACAAGGAGAGGAGTGAGAATAAGTTGAGAGAAAGAGCTCTGCAGACCCCCAGGTCGGTGCAGAAGGAGGGTGGGGAGGTGCTGCAGGCATTGAAGCAGGTTCTGCTGCAGTTCGTGGTGAAGACCATGGTGAGGCAGCTCTAGGAGATTCATGGTGGAGCAGAGATCCACCTGCAGCACATGGAGATCCACAGGGGAGCAGGTGCATGTGCCCAAAAGAAGCTATGACTTCATGTGAAGCCTCTGCTGAACAGGCTCCTGGAGCCCACACTGGAGCAGGCTGCTGGCAGGAGTTTGTGACCCTCTGTGGTACCCACACTGGGGCAGTCTGTTCCTGAAGTACTGCAACATATGAAAGGGCCTCAGACTGGAGCACCTTGTGAAAAACTGCAGGCTGTGAGTGGGACTCATGGTGGAGAAGTTCCTGGAGGGCTGTCTCACATGGGAAGGGATCCCGTGCTGGAGTAGGGGAAGAGTGTGAGGAGTCCTCCCCTTCAAGGAGACAGGAGTTGCAGAGACATACCATAAACTGATTGCAGCCCCCATTTCCCATCCTCCTCCACAACTGGTGGGGAGGAGATAGGGAAAATTGGAATCTAAGCGCTGGAAGAAGGGAGGGGTGGGATCAGCAGAGGGTGTTTAAAGTTGAATCTCTTTTGCCCATGATGGTAACTACTGAGTGATTTCTCCATGCCCTTAACTTGCCCAAAGAGCCTTTTGTTCTATTTTCTCTCCCCTTCCCAGTTGAGGATGAGAGTGAAAGAGCAGCTTGTGTGGGCATCTGGCAACCAGCCAGGGTCAACCCACCACACCCACAGAGGTCTTACTGGGACACACAGGTGGAGATTCTGAAATATCCCCTCTACAAATGGTATTCAGTCAGTTTTACTGGAAATTCTACCAGCTTCCTTTCTATTCTACATTTAATCTTGTTCAATTTTAATTGGAAAAATGGTAGTTGAAGGGGCAAGTATAATAATAGAATAGTACATTTGTTCAGTCCACAAATCATCATTGTGATCATCATTGTTAATTTCCACTACTGTAATTAATGAGTGGTACAGATTTAAAAAACTAATGAAGCTAAAAGAGAATTTAAACAAAATTATTTTCATGAAGTGTGAATAAAACTCTCATCTTGTGCTTGGAAATGCACAATTTTATTGATGTAACTGGTTTAAATATATATATATATGTATCATCCAGAGAGGAAATTACAATGCTGTGACTTAGATATACTAAATTCTGTTTTGCCTTGGAGGGATTCAGATTTTTTTTGTTTTACAAAATGTTGCATATATTCTATGAAAGTATAATCTCATATGATCTTGAGTCATGACTGAATTCATTAGGTATTTCCAATGTTTCCAAGTTTTTTATGAACCCTGCAGAAGTTATCTATGCCATATAAATATACCCCTGCACCTCTGTTTAGTGGGTTTAATGATACTGAGTTGCTGAATAGTGCTAAGACCTTACAGTTCATCAGCAATTTAGTGTAAGGTATCCCTGTATACACTCTTCCATTACAGTAATTACTCCTGAATTGTAATAAATACAGGATAAACATCTTTATATGAATGCTTCTCAGATGAGGTGCTGAAAGGCCTCCTTTTACCTAACAGTAAGCTGTTCTTGTGCCTCAGAGTTAAATTAGTTGCAGTATATTTTCAAGAATCAAAAATGGAAAAATCCAGGGATTATTTGCAGAAAGATGATCACAGAAGCTTCAAGTCTGTCACTTGAAATGATTGTCCTCATGAAGACCAAAAGTGTAGTCCACTACTGGACCAAAACAAGTAGCTAAATGGTTAACTTTTGTTTTTAAATTGGATGACGTTGTGATACCTGGATTTTTTTCCCCAGAAATTGATCTTTTCTAGAAGCCCTTTAGCTAACACACAGCAAGTCTGTTATCATCCCTATTGGGCAGGGCACTCAAACAGATTAGATTGCAGTTGAACAAGATGGTATCTGGATGCTTAATCAGAATGGTGTACAAAACAATATCAACAAACTACAGCCATTTCCTTGCTCATAAAAGCTGCAATTTTCCTGAATTTACAGAACTGGAAGCAACCCAGTGAGAAATCACTGAAGTAAATGATGATGGCTATTTTTTCTCTTCTGTACCATATCCTGGGTACAAACTGTGTTTCCCACTGCTGTCACTGACAAGTCACAGAAAACCCAGTCAGAACTACCCTACAGTTAGGAGCCCTCTCAACTTGTAGCCACTCAAATATGGGGCAAATGAACAAAACAGAGAAGATCTGTCCCATACTGGGTAGCAGCTGCCAGAATGGGTGGCCATAATTGTTTTTCACAGCACTGTGGGATTTAATTTATTTTGTTTGGGATAAGGGAGGTTGCAAAATGGTATCACTGGCAAGGCAAGATTTGACTAGCTAACCTAGCTAGTAAATTAGCTGCCTTATGGAACAACAGTAGGGATGGACCTTGAATTCTCTAGCTTTAAGACTGCAGCCATGACCATTAACTTCTTGATAATGTTCAGCTACTGAACTCACTTTACTGCTAGACACAGTGCTGCGGTGCTGGCAGTGAAGACTTTGTTTTACACCTGCGGTAAGTAATCTTGCACTGCTGAATCTATATAGAGCTGCAGAGGAAAACCAAGCAAACAGCTTAGACAGCTTCTCTCTGCTGGGCAACGTAACAGAGAGGGATCTGCTGAATTTTTAACTGAATTTTGGTCACAAATCAGCAAAAGGAGATGTACACTCTCTGAGTAACTTTTAAAATTAGGTGAGTGGCAGCTGTTCCCCTTCAAATGATTCCTTAATGTTTTCTGTGACACTGGACAACACATAAATTTCAGGAAAGAGAAAAAAAAAAAAGGAACTTTCTAAAAGTATAGTTTCTTATTTCTTCAATTCATTGCATACCCACATAAGCTGCTAATGCTATCATGCCCAAACCTCCTTCTAGCCTTCCTCCAAAATGACTGATTTACTATTGAAATGAGATTGGACTCTAGCTTACCCTGGGGAAGTGAGTTTGCTTCATATGAATGGTCATTTCTCAGAAATTGCAAGCTATGCCTTCCTCTTAGAGTTTTTATATAATTTCCTGTATGCAGATGTCTTTTTCCAAATACCAAAACAAGGATGAAATTGTCTTTTCTTTCCTGAAAGTGAGAGAAACTATATTAACATTGTCAGCTTTTATTTTAAGAGTACTTGGCTGTGACTAGGATTCTGCATATGTTTTCCTAACATTGTTTTTCGGCTTTATGTTGAAAGGCAGACATCACCTTAAACCTGGCAGAAAGCTTTGCATTCTTACTTGTGCACTTTGGAGTTTACTCCATGGGTTACTTTTCTTTTTTTGTAGGAGGGTGTGCTGAGGTGAGGGTCCTTTTTCCCTGTGATGGAAGGAGTTTAAAACTCATATTTAAAAACTGCTTAATAGCATCCAGGGAGGGAGTTTAGGGGCAGGGGGAGAAAAAGTTCCACATTAGAAACAAGGAAGCACTTTATCCTGGAGAAATTTCTAAAGCTGCTAATAAGGGCATAGAACCTCCAACTGGATTTTGTTGAGCAGGGATTAAAGAGGCAGGAGCAGATAAGTGGGTTTCACTCAGGAAGAGCTATGTGTAACTTCTGTGACTCCTACTAGGCAACTTCTGGTTTGTGAAGCTTGTCCTCAAGGGGTTGGTTTATTTGGGTTTAATGACTCATAGACTTGTGGATCAGCTTTAGTGTTTTGGGGGTTTTTATGTGAACCAATGCTGTTTGATCCTGCAAAATGAAAGGGAATGCTTCAACTATCCTCCCACATTCTAGAAATCAAATGATTTATTGAATCACTTAAAGAGGGACAGAAAAGATAAGTGCTATGACTATATTGCAAAGATAACTGTTCTGCGTATCTTTCTGCAATGACTATAAAATGACCCTATTGATAACTCCAGCCCACATAATGTGGTTCAGGGATGGATGAATCACTTTGTTTTCTAGCAGTTTATCTTCAGGCAATCACTTTTTTTTAATTCCCATTTACATGTTTGTTTTTCCCAGGCATATGCAAAAAAAGTGGTCTTGACTTCAAAATGTGTGAATAGGGTTTGAAGCAAAAGGACATGTTGCTATTGCCCTTCACCTCTATTGTCACTCTACAAAGGATCTCTCTGTTCCTCTTGTTTGTTTTCTTGCATAAACACACCTCACCAACACCGCTGTTATCCTGGCCTCTCCTGGCACTGTGTTCATTCTTGCCTGATTTAAACTCTTTACATTCACAGCTGATGAAAGAGTCCATCTTCACCCAGCAGCTCAATAAATCATCAAGTAGACTTCAATTTACATATAAAACAGCACGAAAGATGATAAGGTAAGAGACTGTGGTGAACTTTTTCAATATAAGTCATAAGACTTCCTCTACACAAATAAAAACAAAGAAATTAGCAGAAGGTTTTGGTATTCCTAATCAACAGGCATTCAATAGAAGCTTGCATAGTCATCCAGAGGTACTGGAAGTTGAGTGCAAGATGAAAGATGTTTCAGAAAATAAAATGTAATTCAGGGCCTTGTATTCAGCAGGGAAAATCAATGGGAGGTGAGGGAAGTGAAAGCTTTGGGGATTTGCCCTGATCTGAACTTCTTTGACTTATATGAGACATGATTTGAGTAACTTCTGCTTCAGAAGACCTAATTTGCACTACACATACAGCAGATAAGCATCAGGTCTAGTGTGAGTGCAAATGTGGAATCCATACTGGATCATCCGTGTAAAGAGGGAAGCTCTAGTACATGAAAGCTATTTTGAATGAAACGTTCCTTAATGAGGACAGTATCTGACATTTTTCTTCTTATAGATACTACCTTTTCTACCATAGATGTGGACACATTTTACCTTCAATAAGAAGATGCTGCATTTTGTCCAGGCAGAAATATTAGCCTAAGCTTGCAAGGGACTAACAGGGTGCTATTCCAAATGATGCCCACAAACTGGAAACTACTTGATCAAAATTCTGGACAGAATTTGCTTTATCTTGAGCTTCTACCCAATCTCTAGCTGACAGAGTTGTAGGAAAATTTCAGAAAACAAGTTTAGAAAGTTCTTATCCTGCACTTACTTTTCAATTTAACCCTGTAAAGTATGGACTGCTTATACCTGGTGCACCGAAGTCTATACAAAAGGACAAGACCATTCACAAAACAGGACTGCAGCAACCAGAAGGGCAGAAAGGTTACTGATTCCACACCTCCACCAAGACACCAAATTAAATTCCTGCTTTGGGGGTTAAAATTTGGGGTTAAATTTGATGGTTGGACATCTCCTGCATGTATGTTTTGTTCATTTAAACTTCTTCCTCCTTGACCTGCCTTTTTTCTTTGATTTTGTAACCTGGGTTCGTTGGCAGGAAAATGATTATATTTGTAGCTCAATAACAAAATTTCATACATAGTGTGCCACAAATACATTAATTAAGCTTTATTAGTGTCTTAGTTTCAAGTCCAGTAATTATGATGTAAATCTTCACATATATCTGAGTGGATCACCATGCATTTGAAATGCTGCCTTCAGTTTCTTGAAGACTGAAAGGCATTTCTTTGATGGTTAGATGCATTGTGTGGCCTGAGGACTTTCTTTAATGCCATACAGATATGTTTGGATATTGTTATTTTAATTTTTGAAGGAAGTGGATATTCTGAAGAATAAGGTCCAGCCAGTTTTCAAGTACTAGGTTGGCAGCATGGTGCAATGCAGCCCACTTTGGCTCTGAGCTTTAAGGAAAATAAAATGCCTTTCACCTAGGTAAACATGTTTAAAAAAAAATAAATTAATAATCCATTGGTGCTATATCTTTTTATTCAGGAATACCTAGAAGCTCATGGTAACCATATCTAGATCATCTGAGATGCAAATCTGATTACATATACCTGGATAAACATAATCTTATTAAAATATTTTTTACAAAATCCCACCACAACAGAAATATTCCTGCCATTTGGCTTTAGAATATATTAGGCATTTGACTAAACAAAAATATTATGTGGAATACCACCATCTTCTAAGTGTGCTGATTTGCCATCCCGCGTGTGTGTGATTTACTTAATGAGTGACCACTTCTTCTTCCAGGAGATGCTGTCGACAAATATGAGTAAGAGGGAAAAACTGTCACCTATCAACCAAAAATTTATGAAGAAAAGTCCTGCACTGACCAGCAGAGACAGAGCAAGCTGGGTGGCTGGAAGGAGATATGAGCAACAGTGAAAAGGCTATGTGCCTGCTGCTCTGGTGCTGATCTCAGCCTTGTGACAGTCAGTGCTCTGGGCACGAAACCCATCCCAAAGAAAGTTTTGACTTTCTGACAAACCGGATTGGATGGAACTTGGTTTGCAAAGCAGGACTTTGAGTTACTTTCTCCTGACTTTCAAATATGAATTTGAAAGTGATAAAATCTCAAATCATGACGAGGATCTACATTTTAATTTTATAATGGCAATAAGTAAACTTGAAAGGAAAGGGCTTTATCTATTTCATTTATCTCTTTTATCCTTTCCTACCATTAACAAAGACCAGTTTAGCAGATATTTCTTCTATTAGCTGGTTAAGTAGAGAGAAGCATTTCTATTTTAAGGTCTTTGAGAAGTTAAAACGTACAGAATTAGGATTAATTGCCCCATCCAGCTACAATAAAGAAGTTAAGAAACATTAAGACATAAACTTGTTTATGGAGGGAAAAAACATATCGGAAAACATTCGTACACCTGATTAGCACAACACTGAACAGGATTCTGTGTTTTATTTGACCAAGAAATGCCATGTTTAAAAGCAGGATAGTGAATTGTGGTTGAAAATTAGAGGACAATACTTCTGTCCCTTCTGCTGCACAGCCTTGCACATGGTCCATTTTACCTCCTGCCTGTGCTGGCATGGCAGTATGAGTGGGTGTAACAGCACGGAGAGGATGTGAGTGGGATTGATCTGGCACACTATGCATGCGAGGCACACACAACTGCTGCTGTTTTATTTCACCACTACACCAACAGAGACGGCGCTTCTATAGACGCTTCTGGCTCAGGATTTTGCAGTTGGGGGTGTAGCATGTATCAGTATAAATCGAATGCATCCCATGACCTGCAGATTTCATAACCTGTTAAGAGTGGCACTGCAGCACGGCAACCTTATTTCTCTACGGCTTCTTTGAGTTCTCTGGCGGGAAGGAAAGCTATGCGGGGTTTTGTTTTTTTGTTATTTTATTATTATTATTATTATTATTTTTGTAGTTACGTTCGAGCATTTGTCAGTCTTTTCCCCATTGCCGTTTGCCTTGTTCACCCTCTGCCCACACACCCACCTCCCCAAATTCACGGCGAGATAGACAGAATTCCTGAACTCCCCGCTCGGGAGCTGCCGGAATGCCGCGGCATGGCGGGGCCGCCTCGCCACGGGCTGCGCATCCCGCCCGGCCCCGACGAGCCGGATCGGGATGCTATTCCTCCATCCGCGCAGTTTTCCGCGTCCCGCCGCTCCAAGGGCTCAGGGTGCCGTGCCGGGGAAGCTTGCAGGGCTCCCGCCGTCCCGGCCCGTCCCGGGGGGCCGCTCCCTGCGGGAAGGGATGCGATCGGTCCCTTTGAGAAGGGATGGGGCCGCTCTCTTTGGGAAGGGATGGGGTCGGTCCTTTTGGGAAGGGAGGGGGCCGCTCCCTTTGGGAAGGGATGGAGTCGATCCCTTTGGGAAGGGAGGGGGTCGGTCCCTTTGGGAAGGGATGGGGCCGCTCCCTTTGGGAAGGGATTGGGTCGGTCCCTTTGGGAAGGGAGGGGGTCGGTCCATTCGGGAAAGGATGGGGCTGCTCCCTTTGGGAAGGGAGGGGGTCGGTCTTTTGGGGAAGGGATGCGATCGGTCCCTTTGGGAAGGGATGCGATCGGTCCCTTTGGGAAGGGATGGGGTCGGTCCCTTTGGGAAGGGATGGGGCCGGTCCCTTTGGGAAGGGATGGGGTCGGTCCCTTTGGGAAGGGATGGGGTCGGTCCCTTTGGGAAGGGATGCTGCGCTCCGCGGGGCTCTGGGGGGACGGCGGGCGGTGAGACCCCCGCCCCGCCCCGGCCCCGCCCCGCCGCCCCTCCGGGCTGGGGAACCGCGGGGAGGAGGGAGAGAGGGAGGGGAGAGAGAGGGAGGGAAGGAAATAAGTAAGGAAGGAGGGAAAGAGGGAGGGAGGTGAGGTGTTGTCGCCGCCGCCAGCCGCCGCCTCGCTGCTCTGCGCTCTGCGGAGGAGGGGACAGCCCCCGGCAGGCGTCCCGGCATGCTGAAAGTCACCATGCCCTCCTCATCCTCATCCTCCTCGTCCTCCTCGTCCTCGTCCTCGTCCTCCTCCTCCAGCTCCTCGGCCGCCGGCCGCCCCGGGTCCGCCGCGCCCGACTATTGGATCGATGGCTCCAACAAGGACACCCTGGCTCACTACTTCGAGCTGGAGTCCGAGCTGGGACGGTGAGGCGGCGCCGGGCCGGGGATGCGGGGTGCGGGGGGGATGCCCGGGGGATGCCCGGGGGTGGGTCTCGCTATGGCAAAACTTTAGTTTGCCGGAGCGGCAGCGCAGGAGAGTGCGGGCTTTGGCGGCATTGTAGGATTTCGAAGGAAAATTGAAGCCCCCCGCTCCCCTCCGCCCCCTCCGCCGGGAGCCAAGCCATGCAAATCCGCTGAAAGAGGGAGTGATTTTTGGGAAGGGGCATGGGTAACCCCGGTGGACGCTGGCCCGAGTGAGCAGCGCTGGGTTAGTCAGGGTACCTGTGTGTGCGGGCAGGATCCAGCCCCGCACGGTCTCGGGTGGAGGGTGGGCATCACCTGGAGGGCGCCGAAATGCCGCCCTGCGCACGGCATCCCTTCATCCCAGACCTTCTGTCGTGCTATCGCCATTATCGGCACCGTCAGACCCCGCGCTGACAAAACTCCCACCCGAGACAGGAGTCCCCGAATAGGCCTCTTCGAGCAGAGCCCTCCCTTAGGAGCGGGATGCAGGCGAGAGAGCCGATACATCTTCATTCATTAATTTTGCACTACTGCCCTGATGATGCTCCTGTCCAGCAACTTAAAGGTCCCAAGTCTTCAGTTTGTTATTTTTTTTTTCTTTGAACTGAAGTCTTGTGCAAAATGCTGTATCTAATGTGCAGTTTTTGCTCTTAGTACAGTTGTTGGTTCATGTTGAATTTGTGGATAGAAAATAATGTGTGAAAAGGGAAAATTAGGGCTTTTTTTTTTTTTAAGTGTTCACAGTACATGACTTAAATCTCTCAGTCAGCAGGTAGCAAATAGGAATTGTTAATTTTGCCAGTGGTAGAGTATTAAAATCCTGAATGACTATGGGAAATTTGCAGATAATAATATAGTTGTCTTGGTACAATATTTTTTCAGAAAAGGCATGCAGTTAAAGTATTGCTCCAAAGCATACCTGTGCTTGCTGTACTGTATCTGATAGGAACAGGAAAGATGGTAGAAATACAATATAGTATCATTCTTGGCTTGCTGAGGAACAGGAAAGATGGTAGAAATACAATATAGTATCATTCTTGGCTTGCTGACCAGGTCTTAAGAGTCTGCTGCTACCTTTTTGCCACTATTGCTACTATTCCCATCCAGATTTAAATAGGTATAGTTTTATGTATGCTTACCACATTTATACTGGACTTCACTGTACACCTACGCAGAAACATTAAAATGTAAAGCAGGAAATGTAAACCTGGCACTCAGTTTCATGTCCAGAATTGACACACAAAAAAAGAAAAATAAAAAAAAAAAAGTGCAGCTGAATTATAGCAGTTGATACCAACTCCGTCACCTGGATTAGTACTGTTCTGTGTGGTCTGTCTAGAATCCTCTCACCATATGTGATAGTGACTGTGGGCTTTGCTTAAGAGTAGTCTGTATTGGTAATACGTCTTGGCTTTATTGCACAGCTTGGGAAGGGCTTTTAAAATGTGGAATCTTTGGTCTGAGGAAGGAAGAATTAATGCTTGTAAAAGTATTACAGTAAAGCTGAGGTGCAGTGGGTTTTTGTACCTTGCAAGGTAAGACAGTAGATGCTGAAATGCTAACAAAAGGTTTGAACGTGGAAGATAACCACACCCAACTAGTGTAGAGATGCCAGCCCCTACGTCTGCACTGCTGCTGGATAGCACTAGGAAATAAGATTTAAAACAAAAGCAGAAAGAATACAGGAGATAGCAACCATCTTAATCACAGATGAAGAGATAGGGAAGGGGGAGAGAAGAACTTGGAGGAATACATGCTCTGAGGAAAAATTGCTCTAATGGGTATGGCAGTGAGTTCTCAGTCCTTATGTCCCAAGGCTGGCTTTGAGATCTTTTCAGAGCTGTCTTCTAGACTGCTGATGGTTATCTCAGTCCCCTTCTGATAGGTGTATCTTGGCAACTCTATAAGGGAAACTTTTGGTTCCTAAGTGATGTATATGAAAGTGTGTTGTTTTTTCTTGGTAACCCTGTCTCCAGCCTTTTAGTTTTGGAGATAATTTTGCTTGTGTCTACAAAAAAATATTCCTTGCGTAGGTTAGTGGTGGTGAAAGTATATGAGGTGAGGCTGAAAAATATGGGTATGTGACCCCTTTAGATGCAGTAAATAAAAAATAATGTACTAAAATAACCAGCAGTGAGCACTGTCCCTGCTATATCTGTGACTAATACAGGGATTGGAAGATGTCTTTTGTCAAGGACCTGCATTTGGATAGCTGTGGCCAAGTATGGGAATTCCCTTTTGAAAGGAGTACCCTTTGTGCAAAGTATGTCTGGCAGACACCTAAACCATTGTATTCAATAAGCCGTGCTTGCATGACCAGCTAAGGAGTTATGAAAGAAAAGTGGGAAAATCCTGCTAAGAAAAACAGTAAATGCCTGAAAACTAGGGTGGGAGTAAACAGTTGCCTTTAAACAGTGAAGTTCCACAGGAATCAGTTCAGGTGTCTGTGCTGCTTAACATGCTCATAAAGGGATTGAACAGAAGTATTTGCTGGTCTTTGTAAATTGTCAAGGGTTTTAAAGACAGCATTAGCTATGAAGAATTGCAAAAAGACCTTATTGGACTGCTAGGGCATTTAAATAGTGGATGAAATTCAGTTCAGATCAATAAAATGGTTGTGGAGGAGAAATCATTTAGTTGTTTTATATCTCTGGTAAATCTTTTTGTGACATTAAGACAGAGATATCTGGAGACACATGTGGCATGGATGGAACAACTGGTCAGAGGTGCTTGATTGCCATTTTCATTTTTTTTTAATGCAACCTCTGTAGGATGTCTGATAAAAATGGGTAATCAAGTCAAAAATGAGCAACAGGAGGGAAGGCCATGTCAGCACAGTGTGTGTTGTTAAGTGCTGGATACTACAGATGCTAAAAGCTTACATGGACTTAATGGGCAACTGGACATTTTTAATCTAAAAACTTAATTTCCACACTTGCTTGGGAAAAGATTTTGAAAATTTTGTATTCTAAACTTGTATTTTCTTTAAAAACCAAACCCTTTTGATAGCCTTAGGCTACTCATGCGGTATCTTTTGGTACAGAGTTCTGAATTTCAGGGTTAGTGTAAATACTGTATTTGACTGATGGGGAGGTTTAGTGATGATCTTTTTTATTCCCAGAGATATTGCAAATAAAGGAATATCTTTCTGTTGTGATTTTACATATGGAATTTTATTTAGCATGGATCCTCTTTGCCTAACTAACTACATAACTATGTGAGTTGAAACTGTCTAATATTGCTGTTGCAGTTGTATTGCAGATCTAGTAAATGGCCAGATGCAGATGAAAGTATTTCCAATCAAATCCTTAGGGCTTTCTTTCAATTTCAAGGGTTGAACTAACAATAATTAAAAAGAAATCCAAACAAAAACCCAACAGAGAAGTTACAGGCATTTTTGTTCTTGTAAAAATGATAAATATTACAAGGTTACCTTTTCTGGCATGGGCAGTGTTTCAGCTGTGTGATCCTTGCTGAAGACCTGACACTGAAAGGCGCTCAGTACTTAGCAACTTACCTTGAACTGACAGTGTGAGCTGAATCATAGGTGGTTTATGTCCTTGAGTTTTTAGCAGAGAGAGAGTTTAAATCCAGTGTGTGGTTTGAACTCAAGATTTCAGTGTGCAAAGTGACATCTTACTCTGTCAATCCTATTTATGAGAGCTGTCATCCTACTGTCTACTTTTGTAATGGCAGTAGCAGATGAAATCAGCTAACTTCTTTGTTAGCTGATTTAAGCTAGCAAAGCTAAAACTTGGTGGTTTAGCTGATAAAAGCATTATTTTATAGAAATGGATTGGGGTTGCACTTGATGCTTTGAAGTTCAGACAGTTTTTGCTTTGAAAGCATGCCAATTATTTTTCCTTCTGTTCCTCCATTAAGAAAAAAGAAGGTTCCTTTTTCTGTTGATCTCAAGAGTAATTTATTTTACAGGCTGTTTGCCATGTTTATTTTGAAAATCATTTGCTCATATTGCTTTGGAGTGCATTTAAAGTAGGTCTGTCCCTTCTTAAATAACACTTTTGTTTACTTGTTTGTGACTTTTTGCACTGGACCTGAGGACTTTCCAAAGTGACGCAGGCATTCAACTGACAGCACATGGTGCTTAGTTTAGCTTAGGATCAGGATGAGAATTATTTTTGAGCAGAAATGGCCTGTGTGGGTTTGCCTGTTCTCCAGGTCATATTCTGCCAAAAACTGCAACTTGCTTGTTACCCTCACACCTTCAGGCACGCAGTAAGCATTTCCATTCAGGCAGTCCCTGCTGAAAGGAAAGGCTGTTGGAGAGGTGTGTCTGAGGCCTCGTTTGGGAATGTTGTGATAGGTATGTTGGACCGTGCTTTGAAGTACGAAAAGAGGAGACAGAGAGGGCATGGTGTCCTTTTGGTGCTGGCAAAAGTCGCTGGTGGATGTGGAGAATGCTGTCCTTCATGCACAGCACCAGCACAGCCTACTGAAGATTTTCACTTCCTTTTCATCCTGAAGTTCTGTCCACCTCATCTTTCCCCTCGAAAAACATCCTAAGCGTTTGACTGGAGACTGTTCTGTGGAGATCCTGTGCTTTTCTCCTTTTACTGAAGCAGTGCTGTTGCGGAAAAGACAATTCAATGCTAAATTGGCCAGAACAAGGGTGTCAGATTTTAGTTAAGGCACTGCTTAAAGAGAGGGGGAAAACAGTCCCTATCAAAATGCGTGTTGATCTACAGAGAATTATAAATGAGAATTAATACCAGGCAGCCAGTGTTTTCTGTGGAAGCTCTATAGATTCTTAACATGGTGTTCTGGATGAAGTTGCTCACTTGGGTACCAGAAACTAGGACTTGCAGTGAATAGCCCAGGTTTTGACAATTGAAGTTCTTTACTCAGTGCAGGGTGTGATTTTTTTTTTTTTCAGTTTTGTCTGGTTGAGTTCAATGACTGGTTGACTTAAAATTAAAAAGCTGTGTTGAAAAAGCAAGAAAATAAAGTTTACCATTCTGTAAATAAAAGCATTTGAAAGTAGACATACCATTTCAATTGAGGGTCTCTAATCATGGAGAGGAAATTGGCTACAAGGATAGATTTTTTGAACCTTGCCTTGGAAGATTTTTATTGACCCTGTTGTCCAAATGCCTGTCTTAGGCACTAAGTAACTTGTCTAAACATTATCTCTCTCTCCATGTTTATTAGACAGAAAAGAAGAAAGCTTTTTTTGAGTATTTGATGGCAAAACTGACATTCCATTTTTGTTGGTAAATGAGTTTTAAGTCTTAAAGACAATTGTAAAAAACACCTTACAGCTGAGATTTGTGGAAAAACCATTGTTTTGCTGTAGCCACGAGTTTTGCATCAAACTGCAAACTCAATGCCTGCTTCACTGGGTCTCAGAAAACAGAGGGTAAAATGTGCAGTGGCTCATACATGTATATGATTCCTATTAATACTTTAAATGAGGCATTTTCCCCATCATGATGGAAAATAGGCGTGTTGATTCAGTCAGCTATGGACAAAGTGTTTAGGTATCAATTGTGCACAGTCATGTCAGAGAAGCCAATGCTGTTGTAGCACCTTCTTTCAGGCACATATTAGTACTTGTTTCTGTGGAGGAAAATGCTCTGCTACCTCTGTAAATACACACTTGTTTTTTAGTACAGTTAGTAATAACAGTGTAGCCTCACCTCAAGTACTATGTGCAGCTTTGCACATAGTTCTGTGCAGTTTGCACATTTGTTCTGTGCAAGCAGAACGTCACACAATCTAGAGTGTGTCCAGAGAAGGGTGACCAAGATGGTGAAAGATCTCAAGGGCCAGACTAACGAGGAGCAGCTGAGTCACTGGGTTTGTCCAGCTTAGAGAAGGCTGAGGGTGAACCCATGTCAGTCTGCAGCTTTCTCAGAGGGGGCAGTGGCTGGGGAGGTGCTCCTCTCCTGTCTTGGGCGACCAGTGACAGCCCTTGAGGTAAGGAAATGAAGCTGTGTCAGGGGAAGTTCAGACTGGGCATTAAAAAATGGTTCTCCACTGAGAGGGTTGGTCTCTGGAATAAGCTCTCCACAACACAAAGCCTGTCAGAGTTCAGGGAGCATCTGGACTTACTCAGATGATTTAGTGTTAGGCAGCCTGCAAGGAGTAGGGAGGTGGACTCTGATCTTTGAGTCCCTTACAACTCAAGATATTCTATGTTTTAAATCATTATTTTTTGATATAAAAAATAGTTTGAAACAAGTTTTTCTTCTCAATATGAAATTAAACTACTGATAGTGGCATGTATTTGCACATTTCAAATTACAGAAGCACTGAGGTTTTATTTGTAATGCACTATTCCTATTTTTTGAAAGGTAGTTTGTGCGTATATCTACACTGAAGTTTTAATCTGGACTGGCAGAGATTTCTGTGAGGCAAATGCCCCAGTTATCCACTCTTGCTGTGCTTTGCATTGCATCAGGGGTTATTCTTGGAGCACATAGAGCAGACTGAATGTAGCTGAACCAGAAGATGCTGTTCAGGAGCACTTGTTCCACTGTAATGTTTTGTGAACTACTTGCTAGTGCTTTCCTGGATTATGTGTTCCAGTGCTACTGTATTTAAATGTAATTGTAGTTATTCTGCAAGGTGATTAATATTATGCTTGTGATATGCATTTAATAGAATGCACAGGTCAATGTCTGTCCACTCGAGTTTTAATTAACTGAGAAGTCAAGAGGAGTATATATTATATAAATCAAAATTCAGCACTTAGGTTGGTGATTTAGTGGAAGAATAGTTAGTCAATGCAGGGTATTGCATTACTTCTGTACTCTTTCTAGCTTGTATACTCGATGTATTGTCAATAAATTGAGCCATTACCTTTTCTTCTATAAAGGGAGTGCTGGGGCAATTTTGGATTTGGAATGAATAGGCGGTCATTCTATGTGATCTTAACAGCTTTCTCATACTTAAAAAATGAGCTCTTAATAATTAAAATGGTATTAGAGAATAATTATTTATTTGCAAGTTTTTTGTTTCGCATTTTTTTTCTTCTGTCAGCCACTATGCATTTATGTCATGGTTTTGATAACATTTTTTAATTAAAAAAATTCTATTTATAATGGAGAAGATGAATAACTCTTGAAGTAAGTGCTCTTAAGAATGCTGAAAAAGTTATGCAGATTGATTTTAGGAGTGAAAAGAAATGCTATAATTTGTATTACTAAGAAAATTGCAATGCTTGAAAACACTGCAATATTCTGCAAGAGGTTAGATATAACAAAGTCATTCTTTTAGCACGTTACAGAGAGAATCATAGAAAATCTTGATTTGGAAGGGACCCGCAAGGCTCATCAAAAATTGAATAAGTATTTTCAAGTGCAGTTGAAAGGATTTCCCCAAGTGTGATTGTGTGATGAGCATGTATGATTCTGGGTGGATGGCAGATAAGTTTGCTGAAGCCCTGTGGTATGAGAAGCATTGTCTGTTCTTTTCATTATTTCTTTCCATGTGTGTCTAAGTGTGCATAGTATTGTGTAAGTGATAGTGGTGGAAACAATTTCATAGGGAGAATTCTATCAGTAACAGGTGTCTAAATGCTTGTTCTCATGGTAAATAGCCGCATTTAAACAGACCACCAGTTAGCCACTGTGGTCAGTGTAAAAATACTCAGCCACTTTCAGTACCATGTGCCTCATCTGTGAAACTTCAAGTACTTGCTAGGAAGGGCTAACTGTCCTCTTCAGTCGCTCAGATCAAAGAAGTTTTATCTTCCTAAATATTGTCTGAAAGGTTCAATCAGGAAATTTAAAAACCCAAAAAAACCCAAAGGTCATTCCCAGCCCTAATTTTGTTTATAGTACAACAAACTGATCTGGCTTTATTGCAGTAAACTTGAACAATTTTCCTATGCTCTTCTGCTAGCCAGAAGGTTGTCTGGGTTTTGGTAAAGCAATCTTCTGATATTGCATGCTGTGTGGAAAAAACCTGCAAATACTTCAATATTATTTTCATCTATATATGTACAGTATGAATGAACCATTAGTAGGAGTTAAGATTGTACAAAAAGAAAGACCATGTACTTCCTTGTGCTTTCACAAGGAAGCAGAATTTAAACATAGCAACTTGCATATTTATTTCTTCTTTACTTCATCATTCAGGCATACTTACAATGCTTCCTCTGTTCACAGTAAGCAGGCCTTTATTATCTGAACAGTCAGTAAATTTCACAATGGATATTCTTTTTACAATACAAAAGAGAGAAGGGCTAACCAAATTCTATTTATTTCCAAATTGCGATGCTGTTTTTGATTCTTGGTTTGTCTAATGTCTTTTTTTGATATTTATGATTTCTATACCTCTTCCAAAAAAAAAAAAAAAAAAAAAAAAGGGGTAAGAATGACACCTTTTACAACCAATCAATGATACTTTGGATGTTATCTTACATTTAGTGTTAGTGATCCTTCATTTGACCTTCCATTGTCTGTGTTCTCAGCCAGTCAGTAACTGCCAGAAAAGTATTTCAATATACTGGTTACTGCTATTAAAAACTCTGCTTCTCTCTAATTTATGAGATTTTTTTTTTCCCTCCTTGTGTGATGAGAGTTTCTGAAGATCTGTTACAGTGATGTAATAAGTCATTGAAAATGAGCTATGCAAAACCATCTTCAAGTGTGGGATTTTTGATCAACATATACATTATATATTCTCAATTTCATAATGCTTAAACCAGAAAGGGGATTAGTGGTGGGTATAAGTCCATACCAACAGACATTGCAAATGTATCTCTTTGTTATAGAATGAAAATGGTGTCATTACTGTCATAGGTTACTATCAGTTAAAACACAGGGGCAATTGGGGAGCATCAATGTGTGCATCTGTTACAATACTTGCTGCACTCCTTGTAAAGTAATTCTACATTACGAGACTGTGCAACAATATGACTTTGCAAGTGATCATTCAATCTGTAGCAACTAAAGCTTTTGTCCCTTTGAATTTCAGCTTCATGGAATGAGAGAAATAGCTTGATGTGAACTACCAAATTCTGGGATTGGAATTGGATGCTAATTCTGACACAGGTGATCACCTGAAAACAACATAATGCTGTAGATTATAAACTGGCCTCCTTTAATGTGTGTGGTTATCTGTGCCAGAGCGCAAGAATCATAAAACATAGAAGAAAATAAGAAAATGGGAACCCCATTGAGGGAAAAAAAAATAATTCTAAAACATGCTGCCCTTTGACAGTTGCTGTCTATTTCTCATGGCATTTTGTGGGGGGATAAGGTAAATGGAAGTCCAAGGTTCAAAATACAGCCTTAGAAACAAAGCTTTAAATTTTATGCCCTTCAACAAATGTATAGTCTGTATTCTGATGCATACCTCACTGTGAGCATCCATATGCCACAGATAAGATGCCAGAACTGCAACTTTACCTCAGAACTGATGTCATCTCCACAGTCCTTTTCCCCAAACCCTCCTCACTAGAAACATGTGATGCATCTCTGGTTTGGCCTGTCTCCAGGCATGGTGAAAAAAAAAAAAAAAAGCACTCTTTTAGATTTAGGAAATTGTTATCGTACTAAAATAGGGTCATACTTATCTTCCCACCTCCTCCTGCAATAATTTTTCCTTCTTACAAATATTCATATTTTCTTCTTGATTCAGATGATGGTGAACACATCAGTATATTTTACTTATCTTCAGTCTTTTGATCTTTAAAGCATACCCATGTCTGCCAGGTTCACAGCCTTTGGATACTGATACTGCATCTTAAAATACTCCATTGAATGTTGTTTTATTAATGAAGATGACCTTGATTACTCCACAGACTTTAGCAGAATTGAATACTGCCTAAACAAAAATGTTCTGCAGATGTCTTGTTTTTATCTTTTTGTACTGAGGCAGCACATCATCATGTGACTTGAGAGGGTCAGTCAATTAGATCAGTTGCCACAAGTTGTGAACTGCTTGTTGCCATTTGCTCATATATTAAAACACTCAAATGTTGACATCAGTGGATAACAAATTAGCATAAAGAATTCCGTATTAGCTCAGAAATTAAATGCAGGAATTCCAATTTAATCTAAATTAATTACTTTCAATCAACTTTGCAGTCATGAATGAATGGGAATAAAAAAGTGTGTGAGATGTTAATGAATATCCTTGGAACAAGAAATCTGGTATTATCTTGAAGTATTTCTGAAATAATATTCGTATTGATTTTCTTTAAATAGTCCTTGTTAACAGAGATATACTGACTGTGTCAAAGGATGTGGTATGTAATTTTATTTTGTGTTTAGCTGCAAAAAAATTAACACTGTGTTAAAAGGATTGGAGATTTGTACCCTTCTGTGGAAGGCTGACCATAAATTGTGCAACTGTTATGTTCTTTGAGGATTCGTGGTTTGAATTTTATTCAGACCTTAGAACATACCTTTTTCAGATTCTCTTTATATGCAAGATGGTGTTTGCTGTTTTCTGGTTTCTTAGGTATCCTGCACCAGCCTGATGTTGTGGACCAATGAGAGTATTTTAAGAACATGCTTTGGATCAGAAAAAAATTAAAGTCTTTTGGCACATGCTGATATATATATATATATATATTTAATCTGGTGATGTTACATAGTTTTCTACTTTTTCAGAGAAAATGGATGTGTTGGTAAGGCTTTTAAGGCCTTGAGATAGTCTGCCATGGATGAGTGTTGAGTTTTTTAATATATATATGTTTTTTTAGCCTATTTACATGTTCTCTGGATTAATGGACTGCAGTTCTCATCAGGTGTACAGTGCTTTACAGGTGTTTGTTTTCATGATGGAGGACATGTGTTTATCAGCTTCCTGTGTTGCACATTAATGATTTGTTAAAACTGAGTACAAAAGATCCTGGGAACTCTGACATCATTGTCATACTCAGTTCAGAGAGCTGTACATGAATGGTTTTTTTTTTACCTTCCTGCTTCTTGGATGCCCCCAGCCCTGCCTTGTGCTCTAGGTGCAGTGAGTGATCCATCTCTCCACATACTCTTCAAACCCTCACGATTTGCTGTCTGAGAGGCTCAGTAAAATTAAAAGAGAAGGCCTGAAAAGCTGACTTTGTAACGGGAAGCAGCAGTTTATGATGTAGTTACTGATGATCATTTAGGAAATGACTAATGATTTTGTTTAATGACTTTAAGCTCCAGGTGATCACATGAAGAAACAATAAAGGTGTTTGTTCCTTCTTCCCCACGTGCCTCCTTTTTTTTTTCCCTCAGGATTCTTAGCAATCTTTTCAAGGGAAGCTGGAAATGCGTGTGGAGCACACTGTTCACTGTAGGCAGGTCTGTTAACTCAGGCGCAGAGGATTAACTTGAGTTGAAAGAGGAAGGCAAGTTCTAGTCTTTAAAATATTACTAGAGCAGCAAGTAGTGGGTAATAGTTAAAAGCAGTAATTGGAGAATGCTAAGTAGGATCAATAATCAATTCCAGATGGGGTCATTGTGTACTGGAAAATCTGCAGTTGAAGAGACCTTAAAATTCACTAGCATGCTTTTTTCTCTGAGTCTCATATATTTGAAACCCATCTCCATATTACCTCCATAATAAATACTCATGTAAGCTGTATTTTGAGTTTAAATTCAAATCCCATCTTTATGCATAATTCATATCATAGGTGTTCAAAAGTAGGTGTAGCAGAAATAAAACTGAGTGAAAAAGGCAGTTTTATTCATTACTATGAAAAGTTGTTCACAAGGTTAGATTGATTGACAGTAGCATAAAGAGAATAATCTTTTGTTTTCAGAGAACCATTAATTTCAAATGAGAAAAAAAAAAAAACAAACCACCTTTTCCTCAGCACAACAGTATCTTTTTGACCATCTGAATATTCAGCTTGTCTAGCTAGAGTGCATTAGTTCATGTTAATGCACAGTGATTTCAGATGGTTTATATTAGTCTATTTTTATCGTTCTTGCCACATTTATGTATTAGAGAAAAAAAAAAAAAGGAAGTAAAATATTTTAACATCTTCACATTCTTTTCCTGCATGACTTTAGAAAGGATGAAATGTCATTTATGATGGAAAAATTGTATTAGATGCATTTCACTTGGAAATGACTGTATAAATAAGAAGTGGTGAAATTTATTTTTTACATAAATAGCCCTACAAATCTTACTTTCTTTTTACTGTCAGTCCTTATTCTGTGAACTGGTTATATTTGCTATTTGTGAGTTAACAGGATAAATGTATACCAGTTAGCCTGTTTCAATAGTTTGCCATGGTTCTTCTTACGAACCATGTGTCTGGACTGTATTGAATACCTAGTAACACCATTTTATTGTGTTTTTCTCCAGTCACAGCTGAAATAGAATAATGATGACTAGCAAGATGTGTTAGTCACCAAAATGGCGTGTGGCCGTTAGAGGACTGTATTTAATTCTTTAGAGTCATGCCTGCTAAAGTTTGTTTTATCCATATATTTTTTTAGATGGCTTAATTGTCAGATTTGAGAAACTTCAGCATTTTCATCCCATGATAAATATTTTGGCATTTGTCTTTGTTTTGAGTTAGAATGAGTAATTGAAGTACTGACACAATATGGATAAGGGATGGTTTCACAGCATGGAGTTTTTCAACAATTTTGAATTAAAATTTACAACCCCTTTCACATTTTATATTTTGTGTTAATTAAAGGCATTCTTGACTCAAAATAACCAGATTGCAAGAATGAAGTATGTTCATCTCTGTATCATGGCGCCTTATGAGGATTTTGAGTCAGGTCCCTCTTTTAACTGTGTTAACCTTCTGTTTTTGGCTCCTGCTTGGACTGTGTTTTACATGTTACACTAAAAGTGATACAGTTTTCATGTCATTTATTTTCTTGCTGGAACATAGGGAGTTTGCAGAAGTTGTGTTTGTGTACTGCCCCCAGTTATAAAATTCTCAGACTTTTCTAATAAGGACAATAGACATTATTGAATGGAACACAATCATATTTGCCTTTTTCACAGCTGCTGTCTTGGTAGTTTGTAGCTGACTAGTTGGTTGTTGCCCAAACTGTATGTTTTCCATTTTCCATCACTTTTTTGCAATTGATGAGATTTTATAGCAGAACTCTTGTTATTTGTCTATAATGCATGACTGTGCAGTTAACACAGCTGAGTTTTATCCCTTTTCTCCTGCTTCTCTTCTCCAGGTAGTAAGTACAGACTTTTTCTTTCTGATATTGTAGCTCCCTGCTGTACTTTCAATACCTCCACAGCTTTATTAGCAGCAAACTGAATCCGCATACTCAAAAGTTTATGCCAAAGCCAATAATTAATAAATAAGATATATAGCAAACCAAAGGAATATTGCTCAAACATGCATGTCAGGAAAAAAACCCAAAACAAATCACTTAAGCAACATGCAGTGTTTTTCTGGTGAGCTTTTGATGAAGGTTAGTTTGCATAGGCACATTTTCTTTAGAGGGAGAAAAAAAATCCATAAAAGCAAATAGCTAATAAAAATATTCCCTTCTATGCCATTATCTGACTCAAATTGAAATTGAAAAATATCTAAATTCTTGCAGTATTGCCCATAGCAAGGATGAATCTCTTCCTTTATGATCTTTTGGTGACTCCTAGCTCCTTTAGCTAAGGGCATCTAGGGCTCTTGCCTTCACTCTCCCCAGCTCTAAGTGCTTTCTGTACAATGCATTCTCAATCATCTTTATGCAAAGAGGAAGAAATAATCTCCTCTGTATTTAATGGGTACAACTTGAGAAGCTGCAAAATTGGTCATTCAACACCTGTCTCTTTGCTATGAGCACCAAATAGTGTAATTGGTGTGCTAGTCAGAAAGCTGACAGAAATCTTGATGTTTCAGTACAAGCAGGGGATTAGTTTCCATATGCATATAGGTATCTTCCTCCTCCTGTTTTTGGAATGTGGATTAAGTGTGTATAAATGTAATGGTTCCTAAGTGTAGAAGGATTCAGCTCCAGTAAATCTGTCAAACAAAAAAAGAAAAATAGCAAGTTTTTACATGGCACTTGAAAATTTCATGGCTCTGTTAGTTATGGGGTTTGGTTTGTCCTCATTTTTTATCCATCCCACATAATAGTTGCAGTTGTGAAAAGTGACTCAACGGTGACATAAAAGGCTTGCCTTCACACGTGTTAGGCAAAATCCCTTTCAAACTTATTTGTAAATATTTCATCTGAAAATATACTGTAGAGAAGCTGGGTTTCCTTACTCCCAACAGATGGTGCTGGGAAAAGGTTACAGTAGTTCTACAACAGAGAACCACAGCTGTGAGCTAGAATAATTCACTTACATTTAAGGAATGCGTGCAAAGGAGGAGAGGAGTACCTTGACCATGATTACAATGAAAATTGTAATTTAGAAGAAAATATCCAAACCTCTGTTAGTTCTGTAACAGCCTTATAATACGAGCAAAGGAAGAGGAGAAATGTGCCTAAAATTGGTATGTGATGATTTTGTGAAAGAGTCTGTAAGACATGGTCACCCATATTATCAGAAATGTCTTCATGACTCGGGAGAGTTCTTCCTAGTTATCTTTAGGATAACTGCATTGATTGTCAGTATCCTCTTGTTGGTAGCACTAAGTTCAGTATTGTTCTGTTGACATCACCAAAGGATCAGCCAAATTCTCCTAGTCCCTTTCTTATCTCAAATTGAAATCAAATTCTCTCCAGGGGTCAATGTGCTTTCCTACATCCTTAATGCCTGACTAGTGGAAAATGTGCATAAGTGCAGCTGTTCCTCTTGGAGATGAACAGGTAATGCACTGGATAGGTGTGTTTTTGTGTTTAAATGAAACTTGAATTGGCCTTCAAATTCAAGTGGGAATAAATTCTGATGATAGTATGGATATCTTTTTCATTCTGATTGTGGAGACATCTTGTTTGGAAACATTGTTTTCAGAACTTTCAACCATTTCAGATTAATGAGTACATATGTGTTTGTAATGCAGTTTAAAATGAACTGATCACCCTGAATTATTTGAGTCTTTATAGTGTAAGAATGGTGGTGCTGGGGTCAGATCAAAGGACTACTTGGACCAGTTTCTATCTCCACCTCTAGTGATGAGCACTAGAAAGGAGTGCAAAGGATTGTAAAAATATCTCTCCTTAGATACATGCCTAGAACAATCCCTCAGCCTTCAGAAACTGAAGCTAAACCTGAACCTTTATCTCTGTTCCTCATAGCAGAACAGTAAATTTACATGCAATGCTCCAGATGTAATGTAGAACCACAGAATGGATGAACCTGACAGGGACCTCTTACAATCATCTAGTCCGACCTCCCTGCTTAGGCATGGTCAAGTTAGAGGAGGTTTCCCAGCAGTGTGTCCATGAGAGTTCTTAATAGATGGAGATAAAATAGATGGAGATGTTCACACAATGCATTTATACATGGGACAATGCTTAATACTTCCTAACAGTTCTTGGATTTTGTGGAACTCCTGTATAGATTTCAAGATTTCCTTGCTTGTGATAATAGCTCAAAAATAGTCTGTTTAATATGTGAAATTAGGATTGTGTTCAATATTAATAATTTTATATTTCTTTAATGGAATTTTATCTGTCATTTAATACCCCATCACTGAATCAAGGTAGAGTCTTCTTGCAGTTGGGCAGAAAAATAATATTATGAAGAACTTTGATTATAAAAAATCCCAGCCAACTAATGTAAACTCTTTTTCATCTCAGCTCTTGTATTGGCTTGTTGGGTGGCAGACACCAGCTCTGGACTATTAGACTTATTGACGAACTCTCTGCACTATGTAAACTAAACTTATTCCTTTTGTATCACTTAACCAACTACTAATTCATTGCTTCCTTCTGTGGCTTCCTCTAGAAACTGTTTTGAGGAACCTTGTCTAGTAACTTTTGGGAATCCAAGTAGATTAATCAGTCAAATCTTCATTATTCAAATCATTGCTGAATCTTTCAAAGAAGTTCTGTGGATTTTGAGATGTGGCTGCAGAAGCCGCATTAATTCTTCCCCAGGCTATTACACATATCCATATAACCATAGGTCATGCTATTAGAGTTTTAAATTACCTCAACAACATAGAGCAAAAGTACAGTCCTCCAGTTCCCTCGGATAATTGTTTTTAAAAATTTTTGTCAAATTTGTTTTGGTACAGTCTAAAAAGGCTAAGTAAGTGCTGTACAAGAGCTTACTTAATTTGAGCTATTTCATCTGTGAGTTCAAATTAATCCTTGAACTGAGTCTCAGCCAGTGCCCATAATGTGCTGTTGGTCATTTTATCTGTTTTTTACATAATGTCTTCTGCCTCTTCTCTTTTTTTTCCAAGATTTTAATACCTTTTTTTCCCTCCATTTGTCTCTGATTAAAGAAAGATTTTAACACTGGAAAACCCTCACTTTTTTCAACATCAGATATATCAGTCTACTACTGTTAAGTAGACACAAAATCTTTACAGAATTAAAATTTTGCAATCATTGTGCAGCCACTGCTCGCTGTGTTTTGGCCATTCTGTGCTGCAGAATGATGAAGAGATTGCCTTCAACAAAGAATTTCTTTAATTCAGTAAAAAACAGGTAAGAGGTTACTCTCCTGCCCTGTGAGGTAAATGTCTGTTAATAGTAGATGTGAGGGAAGAGTGAAGGAGAAGCTGCTGGTCATCATTGCAGGATTTCATCCTATGCCTTCATTTTACTGTACGTTAGCCCAGTTTGGGTAAGGTGAAGGTCTTCATATGTTTTTAATGTTTTTTATGCCTGTCCACATATTGTTAGCTCCTTTAAGTGCAGCTAAGGAGAAATGTATCTGACTAAAGATAAGCTTAAATTTTGTGAAATTATTCTACATTCCCATGCAGTGACTAATCAGTTAATTTGTCTTTCTGATGAACTGTGCAAGGGATAGACCATTTTGGAAAGCTGAGCGATAGAAGTTGGGTTCCTGCCTAATAGGCAGATTGAGAAAATTTATTTGATGGTATAGGCTTAGTTTTTGATATAGAAATGGTGAATCAATATTATGAGTCCTCCATCAAATTACTGTTTTTCAGTGCTGCTGTAAATTATTTATGTAACAACTTATTTGTATAGCTTATAAGAGAAGTGCATGTTGCTGAATGGCTGAAAAAAATGTTGTCATTATTGGACAGTGAAATTTATGCCCAAATTGCTACCATTTAGCCTGACTAAGCTATGTAAGGGCCTTTCAGTATCTACTTATCAGTAATTTTGATGATAGCTCATTGGCTTGTTAGTCCTTTCTGTCAGGTTACGTTGTCTCAGCTTTCAACTGTGACCTGATATTAGAGTATTAGTTTTGTTGTAGAAAAAAACTCCCTTTCACTTAAGTACTTGTAGGTAAAACAGGTAACAATGTTGACAGAAACTAATCCTGTTTAGCATTGTCCCTTAAACAATAAGAGTTGAAGTTGTGAACACTCTGTAATTCATGCAACTTCCTTAAATTCATGTGTTCACACACATGCAGGCAGGCACACCCTCAGAGGGATGAGAAGGCAACTGGCAAGTTTTTAACATGTGATGGCTTTTGTGATTCCTTTTGCTGTCGGATGAATGGGAACCACCAGAGAGTGTGCACTGATGAAGATGGAATGAATGACAAGTACTTAGAAGCCTAATTAATGTAAGACTTATTTTTATTTGGAAGTGTTTGTCCCAGCTTATGTCAGTGATGGACAACATGGCATTCTGAATTTAGCAGAAAAGTCTCTCCAAAGTGCTGGAAGCTGTCAGACACAACGGTGCTTGAGGCCCAACAGAGATGGTAATCTAAACATTTTAAATTTTGCCTGGATAGAGTCATAGAATTACTTACAGTGGAAAAGAACCTTAAAATCCTATGCTTCTACCTAATGCTGCCACATTCACTGCCAAACTATGTTCACCACATCTCAATGTCTTTGAAGTGGCAGGGTGACCATTTTCCCTTGATTTTGCGGGCGATTCATTCTGCTTTCCATGTCTGTCTTGAATCTCAGGGGGCTGGGTACCCCAAAGGACTCATGTGGTGTGGTGCAAGTGCTCCTGACACTAGCCAGTGAGCACAGGGAATGCTCAGCTTTCTTCTGTGCCTGGTCAGGTGAAGGACTCAGTTGAGCTCCAGCGGTTGTGCAGAGCAGTCCCTCAGGGACTTCCTGTGCTTCCCCAAACCTGACATACTCCAGGAATCAGAAATTTCTGAGGCATTGTCAGCACCCCTCCTTTCCCACCTAATACAGAGGTGGTCAGAAGAGATGCTTGGGATTGAATCTGCCCTTTCTTTCATGCATGTGTTTCAGTGACTCCACATCTCTTCTCAGAGGGTCAAACTTCTGCCAACAGCTGCTGTCCATTATTGCAAGTAAATGTCCAGTAGTAGCTAAAGGTCACTTGACAATTTCTCATCTTCCTCCAGCTAAACTCTCTTTTTGTGCCATCTTCTTGGGGTCACCCTTCTCATAACACGATAGAGGATAAAAATCCTTTTTTCCCAGTTGCCACACTGCTTCCATAAGCACTCCAGAAAGGAAAGCCTTTGTGAGAATATTCTTCCTTACTTTTAAGTTTTTCAAAGCAAATGCAAAGACTTACCCCTGATTTTTCCTTTTCCACAACCTTGATTTGTGTTAGAACTTTCTGCTGCTGGGAAGTAATACATTTTAATCTGATCCCTCAGTCATTCAGAAATGAACACTTTCATAGATTCCAAAAGAAGAATTATTAATATCAAATGAACTGACCTCCAAAACTTGAAAAGGAGATTGGAAAATGAAATGAGCATTATGATGCTCAGAAATTGTTTATTGTAGAGTGTCAGACTTCATGGAAGGCTCTGCTTTGAACTGGTAGTCATATCAAAACTCGCCCTGCTGTGTTGAGATAGTTGCATTCAAACTCTGATACAAAGTACATGGTTTAAGTGTATCTTTCTTTCATAAAATTCTAATGTTCCAGACTCTACCTAAGCTGTTTAAAGTATCTTGAAAGACTAACACGAAGTATGAAAATTATTAGTTGGTCATGCAGATTTTTGCCTCTGTGTTTCCTCTGACAGGATTGGGATGACTAATGTGATGGTTGTTCATTGATTTTACACCCACCAAGCCCCACTCCACCCTCAAGTATGAGCTGAATGTACCACTAGAACTGATATTTTCTGACTTTGAAGATTGAAAAGCTGTAGATACGTCAGTGTTCTTTCATCCCCATACAGAGTGCTCTTCAGCTTAGACTGCCAGCACAATCATTATGAAAAAAAGCTAATTTGTTTTACTTAAAGTAAATTTAAAGTAAACCCTGTTGTGTTTCTTTTGTTTGCTTGTTGGGCTTTTTTTGCATTTTGTTTTGTTTTTACATTACAAAATGAAATCTTTTACAGATCTTTTACACCTGGTTTTTTGGTTGTTAGTATTTAAGAATTTTTTGCCATAATAGCATGCACTCAGCTTGATACACAACAAAAATAACATAAAATACGCTTTCACATAATGAACATTCCTAAAATTTCCTTAAGTTTGGTTTCAAAAACTGTCTTCAGCCTTGCTTTTTTTACTTCACTGACTGATAGTGAGAAAGTAATAGCTGGAAAGCTGTCTTCATTCAAATGATTGTTTAGGTAGGCACAGTTGTTCTTGTTAAAGACAAATACTCAAGTGGAAGTCAGAGTACTTGGAAAACAGACTTTGCACATCTGCCTGCTACTCTACAGTAAAATTCCTTGCTCACTACTTCTGCAGGGAAGAACTTTGTTGTACCATCTGTGTGTTTAAATGGATGATGATTCTTCTTGTGCACTGATTCTATCCTTCTCTTCCCCCTGCTTAGCAGACTTCAAGTAGGGGAATGGTGTTTGTTTCTGCTACACACCATGTGAGTTATTTGGAAAGCCCAAATAATCATGATTCTGAAAGCTAAATGAAGACCTGGAAAGCACCCTTGGTGTTTAGATGTGCAAGTGAAGATGTCCAACAGGGCTACTGGTGATATTTTTAAGGAAGACAACATGCACATGAACTGCCACGAAGCTCCCTTTGGCAGAGGAGGATGCAGAGGTGCCACTGTCCTGGAGCCTCTGAACAGAACTATGGCTCTTCCTGTTGATTTGCCACCACAGTAACTCCCTTCTCCAGTGAAATGTGCCCATTCCTGCTGTATTTACACCTCAGAGATACAAAGCTGTAAGATGACACCAACAAAAAATTTATTCATTTGTTTGTTTTTTCAAAATGTCTTTTTTTTACAGACTGGAATTTCAGAGTGCATGTGGAATATGTCATGGCTTTGTTTATTCCAAATAGCTTGATTGCTTAAGGATCAAGTAGTTTCTCAGTCTTCATGCTCATTGCTACAGACAAAAGCCTATCATCTTGGAAATATCTTTCCTGCACATCTCTAAGGGGCAGTTTCATTCCGTTATTTCAAATATCTTGAGGAAGGAACTTTCAGAAAACATTACCCCATTAGAAATATAGGCCCATGTAGAATGAATGCACACACACACACTCATACATGCACCACTTCTGCTGTTTTTCCATTAATTTTTAAAAAGATAATAGGTTTTCAGAGTCTTGTCAGAGAACATTTTTAATGCCTTTTACAAAATGTATTCATTTTAGTTGCGGTTGAATATTAAAATCTACAGGTTATTTTATTTATTTATTTTGTTTTTTTTTTTTTTTTATACAGATACTTTAAACTGCTCTGTACAGTCTCTGAAGTCGTAAAAGGGCACAACAACCTGTGACAAGTAGGACAAATCACTGCATTAACCTGCAGTAAGCATGAATTAGAAGATCTGTTGGTCAATTCCCTAGTACTTGGATTTCTCCCCCTGCATCCTGCTTGCCTTTATTGCTGGTCTCCTCTGTCTCTTCCCTTCAGCAAGGGGCTCAGGAACCCTGGATGACTGGAGAATCAAGGGCCCAAGCAGAAGGTGTTGCTGCCCCTCTTTGGGTGTGCCTTCTGTGTCCCTACAGCAGTGCTGGCCCCAGCATTGCAGCAAGCACTCATAACCCAAAGATACCTGACTCGTTTCTCTTCCACTCTGAATCTCATCCAGGATGATGGTGTGCCTCACCTCTTGGGAATGATTTGGCTTGAAACGAGAATATACTATGAGAAGTATACTCATGAGAATGAGTATACTATGAGAATATACTCATTGTAGACCCAGAGACCTATTATCATAATCATAATTATTATTACTATTATTTATTTATATATTTGTTTAAATTATTGTTTTTATGATTATTATTCTGGAAAGCTGAAACTGTGAGTTTCAGTAATTTTAGTTTTCACTGAGGCTGCAGTAGTTGCAGAACTAAAATTTCAGTGATGTCGAGGATGAAAGATTCCTCTGCTCTACTCGATAAGCTTCACAAGGTGACTTATTAATGAGTTAGTTGATAGAGAGTTTCTGTGGTAAGTGATGTTTTCCACAGCCTGGCACAGAGAGATACTGTCGTTGCCTCTGTCAACACCATTCTGTGTGTCAAATGACTGCAGATGCTTGAGTGCTTCATATGCACACATGCATTAAGAGACATATATCAACTTCTTGCGTATGTAACATTTACTTAGTTTTCACAACAAATTGCATTGATCAGCCAAGGCTGGGTCTTTTTCATGGCCCTAGAGTAAATAAGGGGACTTAAAAGTAGTAAAAGTCCTAGTGTAGTTATTCATATGCTGACAAAAAAGCAGCAGTTTCAGATAGAATGATGGAGGCCAAATCCATTATGCTGAAGGATAAGATTTATTTTATTTTTGTGGTGATTACATTACCTTGAATAATTCCTTTTGAGCGAAACTGCAGCTTACATGTTTGTTGGTAAAATATTGCAAGTCTGATACATCTGAGGTGGTTCATGCTATTGTATGGCTGAAAGAGCTAATTAATTTTGTATTTAAGTGTATTAATTCTCCCTGAAGTACTTCAGGCCCATAAGAATGTATTTTTGTCCTCAGGGTAGCCTGCAGAGTGATATTTGAGACAGTGTTCACGCAGGTTTTGTACCAAAAACTGCAAGATCTTTATAGGTAGTTCTGAAATGCATAGTGCATTTCTCTCTTCTGTTTTTTATGCTGTTGTTTGGATTTCCTCCTAGTAGCTGTGCTTCATTGTTGCAAGTATTTACAGACGTTTCCATGGGGTACTTGCTCTGTATGATTGCTGTCTCTAAGGTGGTGTTTGCATGTACTCATATCTTTATGACATTGTCCCTTAGCTCTTAAACAGTCATTTTGTAGGAGTTGCTAATGGCTGTTTGTAGATACTTATGAACAAAAGCCAAAGCAATAAACCGTGTCATCAGACATGCATACAGGTCTGTTTGAAGGAAGGGTTTTTGCAGAAGAAAAGGTCTTTGGGTTTCATGAAATGAAAGTCATGACTGGCTGACTGAAGCTATGCTGTCTTGTATTTATTGAGGACCATGGTTTCTGCTAGCGAGTTATGTTTGTCTATGATGTGACTCCTGTGGCTCACGAGTTTCCTTTTACAAAAGCTTGTAGTGTGACCACAGCTAAGCTCTGTTCTTTAAAAACAAAAATATCTGCCTTCAGTCTTTCAGCTGGTTATAACCCTAGGGAAGAAAGACTTTCTTTTTGCTTTATATTTAAGTCTTCTATATCTTTCTCAGAATGAACTTCTGACACGAGTAGACTTATGTGGTACCCTTACCAAATGCTTGTGTGGAAATCAGTAAAAGCACATTGCTCTATGTCTGAAAGACTAAAAAAATCCAGTTTCTAAAGAATGGCAAATGATGGAGGGCACTCCAGAGTGCCAAAACCAACTCAAGGTGCAGTAGCATACAGCATTAAGTTCTCCTTGTGTAAGCAGTAGTTTGCAGGAAACTGTCTAAACAAAGGTAAATTTTAATATATCTGTTTGCATGAAATACAGAGAAACTGTGGAGCTGTCTCTAAATTTGCCAAGATTCACCTCTGTGCTGAAGAGAGCATTGGTGTGTAGAAAGGCTTGATTCTAGGAATTAACTCCATCTGGGGAACAAAATTTCACCTTCACTTAGAAAGGTACCTGCATATTTTAAGTTAGTCAGAGTGGGGTCTTCCTGACTAGTTCTTTATTTTGTCCAAGTCAGCTTTAATTCTTGTGTTGCTTTCACATGTACTTTCCCAGATTTGGAGAGTCTGTGTTAAAAATACTACATATTTTTATCCTGCTGAAGCAATTAGTGTCCATTAATGGACTCCTACGGTAGCTCCTGAAAACACTGAACAGCATCAAACAGAGGAGCAGACATGGGACTGGTGACACATCTGTCCATCTGTACAAAACATAACTATTTTTAACTCTCAAGTAATTTTTAACTATTATTTCAATGTGTTCACCCAGCATTTCACTGACCTTTTTCTCCTAGACTGTTGCCCTTTGTTGTTCCTGGGAAGGTTGTATGAAGGTGAAAATGTGTAGCATCTGCTGCCTCCATTTGTAAGGAGGCGTATTACATATAGGAAAAAATTTTCATAATTAATTGCTCTTAAAAAATGAAAGTTTGTGGAAGAAAGGGCTTAAACATGTGCCTTGTAGAGACTTCATGACTGTTTTTTTTGCCTCTCTGGACCAAGTATCTGGAAAACCCTACTTTTGTTTTCCCTCATAATTCTCTCTTACCTTTGACTGTTACTGTTTGCCCTGTTTTTTCAGCTGTGGCCTCTGCAAGCCTTTTTTGTTTTCTTTTGCAATAATGTTCAGTAATATGACCTCTTTGATTTTTGCCGTGTTTGTATCTTTGTTGTTTTGATTGGTTCTTTCTGTTTTGCTTTTTCCTTACTGCAGTTGAGGAAAAATCCAGTTCCCTACACTGGTCTTAAACTTATGGTACTTATCCCCCCCACCCCGGGTTGCATTGGAGTAATTTGCACTGTTGCTCATAGCTGTGTTCTACTAAACTTTACCAAATGCTCTGGCCTTTAACTTGCCTGTCTGTGATCCAGGTTACTGGTTCTGAGTTTGACTTCAAAACAGCAAGCCCAATATTCAGCTAGGTATCTATTATAGCCTGTATCCTATGACTATATCATTGTTTTCTGGTGATTTTTCAAAACCATGTCATATTCAGCATTGAGCAAGTGTAGGCTGTAGACAAACTGCTCTGTTTTTTTTCTATGTTGTTTTCCTTTTTTGTTTTATTTCCTCTTTCATTGCATTTATTTGCATTTCTCTTCCTTGAAGCCATATGCTTAACCTCTTTAGTATAACATACATATCCGAAACATTGCATATAACAGTATTTAATTCACATTGCATGCACACATAGCAGTCAGAGTTTTTATACTGAGTGATATGAGGTGTCATTCATATTTATTATTCACAAGCAACAGAAAGGAACAGAAATAAAGCCATTCCCATGTAACGTTGAAAAGGCTTTTATTTTGTGGTTTGTCAATCAGTACCTTCTCTTTGAAGCTGGAAGGACAGTGATTGTTTATACATTGGTCCTTGATACAGTAGAACTGTCTACTGCAAATAGAGAAAATATTAACTAATTAGATTAATTTATTCATTGGTAGTTACATTGGATTATAATGTCTAGTTAAGAGTTACTGTAATTGTTTTCAGACAGAACAAATGGATACTTTATGGACATATTTGCCATAATTGGCAAATATATACCATTCACAATATACCATGGAGATTTCCCCAGTTTCTGAGCAGTCCGTTAGTAATTAAGACAGTATCTTGTATACCTACACTCATGCATATGAGTTTTCCAAATAGATTCAGGGAACTGAAAGAAACTTAGATTATTTGCAACTATATTTAAAGATAAGAAAGTCAAACACATTGTCAGTATCTTTTGTGTAGAGCATTCTGTCAGTTTTGTTCAATCTTAACAGCCTTTTGTTTCTTTTTCACAAGATACTGGGTGCAGTTATACTCCTGTAAATGGTGAGATGCACAGAGGTAATGTTTCTTCGTGGTTGTTAAGAAAATAGTTCCTGAAGTAGGATAGACTTAGTATTTTACTCTATACAGGGAAGAATTCCAGGTCCTATGAGATGTCACAATTTCTTAATAATTCATATAACCAGTTCTGCGTGTTTCATCTGTGACAGGCAAAAATCCAAGAGTGAAATGGTGCTAGTATCTACATCTGATAGCAGCAAAACGCTTTGGAAGAAAAACCAAAAACCTGTAAAGTCTGGGTAGTTGTAGCATTAGTTACATAAAATTTTTCATTTTACCATATGCTTCTGAATACTACATTTTTGGATCCTTATGAAACTGACAGTGCTTTGGTGTGTACTTCTGATCTTTCTAAAAAATTATTTAACTTCTCATTTATCTAGCTCACAATCTGCCTATTTCAAGATTTGGGAGTCTTTTTTAAGCAGGCACCTCTGTTCTGCTCTGTAGGATATCTCATGTTACAAAAGCCAAGCTCACGCTTCTTACATGAGACACAGCTATACCACTGGTGTTTTACAATAATTATTGTTATTATGACTTCAAATGCAAATTTACCATATCTTTCAGAATATTCTTTAATAAATTTTATTTAAATCTTACTTATACAATCAAAGAATTGTAGATTAGAAAAAAATTTAAAGTTTTTAAGGCCTTATTTTATTGATTGTGGTTCGATGGGTTTTGTTTTGCTTTTGGTTTTGGGGCCTGGGTTTTTTTGTTTGGTTGGTTTTGTTTTTTTTTTGTTTTTGTTTTGTTTGTTTGTTGGGGTTTTTTGTTTTGTCCCCTCCCCCTTTTTTTCTTTTCCCCTTGGGGAAAAGAAAGAGTTAAGAAAAGATTTTAAAAAAGCAGAAATTCACAAAAATAATATTCTCTTTGACAATAATTTGATACCTTGCTTGCATTTCTAGAAATGCATAAAATTATGGATGTTGAAAAGGATTGCTTTCCTGAAAAGCAATATACTTCAAAATACGATCCAATCCTTTTATGAGGGTTATGTTAGAAGCTTTTAATATGGTTTCAGGTAGTGTTTTTGCCCTACACTGTGAATATAAGGTTTAAGGTTCTTAAGCTTTAATATAACTTTTCCTGAGTTTCCTCTATATAGAAACAAATTTCACTACCTGTAGTTCAGACAAAGGATGCTTTTATTGAGGTTTTTCTGCTCTAAATATTAAAGAAGGAAGGAAGAAAGGAAGGAAGAAAGGAAGGAAGGAAGAAAGGAAGGAAGGAAGAAAGGAAGAAAGGAAGGAAGGAAGTGTTTTTGTAAGAAATCTAGATGAGAGAAAAAGTTCTTTACAAAGAAACCTGAAAAGGAGAGCTGTGTTACCTTCAGTTTTTAAAGGAAGAGACACTTCTGGAGGAACACTGTGTAATGCATATGCAGCTGATCCTAAAGTGGTGCCACAGCAGTACAAGTGTTATGACATCTACAATAATTACTTTCACATTCTGAAGGTGCTCGTGGAGTGGTTGCTAGTACTAATATGCTATTGTGTCGTTAGCAGCAGAACATTAATGGTGAACTTTTCTAATTTATAACACTGCTTTACAATAGCTGTGGGTTTGTTCATTGTGTTTTGTTTTCCATACAGAAAATGCTACAGAAAAGAATTATAAAGAGCCTATTGATTTGTTCAGTGTAGATTTATTAGTTGGCATACTTCAGGCATTCAGGTTCCACCTGAAATTAGTCCAGCATAAGCTTCTGCTTCTACTGACCATGAAGAGCAGATTCCCTGTCCTGTGGATGGCATGTAATTGCAATATCCGTGCACATCCCAAGCCTTTCTTTCTCCAAGGCAATGAGGAACCCTTCCATTATACCAACTTCAGAAATAATCGGCTAGAGATGATACAAAATGAATCCTAAGTGGTTCATAATATGGACTTCAGTAGAGATGCAAACAACTGTCTAAATTTGCTTACAAACAGTGACCTCAAATACAGTAGCTACTGTTTATTTTAAGTTGCAGTTTCAGAAGCTGGTGTGGTGTATTGTGAGTTAACTTCCCTCAACCTACATGTGTTTGACTCCTATTATTCAAAAAATTAACTTCTTTGTTTTGTAATGCAAGTAATTAAATAATTGTAGCTCTGACAAACTGTGAAACTTGCTATCTCCTCTTCTCCAATACCTGGTCTGTAGTGGCTGTTTCTGTGATGTAGGTCTCACGTGGATGGAGCAAAGAGGAAAGGTGTAATATGCAGTGAAAAACACAGGAATGTTTATAAAAACAGATTTTCATATAGTCCTATAAAACTATAGCATCAGGATGATGATATGTACACTTCTAACATTTTAAGGCAGTAGATAGTGAAGTGAAAGACCTCATTCATTCAGATTATAAATAAAACTTGAGAGTAGTCACCAAGTGTCTGTCCAGTCTGTTTACGAGAAGAGCAGACAGTTGCATAATTAATATTACCTTAAAAGATTTACCAGGGGGACGTATTCTCAAATACATATATACTTACACTGAACAGTGATTGGAATAAATCTGTCACTTGAAGTTAAAAAATTCTATGAAATTACAACAGCCCACTCAATGAGGGTCTGATTTGAGCTGAGAAAAGGAGATATATAGTCCTTTAGTAATAAAGTGCAGAAAAAGACAAATAGAAATACTTGAGAAAGTGCAGACAGCAAATAGGTGAGCGAGTTAGTCAAGCATTTGCTCTCAGAATAAATTTTGTTCTTTGGCCTGTTACACTGAACATATTTTTAGTAAGACTGTAAGTGTCCTCAGCTTGTTCTTTCTTCATAATTTCTTGAAATGCTGACTGAGGTCCTAAAAATGCATCGAGCAGAATAACCCCCAGATGGCAAAAGATTAATTAGGAATATGCTTAGAGCCCAAGGCCATTCATGTTCATGCTGCCAAAGTTGTCCAAATTTACTTTCAAAGAAATTTTGAGCTTAAGATCAAAAGGGGTGGATCACAGGAAAAATGGGATGTATTGAGGCCCTGAGTGTTCCAGTGATACCAAGAAAACATTGTAGAAAACGCATCTCTTCCCTTCCTTCTGATTGGATGTATGTCATTCATGGAACCTTTCCTAAATTAAGCTTTGGAGCAGACTCAAAACTATTTTTCTTCAAAAGGGATCTTTGTTTCTGCCTTCATTTAAAGCATTTTATTTATTAGAAGTTTATGTAACTGTACCTATCTGCACTAAATTTGTAGTGAAAAGAAAAGCTTTCAGACTGATCACAATTTTGAAAATTACTGGTTTGTTGTGATCCAATGCTATTTACATGAGACGATTACATGTGAAGGCTGTGCTGCCATGTAGTGGAACCTGGACAGGCTGGAGAGTTGGGCAGAGATAAACTTAATGAAATTCAGCAAAGGGTAGTTCAGGGTGTTCCACCTGGACGGCGATAACCCTGTGTGATAACCCCAGCACAGGTTGGGGTCTGACCTACTACAGAGCAGTTCTGTTGGGAAGGACCTGGGAGTTTTGGGGGGTGACAAGTTGACCATGAACAGCAGTGTGCTCTTTTCAGCCAGAGAGGCCAGCGGTATCCTGGAGTGCATCGGGAAGAGTGTGGCCAAAAGGTGGAGGGAGTGGATACTCCTCCTTTACTCAGAGCTGGTGAGGGCATATCTGGAGTATTGTGTTCAGTTCTGGTCTCCACAGTTCAAAACAAAGAGCTGTTGGAGGGGGTCCAGTGGAGGACACAGAGATGGTGAGGGGTTGGGAACATCTCTGTGAGGAAGAGGGATGGGGGAGCCCTGCCTGGTCAGTCTGGGGAGGGGAAGACTCGGAGGGGATCCCGTGAGGAGGGCACATAAATACCTCAGAGGGCAGTGCCCAGCAGGGAGCAATGGCCTTGAACTACAGCATGGGAAGTTCATCTCAGCATGAGGGAGAACCTCTTTGTGCTGAGGGTGGCCGAGCACTGGCACGGGGAGCCCGGGAGGGCTCAGGGCAGGGAGGGCCCCTGTGTGGAGCCATCCCAAACACACCTGGCCGTGTTGTGGTGTCACCTGCACCAGGTGTGACCCTGCCCGGCGGGGGGCTGGGACTGAGTGATTTCCAGAGATCCCTTCTCACCCGAATGATTCTGTGATTCTGTGAAATTACAGAGATCTGGGGGATTTAAATGACAAAATAAGCTTATTTTTAAGAGTGAAAATCTTCCTACATAGGAGGGTTTGTATAAAAATAGAAACCTGCAAGAAAAGATAATAAAAAGATGTGTGTTTCTTCTCTGAAAAACAGTACTGTGCATAGCACTGTAGAGTTTGTACAGACAGATAAAAAAAAAATCTTTCTGTATTTTGTTGAGTCCTGGATTAAATTTCCTCTGATTTTTATGAAGGAGATTTTTTTTCCCTCCTCCTTCTAGTACTGCTTGACCAATAATAATGACTCTTCACTCTGAACTGAAGCCTGAACTTTTGAAGGCATTCAAGAACTGAAGTCTGTGGTATTGCTCTTATTATTAAAACTAAGCATGGGTTTAAAAGCTGTAATAGATCAGGGTCACGTAGCGCAGTGCAACAGAATATGGTCAGATAAAACAGTATCAGCTCAGTCTTCCTTCTGTTCACCCTTGTGCTGTAGAGTAAAGGTGTAGAAATCTGCCACACTTTCTCTGAGTCCATAGAAGAACCATGATTTCCAACAATCAGCACCTCTGTATGTTGAATAAAATGATTCTTTGCAGGATAAGTGGTTGCAGTTGTCTGCTGCTACATTTAGTTTTAGTTTTAAAGTGCTGTAATGATCAATAAAATTAATTGAATTGTCTTCCTTTCAAAACAGTATGATGCAGCATAGTTGCTTGCATGTTACTGAAAGCAGATGCACCTCACGTGGCTTGTGCTCAACTCCCACAGATCACAGTGCCACTGAAGCAGTTGCTAATGTAATCATGTGATCAGGCAACGAAGGATGCAGATTCCAGGCCTCTGCTGTGAGAAAAGGTGCTTCCATGTAACCTAAAGCACAATTTATTTCAGAAGTCAGTTATTTTTAATTTCTAAAACAGCTTTGCATGGATGTCTTTGATGGATCATCATGGATGTCATCTGGAGCTTTTCAGCACAACTTGTGATTCTGCTGACTTGAAATTTAACTGTTTGCTTCTATGCATTATTTTTTTTTTCTTTAGAAGAAGGATAATTTCAATGATTTATGAACTCAAATCCAAGATCTTTAAATAGGCAGGAAAATTAAAAAGTCAGAGTAATTGCAGATGTGTCTTCTGTCAGTAACTGGCAGAACAGCAGTTATTTAAAAAAGCTGCATGGAGGAGGGGTGGAGGCTGAGCAGCAGTAGATGTCCAGAAAATGTGTGATATGAAACATAGCAGCATTTATATACCTGTCATTCAGAAACCTTATAATTCCACCAAGTTTGGATTTGGGATCAAATCCAACTGCTGAGCTTGCCTAAGTTGTTCTTTTATTAAGAGGCAAGTGAGATATGTTGATAAGGCTTTCCTAACTCAAGTTAGGCAAAATCAGTTTTATCATTTTTAGAAGCAAGGCTCCCCTACATAAAAAGTGATGTCAGCAAATTGTATTTGAATCAAAGGGTGAGATTAATTGTAGTTATTTCTACAGCATTGTGTGTTTATGTAGCAGTGTATATACATTTATGTTGCAGATCTGGAACAGATGTGTTCTGGACTCCCCAGATGCTTTTCCTGAGGGCATTGTTTGGAGCATAATGAAATTTGAGCATAAACTGGAGAAACAGATAATGAATAATTACAGCACTTTAAAACCCATCTCAGTAGTTGCTTGTCTTCAGCATCACTTTATAAACCAGTCATCATCAGAATAAACCAGAATGGTCGTCGAAGTTTACATTCCTCACCCCCCTCATCAGCCGTGGCGCTGGCCAAGGTGCTGAGCTCAGGAAGGGACCGAGTGGGGTCGTGGAGGGCGTGAGAACCTCTAATGCTGGAGCACAAGAAAAGTCACAGCTCTTGCTAGAGGAGAAAGAGGAAAGAGAAGGCTGTTTCTAGTGGAGAAACTGAGAAAATAAGGATTGCTACGTGGTTCTATTAGTTAATAGCCTTTGTAAGTAAGGATAACACTGCTGTGCAGAAGAATTAAGGAAACTGAAAACTTTGTTAAACTTTTTAGGTAAATGGCTTTAATTGAATTTAAACATTCTTTTGATCTGGATTGTTGCAGAATTGCTGCTATAATCATTTCAGCTGTGAGTTGCATGGATATTTGTAGCAGAAGAAGGTGGTGGGCGTTGGAGGTTATAAGTAGTAGGAGAAAAGGAGAAGGAGCAAATAATTACAGCTAGTCTGCATCTGAAACACGTTTAGTCTTGTGCTTACTGTTAAGTGAGAGATTAATGTTTATACATTTTCCTTAAGTTAAATGGTAAAATGGCATACCTAAGCCATTTTTTCCCTGTCACCTTAGAAACACTTGAAGTCCTATATGCTGACCCACTCTGTAAATCAGGTGCCATCTTCTTTACCCTCTGGAACATTGGTGAGGGACAGTTATGCCAATGGTAAACAATAATTTTTTTCCTACCACAGAAAAAATGTGCTTTGCCCTTACAGGCTGGGAAAACTGGTTTCAAAACTGAAGTTCCTATGTGCTGTGCTGCATGTGAAGAAGTGCTGTCTAGTTGCATCTGAATGTACTAGATGGAAAAGGCAAGTTTGAACACTTTAGAAAAACCTCTTCTACACATCTGTCTGCATTTGCCAAGCCTGCACCTAATTTCTTATGCCTTAACAAATTGGCAGTCAATGTTATCTTTTGATAGCCACTTTTGCAGCCAGCCATTTGTGGTGGAGATCCTTTTCCCTTTAACCTACTGCAAGCTGCTTTTTTGTTTATACTAGAAGATGTGCATAATCAAGGCATTCTGCTTATCTTACTTTACTGTTGGTAATGTAGTTATTAACAAACATCTCCTTTATGAAATTAGAACACAATTTCTTTCAGTAAGCCACAATTAATTACTCATTTTCTTTTGTTAAAACTTTGACAAGAGAAAAATCTTCATGATGCTGTCAGAAAGGAAATCAGTTGCAGAAAGCTGATTGTTTTGTTAACCTTCCTACACTAGTGGGTTTTAGTTGTTGGTCCATTTGTAGGGTCTGAAGTCAGAAGAAATCCTTAGGTCCTCTAATGTTACTGCCTGCCTAATCCACACCATTACATATCATGGAGGCATGCAGATTTTAAGTCCTCTATTGAAGGCAGACCTGGTTTTGTGGCAGTAAATTCTCATATTCCCTTAAGTGAACTGGCAAAACCCAGTTGATAGCATGTTTCTATAAAATGCTGACCTGCCACAGTTCTAGTTGTCACTGTTTAAGCAATTCACCAATTTCACCAGTGTTTGAAATGTGGAAATCACAGGTAATAAAACAAGATCCTATCCTTCTGGGTTTCAGTAAGTGATGTTTCTGAGTCCTTGCAGAGATTAAATATATGCAGACCAGGGCATTACTGAATAAGAGGAAAAACAGCATGAGAAATTATTTAATTAAAAGGTATGTTACTGTTTTACAGGTGCACTTATCATCTCAATATAGTATTTTGATGAAAACTCAATTTATATTCTATTGGAAAGATTTCCAAAATACTGCATACTTCTTTATAGAGAAAATGTTTAAGATTTGAAGTTGCAACAGATCTTTCAAATGTATAAATTGAGTAGTTTTGCTTTTCATGGAAATAATAGACAAAGAATTTGGAACTAAGAAAAGATGAAGGTGCTTGTGATATAAATAATGCCAGTTTTTGTGGCACTCCTTGTGTAGGTGTTAAATAAAACTAATAATTTTAATGACATTTCCAGGTTTCACCCACTACTCCTTTACTGATCACAGTAGGTCTATATTCTACATAACTTTTTAACTCTTCTGATGGTGGGTTTTTCATTTTGTTTTGGGCTTGTTTTTTTTTTTGTTGTTTGGTTGGGGTTTTTTGTGCAGGATTTTCTAGTTACTTTCATCTTAGTTTTAGCATTTTTCTCTGAACTTGAAAATGCAGTTTTACCTTCCTTATTTCTGCACAGAATGTTATTTTAGTGGTTAAAGCAGAATGCCTAAAAGGTGGTCATGTTACTCTTCCTTTTTTGTCCTCTTTTGGTGGTGTCATGGATTTAAGATTGGTTTCTGTTGAAAGCCTCTGGAAGTTTCCCTCCATCCTATAGAGCAGAGCCAATGAGGGCCAGCTCC
>JAWWEE010000085.1:13652183-13665305 GCA_035221455.1 Xenops minutus | reverse complement strand
GAATTAACAAAGTGTTTTTACGTACGCAATTTGAGTCAGACTTTGAGGTTCTGAGATTAAGTAGTCATTATGAAAATATTGGAAAAATTGGTTCAAAAAAAAGCTGTTACTGAAATGACTGAGTCTGACGATTAAAGGTGTGCTGCATTCCCAGCAAATGAGAGTTACTGAAGGCACAGACCTTAGGCTACAACAGAGGTCTATTTCTTCTTTGTTAGATAATACTGTTTAAAGGAAGATAACCTCAAAATAATTGACAGCTCTCTACCAGTGTCTGGAAATGTAATTTTCTTTGTTGTTGACCTAGAAAAAAGCTTTAAGAATTGTGGAGTATATATAAACAAAGGAAGTCTTTGACCTTTGCCTGAAAAACAGCAGAACTCGGTATCACTTAAATGAGTTTCTGCACAGTTATAGTCTTCTTCCAATCATAAGAAATGCAAGCAATCTAAATAGTGATTCAGTTTACTTTTTTATGAATTTATGATGTTTGAAACAAAGTTAATGGTTCATATAACTCACTGAATTAAAGTATTAACTCACATTTTATTTCTTGATTGCCTGATGACATCAAAAAGAATTTGTCATAATAAATTAAATACAGTTCACTGAAGGATGAGAGAACCTCAGATATGTTTAATAACAAGAAAAAAATTATGTATTGTACTGGAGTGTAAATGATGCATAGCAAGGGTGTTCCTTCTTGTTACCCCCTTGGCATGATTAAAAGAAAGTATTTATTTTTGAGTCTCGTGATCCTTGTGACTGAAGAATAATCAGAAACACATGCTTGGATTTAATTTAGAAATGCAGAGCAAAGTCCTGGATTCTCATTTTTCTCCTCTTTCAGTATGCACAGTGCAGAGAAAAATGGAAAATGTATGTCACATCTCCTAAATTCATAGATTTATTGCCTACTGTTTCAGGTGCATTTTCCATTTGTTTTGCAAATTTTTGTCTGAAGCAGAGATTTGGGGTGAGGTTGGGGAGTTCAGCCATCCAAATTTTCATCTTGCTCTGTCAATGCACAGAAGTTACATCCCAGCTGGAATTTTCATCTAAAGCCATACCTGTCTGACTGAGACATGCACAGAATTTAGAACATGATAGATAAAAGGTTTCAGAGTCTAATCAGCCACCTAATTAGTGGTGAGGAGCATTAATTTGCGATGTGCTTTCTGATGGTCTGCTCTCAAATATAGGAATGGTTGTAAGAGAAACCCTCTGAAATGGTAACTACTGTAATTCTGTCTGACAGCTAACCTCCTCACTCCTGATGATTTACTGTGAGCAGTAACATGCATTGCCATGGTTATCATGAGGAATTTGGTAAGCAGCAAAAGTTCACACTGTACCAAAATCTTTTCTGTGGCTTTTTTTCTGTTTAATTAAAAAAAGTGTAAAAAAAAAAAAAAATTGCACCTAAGAGAAAGTGGTTTGGAAAGGAGAAGGTTTAAAACTGAAAAATGCTTTTTTCTCTGAAGTGGTATGTGGAGAGAAATAAGGAGTTTACTTAAGTCTGTGAGTTCAGTTACAGAAAATAATTAAGTGGCTGGCAAAAGCAGAGTGTAAAAACCAAAATCCTAGTTGTAGCGTTTATTAGTTGATTCATACATACCTGGTGAAATAATTTGTGAACTGAAAGCATTTTAAAGAATTCTGGTATTTTTGTCCATGTCTAGCCTGGGGGAAAGAGCATGTTGCTCAAGTAGAAAGAGTTCTGTCTTGAAGAACTTGTGGGATAACTAAAATAAAATAAGGAATATCAGTAGTTTGGCAAAAGGAAAGTTGGGTCATACCCTTTTCCCACAAAGGTCGTTATTTTTTTGGGTTTTTTTCCTTGGAAACACAAGGGTAAGGGAAAACAATACAAGTAGACATAATTTTCCTGTAAACACCATACTTGTCATTACACTGCATTAAATAAAGCAACTGGAAACAGTAAACACCAGTGTTTTGTCACTTTTTGGTTTTCTTTTCAGACAGCACTGGTGATGACTTTTTAAGTAGTTTTTGCATTGCTTTTCTGGAAGGTCTCTTTTATTTTTTATTTTTTCCCCTTCTGCTTTCTTTTTAAATGTACTTTTATTTCATGTCAGTGGTAGACAGAGATGCTGGCTATTAAGAAATCACCTATGACACTTGTGCTGTAGCCACTAGTCCCTTATATAATGAGATTTTGAACTGACAGCCTTCCAAAAAAAAAGTACATTGCCAAGAATATTATAGTTTTTTATAACTCACGGAGTGAAAAGAGTGAACAAGCTGGCAAAGGTAACTCTTTTCAAAGCCAGTAGTAGGAGAAAGTACAGTGCCTGTTACCTGTTACTGAACTCTGAATAAGCCATTCTTAGCATGGTTCAATAATCCTTGTTAATATGTGCAGTGTATATTTCACTGTTAGAAGTGGCAGAACCCTCATTAAAGTTACTGCTCACTGTGTTTCAGCCGTGACATCCACAGCTGGCCTGCTAGGGAAGTGCTTCCAAAAGTACCTACCTAATGCAGTGATGGATGCACAGCTTGTTAATAAACCAGTGGAGTTTAATTAGAGTAAAACCACACAGTGCGTTGTGTAGTCACTCCATAAAAACTGAGAGATACCATGCTTTATCCAGTTGTTGTTTAATGCTAGTGCCGTTTCTCCAAATTAATGGCAATCACTAGTGAGTCTTCTAACAGAGAAATGAACCTCACTTGTTTTGTTTTTTGGGTTTGGTTTGGTTTTTTTTCATTTAAAGTAATATGACTTGAAGAGTACATAACTTCATTCTAGCTGGTGCCTGTAGAACCCATGTTGATTTCCCCAGGACCATTTGATCCACCTGTCTTTTCATCATGGTGTGAGTGACCAATAGCTACTGTAAGATTTATCCTCTCATTACCATGGCAGAAATGCTCTAGTTGACCAATAAAAACAGCATTAATATTAGAAGCACTTACATTTTTATTCAAAAGTAGGGGATATGCTGCAAGCACATTTAAAACTGCATGATATGGCTGGCATGAAAAACCTGACATTTGCAGAATGGCAGTAGGCAGGTAAAGACACTGCATTAAGGGGAAGTGTGCCTACTAAATCAATTGTAATAGTAGAAGATCAAATAAAAACGATTTATTTTTTACTTACATTGAAGTATGGAAGCACAAGGGAACTTCTGTACTTGTACTAAAGGACATGGGCTTGAGGGGGAAGGTTATAGGCACTGTTGAAGGTAGATTGATATTGGACACTTTCCAGCATTCTGCTTTTAAAAGTGGGGGTTTTTTTCAGCCAACAGAATGAGTTTACTTTTATATGGAGAACAGGCAGACAGACGTTCTTTAAGGATGGTGATTTTTCAGGATTACTTAGACATATCTGATTGAATGAAATTTGTACTCTCTACGTTAGTCCCAGCAGCATCTGTCAGACCACAGACTGCTTGGTTGCACAAGAGCTGTGTACAAATCGCACAGTCCCATTTAGACCATATTTTAGTGAAGGCATAATGAGCTGTGCTCAAATGCAAGCATGGTGTTTGATATTTTGGCTTGATGCAGGTGCCACAGATGACATATTTTGTGGGGAATTTTTCCCCTCCAACTGCTGATGTATAACATTGGAAATGGCACTGCTTTTCATACCACTTTCGATGCTTCATTGAGCCTTAAAAAACTGGCATCATATTTAATTCTGTTTTGCATCTTCTCTAACATATTTATTATTAAATTAAGCTGTAAAAAAGAAAGGAAAAAAAAACCCTTAACTATTACCTACTCTTCACTCCACTTTATTCTTTCTTGTAGTGTTACTCATTGTCTAAGCTTGTAAAGCAATAGAGTTCCCCACAAACTTTACTTGCAGTTTTCTGTCTGGCTCTTGTTCTCTGATGTACTTTTTTTTTCTCATTGCATACTCTGTTTACCCAAGCTCTGAAACCCAAAGCCTGGATGCATATTTTCTATTTGCTGCTGCTTCTATTCTGAATTCCCTTTTCTCACTTCCTTTCTTTACTGTACAGCTCTTCACTTGGCATGTCTCCTGGCCTGCTCCACACACTCCCAACACCCCCTCCTCTCACCACCTTATCTTCATTTCCCTGTCTTCTTGCTTCAGCATCCGTCCCTCCTCAGCTTCCCTCTGTGTCTCATCATCTCTGTCTCTCTCATCTCCAGATATAGATAAATATAGATACATGTATAAATGTCCTTCTCCATTTCTCCCTATAATGTCTTCTCTCTCTCTCTTTTTTTTTTTTCCCCCCCAAAAGTCAGCCCTCCCTGTGTTCTTTCTCCTGTTTTAAGTGGTGGTGTGCTGTAGGGAACTTCCCTGCTGCAAGCCCCACACAACATAGCTGCTTTCTCATCACAGTTTCAGCACACATGTTGGTCTGCCCTGGTTTGGCAGAGACATGGTGAGCCAGAGGACAAGAGAGATCCATGAATTTTGTGGTATTGACTGTATCAAATGCTGTTTACTGACCAAGATGTGGAAAGGCTCTGGGTCATGAAAGAAGGGCATCATGGTGACGTTTCTGCTGCTGTTGAGAGTCTTGTGAAGAGATTGCCATGACCTTTATTCAATAAGTCATTACTCTACAGGCTGCAATACTTAGAAAGGGTGGGAGTAATTTCTCTTAATCAAAGACAACTACTATTATAGGCGCCTACGTAAAGCTTCTGTGATGATCAGAGTGAAAACTCTTTCAGGCCATGTTTTACCTGACCTGTTCAAATTGTCCCTAGGATGGAATGAATCATGTTCCAGAATTGCCCATTACTCTCTGTTGTCTGCAAAGGGAATTCAGATGGTTATCAGGGGAAGTAAACACAGGCATTTGATCAGATGAGTTTTGCTCACTGTTTTTGTACAGACTCAGATGGTATTGAGTCAGACAAGCAATTTGATGGTTCAGAACAGGTAATAAGCACTTCGTATAGCATTGCAGACTGTTAGACAAATGGGGCGGTAAAGCCAAGGTAGAGCAAGACTGTACTAATGAGGCATCTGATGAGTCTGCTAAGGAAGAAGTATTGGAAGTCCTATGTTTTAACAAGAGCTGGTATAAATATTGTGCAGAGTTAAAATTATTCAGAGGAGATTAATACTTAATGTCTCAGGTCCTGGTGTTATCTTTGCAGTATCACATTTTTCTAAATTCCCTTGTACTGACTTTGTTTACTTTTCACTTTTTTTCATCTCTAAGGAGGAATAATTCCTTGGATACACTTGAGAATCCTCAAGAGGAGAAAATGTATCTGAAAAGAGCCAACCTAACTTTGAGGCTGTTCTGTTGTTGCTCGTGAAGGTTTTAGCCATTCTGTTAGAATATGTTGTGCTGCTGGCTGACATCATATGTGCTTTGGCTGAATTCTTCATGATTTTATAAACCTCTCCAGTCCCTTTAATGATAAGATGAAGGATTGGTTTGTACTAAGATACGCTAGAGAAGTAAAGGCTTATAAAATCAGTAGAACAGCCAGTTTTGAAAGTGTTGCCATGTACTAAACATTGTCTAGTACTCCACGTAATGGTCTTTAGAAGGAAATCTTAGGCCTTTTCATCATAAGATCAGCTCATGTGTACTGATGTAGCATCAGTAAGGACTAATAGAAGTCTGCCTTTTGAACAATGTTGGTATATTTCATAACATCACTATTTCATGCAAACTTTGTCCTTTTAGATTATCGTGGCTAAAACACTATTATTCCTCTTACAATCACTATATGGAGTATGGTGTTCACTTTATAATATGAGAATTACTTGAAATAACAGTGAGGTCTTTTTTTTTTTTTTTTAAAGTCATGCATAAATTTATGAAATGGAACCAGAGCAGCAATTTTCATCATAGTGTTGTGTAGCACTGCTGGAGTATTTGAGTAAATGGAAATAATGTCATATTACTGCTGTGTACTGCCTATTTCTAGCACTGTAGAGTACAAAAATAACCTTGCGTGTTCATTTGTAATAGCCCTTACAAAATAAAATGCTCCAGCCAAAAGACTGTGAGCCTTCTATAGGCAACCATCTTGTGAATAACTATTTTCTACAGTTTCTGGAACTTAGGTGATTCTCTTTACAAGTGGTCCATGTAATAGTGAACTTTGAGTAAGAGCAAGAAGGTCACCTCTGGGCATTGTTAATACAGTGGCAGCTGCAGGATTGGAAGATTGCTCCTTGTCATCCCTGTCAGGCAGGGTAGCCTGGGAGTTCCAGTTCTTCCATTGGAGAAGGCTGCCTGCCATGGTTCTGTGCCTCTGCCCTCCCTGGGGGTGGCCACTCCTCACTGCCTTGATCTGCTCTCCTCTTCTCTGCCCTGGGAGTTGGCAGAACATGCTTCCCACATGAGCTCTCCCTCTGAGGTGATGCCTCTTAGGGCAGCACTTCTCTTTCAGACTAATGGATGCATTTTTCTGATCAGGAAATAATGAAATTACAAAACCAGACTTCTTTTTTTAATAATCTCCTCATTTCTTTTAGTTCAGTAGAGGCAAGGGGATTTAATTTATCATAGTCAGTGTTTTTTATTATTGATCAAACTACAGTGCTATAAACCAGGCAGCAAGCTAATTACCCATAAATATTTGTGGGCAATTACTGTTAACTCTTTGCAAATTAAAACCACTCTGGTGGAAAAACTATGAAGCTCTGACTTTCTACCATTGCAGCTGATAGGACTAGATTGAAACTCTGAAAAATAGTTTCACATCTTTAAATTCTGGTCAGAGAGATTATTAATGCTAACCGGGGAAAAGAAGCTAACTCTTGATTTCGGTAGCAATGCTGGCCCTAGACCTTCCTGATAACTAGAAAATGTGCTGAATGCAGTGTTCCTTCATTAGGAGCAAAATCTGGTGCACTTACAAAATTTCACGTGCCCTTGGTAAGAGTAGGGGAACGAAGATGGAATCAGGGTGGTTAGTTATGTGACATACTAAATGGGAAGTTTGCTGGTTTTATTTTTTTCTAAATACTTGCTAAACTATGTTAAATGGTAGGTTAGCAATTGTTAGTTTCAACAGGAAGCTAAGCCCATTTGTTGAGACATTGGAAATCAGAATCTTTTCCAACCACAGTTTGCTTATAAAACATAAATTAGGGGGGGAAAAAAAAACCAAACCAAACCAAAACAAAACCAAACAAATTAAAATGATGAGGTCTTCTCTGTCACCTCTCACAAAATCTATGCAGTGTCACAGAAATCAGCAAGCGAGCCTGGAAGTTCCCCATAACTGGGAATTACTTTTGCTGCCTATGTTAGTGTACTATAACTGCAGTCAGTGAGTAATTCAAGTAACACATATATTAAGCCACAGTGTACTAATCCAGGATAACTTCTGTAGTTAATTTTACCAGTAGCTGCATATAAAATACGTCATATGTGTGGTGAAATTATATGCTGAAGTACAAGCTGTGACCTAATTAACGTCCTGAATAATGTTAGCAGTTTTATCAAAGACTGATTACTCTGACCATTTATCTTCATGGTGGTGCTGCAAATATATCTTTCTTCAGATTTGAATGGTTGGGATTTCCTCTGAATAGATTTTCATTTTTGCTAAAGCCTCAGAGGTACTCTGTTCATCAGAGGATACTTCAGCATAGCTGTGCCATGCCCTCTGGTAATATGATTTTCTGTGTGGTCCTGTGGATGGCCTAAGTTTGGCACTATAGTCCTTCTTTTAATTTCAAATACTAGGCAAATACAAATGAAAGGTGGTGATATGACATGGCTGATAATTCTGTTTTACTTTCAAGAGGAATAATACAACTGATTATAAACTTAATTCAGGGCAAACTCTTTTATGCATAACATGTAGGGGTTTTTTACAGTATTTTAATACTGTGGCATAAGAAGTTGAGGAATAATCCATGAAGTGTTGCAAGACTGTAAGATGCTATATTCAGTGAAAAGAGATGTTGTCCATTAGAAATTCATATATGCTTACTAGGAGGCAGTAGACTGCAGTAAATGCCAATGTCCAGGAAATCAAGCAGATTTCCAGAAATTATGACAATGGAAAACACTATCACTAAAGTATCCCTTAGATTACCATTTGGACAGAATAGTTCAGTATTTGAAAATGCAAATGAAATGAAGAAAAAATGCACTTTCTGTATCCTGCACAGTTCTCTCACCCTCTTATGACCCGCACTTCTTGACTTGTACAACTGTGCAATGGAGGAGACCCATCTGGATTCATGGGCAGGGAACTGCTGGGTGGAAGCTCAGTGAGTCAACAGTGGTTACCCAAGCAGGGGCAATATAGTAGCAGTTCACACAGGCGTAATGTCTGACTTGGTGCAAATAATACACTTCCTCATCCTTCATGTGGCTGGCAAAAGGTGTATTTGTAAATGCACGTCAGTTTTCCTGGTGATGAGCATACTAGAAATATCCTAACTCCATCTGTCCTGTTTCTTTATTTTGAAAGGAAAGAGAGGATTTGCAGTAAATAATAAGAATGTTGCTTGGAATCATGACATATGGAAGTATTTGCCCAGTGTAACTTCATAATATTTGTTCTGTGCACTTGCACCTCTTGAGAGCAATCCCTTGGACAAACCCAGGAACCGTTTCACAACCCGGATGAATCAACCAGAGCAATGTGGGTCTTCTGAGTCAGGATGACCTTTTAAAGATTTCTTTCCCTCTTTCTCTCTGTGGAGCTCACCATATGGCCAGGCTATCTCAGCATCTCTGCAGTGGCAGCAGATTTTGGTTTCTCTGCCTGTAGCCAGGCCCACCTCGTTGAACAATTAGCAGATGGACCATGTCAGAAGTTAGCGGTTCGCAGTGGAGATGCAGCATGTGTATATTTAAACACCTAGGCTTTACCTTTCAAAAAGGCCACTGTGCCACTTCTTAAGTCTGTCTAACTTTACTTCCTCAAGGAACAAATATTAAACACTAATGCCACACTTGTAAGTCCAGTTTGTCAGACAATCATGTCCCTGTCAGAAAACAGCACAAACCCTGTAATTTAACATGAAGGAGAGTTTTCGCCTGTGGGGAGTAATTCAGGAAATTTACTTCATTTTCTGCTATTGTAGCTCCACAGTGCAAAACAACCCCCACAGTAAACTTAGGTCTTAATGAAGGTGTTTGTGAAGTCTGTGATGAGGAGGCTATTCTTTGCCCTTTGATAAAAGCTAAAAGGTATCTAAAGCACACATGTAATTTCTTTTTAATTTCCCTATTCTGGTTTTTTGGGGGTTATTTGTTGTTGATGATGGGTTTTGATTGTTGGGGGTTTTTTTTTTTTGTTTTTTTTTTTAAGGCCTTAGTAGGTCTGTATTAGAAGAAATGAAGCTGCTAAAGGAAGGTGTATTTTGCTTTTTATTTTTTGAGCAGTGCGGAAATTTAAGACTCTTAATTACTCATCTTCACAGACATTACATTTCAGCACCGTGCAATTAGGACCCAGTCCTACTCTGTTGCTGTCGGCAAATCTACCCTGTAGATAAATTTCGCATTTATGCTGCTACAGAAAGGCTTACCAAAGACAAGGGACTTAAAAAGCACTCTAATTAGCTAAATGCAGCCATAAGGGGAAATCCAGAGATGTTGCAGGAAGTGTGTGATAGCAGCATGTTTTTCAGGTAGCAGGCTTTTTTCCTAAGGGAATTGACAAAATGGCTTTGAAGAATCCTCTTCAGAAGTAATAATTTGGAGAAATTAAGCAGTTAATTTGAAATATATGACCTGAAGTCTCTAAGTGGCTTGCAATAGCCTATAATTAGCTTCATGTAAGATCAAGATAATCTAACAGGTGGAAATATTTCTCAGTAACATCTGCTTTGCAGTGGATTTATTGCTCATGTATCTGAAAGATAAATAGATAGTTATACAGGTGTTACTCAGTTTTTCTATGCCCTGGAATGGCAGTTCTGGTTCTTTAACATTAAGCTGCTTTCAGTGTGCTTTTTTCTTTATCTGACTGACATACTCTTCCACATTGTGCAGTCATTGTTCACATGTACCACTGCATGACATCACCATGTCCCACTTCTGACCTAAACTGTTTCTCAGACCTGGCTTCGATGCCCAAAGTTGAAAGCCACTCTTCACTCTTTATGTCCTGCCTCAACTTTCTGCTGACTTTGAAAGGAGATACAGAGGGTTTCTATCCTTCTCAAGCAGGAGCAGAATGCATTAAGGCTGTCTGTCATCTCTAAAGAGTGCTAAATTTATCTTTTACTGGGAAAATGGTGTCCAAGAGTAGTGCTTGTATTGAAAACCTCTGTTCTCCTGTAAGTACTAGAAAAACAGCTTTGTGGTCCATCTGATGATTCTGTTTACTGCTATTATTTGCATAACTTCTTTCCCTTGAAAAAGAGAAAATCTAAAGGTTTTGTCAGTGTTACTGCTTTCAGTGTGGCATCTTGTTAAATATACCAGCTCTGAGTCTATTGTCTTCTTAGAATATAGGCTTACCAGGGGAAGAAAGATGAGTGAAGGGGGTTTCAACTCTCATTAGCACCAGAGCATGTATGTTGCCCATGTTCCAGTGTCCTGTGATTAAAATCATGGCCACATGGCTGCAAGTGTAGTCCCTTCACCTCCCTCAAATCATATTGGGGTTGTGTTCATCACTCTCACTTCCTATAGCTAAGCTTTTTTTTGTGCCTGAATTAGTTTGCAGATATACCCTATCATACTATTCTATCAATCTGAACAACATTTTTTATATAATCAGGGAAAAGATAGACTGGTGTAACCTAAGGATGTAATATTTTAAATATGAGGCCTTTTAATTTGTGTTTTGCTTACCAGATTTACTGACTGACCCTAAACAGGGCTGTGAGGTTGCTGAGCCAAACAGAGCACAGTCTTCTAAAACTTCAGAAATGCTTAGGGAAGAACAACAGGGATCTAATGTGTACTGGGTTAAAGAACTGCTGGTAGCTCCAGCAGGCAAATGGAGAAAAAAGACTGCAGGAGGAGAGTGACAGAGGGTGGAACAGAGCCTCCAGTGTCCCTGAGAGTACACTCTGCATTGTGCACAAACTTTTTGAATCCTCGGACATTTATAGAAAATGCAGTACAAAGTGCTCGTTGTAAAGGGCAAGGGTTTGGTCTAGCCTTAGTAGTTTATGTTTTGTCAGCCATAAGAACTTGGCTTTATTGTCAGGATAGGACACAGTCCTCCACAGAGTCCTCCTGTGATCTGTGGGCTTGTAACAGTTTTTCAAGTTTTTGAATGTAGTCAGTGTTTAACAAGCATTAGTGTTGGTTCATTAAAAGCATTAGTTTCCTCTCTGAATTCATCAATTTGCCATTGCCAACAGGTTTGTTATTGAGTGGGGGAAAAACTTTTTATTTTCAAAGATTCAGTTGGAGGAATAAGGAAAGAACCTCTGAATGAAGACATGGATAAACTTCTCAACTATGTAGTGAACCTCAAAAAAACCCCCAAACCCCAATCCACTTTTTTTTTTTCTTCAGGATATATCAAATAATTTTAAGTTATATTATATTTTACCTCTGTTTTTGAAGCCAAAGCTTTATCAAGCCTGACTTTAATAAAATTCCTCACACAACTGACATATACTAGAACTTTGTGCTGTATCTCTTGCAAGATAAATGCATTATTAACTTGCTCTGCATATGAAAATATTGTATATGCACTATTAAGCATCTAGATGGATGCTCTGTTGATCACAATGAGTACTGTTCATTCATAGTTAAATCTTCAAAAAAGAATTATTGATCAATTTTTAATAAGGTTTGGTAAATCAGACTTAAAATGTCTGAGCCCAGAAGCAGCATTCCAACACATGTAAAGCTAAGTTTGCAGGGTTTGATATCACGTGATACCTCATGAAGGGTATTTTCTCCTTGAGCATGAAGAAAAGAAATCATGGGAAGTGGTGGCAGAAGTACATGATGCCTTTCACAGCTTGATTCTTCAGAGGAAAATGTTCTGTGTGTGAATACAATGCCTGATCGTCAGTCTGTGGAACACAAAAAGGAGTGAAGCAGGGCTGGCAGGCCTCTCAAAGAGCCTGCCTGTCTGGCAACAGCCTCATGAAGATCTGTGGAGGTCCTTGTCAAAACCTTCCTCACTGCTAGTGCCTCATAGCTCTTTCACAGGCTGTGGGTGCTGAAGTCGTGCCTGTGGAGGACCAGCTCTTTGCTTATATTGACAGCTGATGTGTGTGACTCTGACCCAGATGAATTAGAGCATGGGCATAATTGACCACACCTTTTATTCCAACCTGCTCTCTGAAAGTAAACAGGAAACTCTTTAAAAATATATTTAAAAAAATAAGACGTGAATCTGTAAATCCTATACAGACTTAACTTGCAAATACTGCTTAACTGCGGATCTATTTTACATTCTAGTAGAGGCTGGAAATACCAGCCTTCAGGTGTGTCATGGGAGTAAGCTGTGCTTGAAGTTTCAGTATGATGGGGAGAACATGAAAAAAGTAATTTATTTTTAAACCTCTAATACCCCCCTGTGCTGAATCCTTTATGTGCAGGAGTACAGGCCGACACAGATTAGATGAGAATCATTATCGTGGATTACACAGCAACTCTGACAGCTAAAAAGCCTCTGTCCTTTAGAAATGGAAACTGCAGCCTTTCTCTGGCATGTCCAATTAAACACTGGCTTGATCAGTGGCTGGTATAGAGGACTTCAAGCAAAGATAAAAGGTGTTCCTGGACTATAAGATCTGGAAACTTCTGGAAAACAGTAATTTCACTCTCATGACTAAAGAAAAAGAGCCCCCTCATCTCAAACATTGAGTAGTGGTGACACTTTCTTGAAAATATAAGTCAGTGTAAATACTTGCTTGCAGATGTATGTCATTAACTAACAGGATGGTCTGTGATCATGGCCATTGAGAGTGGTTTATGTGACATTCTGAACATCCTGCTGGAGTTTTTGTAGGTTTATCTGCATTGGAAATTGTCAAATGGTAGAGTGGTTCTCACGAAGAGCAGAAAAAGCAAGATGGAACAGAAGACACAGTAGTATCTCTAAAAAGGGAGGAAGCTGAAGATGTGTTATTAAATTTACCAAAGATTTTAAAAATGTACTGGGAGAAGAGGAAAAAGAAGAAAAAGTTAAGTTCTTTACTTAATAGGGAACATGAACAAAGAAAACATTGTGTGAAGAAAGCTATTG
>JAWWEE010000085.1:13612489-13650353 GCA_035221455.1 Xenops minutus | reverse complement strand
CTGAGCAGCAGAAACACAGAACTTCTGAAATTGGTTTTGGTAGGTTGTGGTTTTTTGGTGGTGATAGTCTTGTTGTTTCATTTCTTTGTTTGTTTTTGGTTTTGTTTTTTGTTTTTTTTTTTCCCCCTGAAACACACTACGGATATTCCAGCTGACTTTCTGTATTCAGAGCTCGTTACTCAGTCCCACCCAGTCTCTGCCTGCTTGATTTAATTACCCTTAGGTTCTGCCTTTCTGGTGGGCAGGCAGACTGTCTCTGTTGTTACCCAGTGTTTTGTGCAGCATTAATGTTCTTGGTTTTCTGCAATACACCAATGTAAAGTAAAAACTATGCATATAATTACATCCACAAAGGGCACAGCAAGATATTCCCATCCAAGCATGAAGCTAATATGATTAAAATTTATTCTGATGTAAGATTTTTCATTCCAGTTTCCACTGTTTTTCCTATGGCAGTAATTGGTAGGAGACCTCTCTGTCCTTACTTAACCCTTATCTCAGGCTTTCTGTCAAGCTCACAGCCACCAGAGTCCTGCACGGTGAACATGTGTCTATGAAAAGGAACGTGTGGTGGCCCCAGCTTCCTGCCTGCTTTGTGCCTTGGAGTGGGTGGGAGGTGGCAGCAGGGTTGGTGGTGGGGAGTGCTGTGGGGCATCTGCAGGGATAGCTGAGGACTGATGCAGCACTTTTGTGTATGTGTGTATCTGTGTGTGTGTCTGTGCATTTAGGTAAGATCTACAAGTACTTAAGTCTTTCACAGCAACCAGAATTGAACCCTACCGAGCTAGAAAGGTCATGCTTTATGTTTTTGGAAGATCAGACCTGACTTGTGCTTACAATAAGTTGGTGCTTGGTTATCATACTTGGTAGGACTGCAAAACTTATTACTCTAATGGAAATAATTGCCTCTGACAAAACCTGCAGCAGAGTATATTGTCTTAATGCCATCTTCATTTTCTCAAGAATTTTTTTCTGTTTTATATCTAGTAGCAATGTTAAAGGTTACTGTAAAAGCTGTTTCCTGTAGCCTTGTTAATGCAGTAAAATAACAACCAAGTGTAAGTCTGCAGGTTATTGTTACAATAATGGCAAACTAGATTTTCTGACTTTTACAAAAATAATAGAAATGACAGATTAAAAGTACTCTATATTGTGGAAAATCAGTTATTTCAGTTTATCTTTGGAGAATATGAGTATGTTCAGAATACACAAAACATTATAAAAGGTGTTCATTTAGGGAGCATTAGCAAAATATTATACATTCCTAACTCTTTTGCATTGCCTGGCTTTCAGTCTTACATCTTATGACTGAAAATCTCTGTTCCACCAGGGTTAAAGAAGAAAATGTATTCTACAGAGTAACTAGGAAAAAACCCCTAGAACTTTTAAATCTGCCATGTATTAATATTTTGTTTGTTTTCTTGTGGTGAGGGATCCTGGACTGTCACTGAACGCAAACTTCTTGGCAAAAGCAATTTATTTCAGAGAAGCCATTGCACAGAAGTTGATGATTCAGCAGAACACAAACCTCCAAGGAGAAAGCCACATAGCTTACCAAAATGAGGGCTATTCAGAATAAGCATAGGTACAAGGGCTTTTGGAATCCCAAATATGACTAGTCCTAAATGAGTTCATTAAGAACTTTTTCAAAGCTAGATTTAGATATTGCAGGCATGAATAGCTATGAATTTTTCCCTGCCCTATTTTAAAAAGTTACTTTTTTTATATAAAGAGCAAGCTACTGAAAGTCCATAAGTTCTGTTCTACTTCCCTTCCCTTGGCCAGGAAAACCAAGAGTCATTAAGGCATATGTGAAGAAGTTTGTGTGTTGTCATTTAGTGCAAAGGCCAGACTGCCTTCTGCACCTGGAGATTGTCATGAGGAGCAGTAGTTGGTGATGTTGACACCTGCTCAGCCTGTTTAAAACACTTCCTGATGAAGGCATCTGTCAGCAGAGAAAAAACAGGCAGGTAATTCTGCAATGGTCTAGGAAGGAAGGTATTGCAACACACTTTGGAAGGTTTTACAATGTTTTTAGTGCTCAGTGCTCTTTCTTCTCAGATGCACCCTTCATTAAGATTAAATAAACAGTGTTTATTCTTCATTAGTATCTTTTAAGAGGAGGAGAAAAAAATGCTGCTTGTTAGGTAGTGGTTTAAATGGCACTTTAAGACATGTATTTCCAGGGGAGCTTTGTTCATTGCTTCAGTCATCAGGCTTTGTGCGGTGCTTAGGGAGGTTCAGAAGCTGCAGGGAATGTCGTGTGGACAGGGGGTGTGTGCACAGCATCTGTGGCTGTGAGAGTATGCCCAAGGCTGCCAATCCAAGGATTTGGGTCTGTGTCTTATACAGATAGTGGAAGAACCTGGTTTTGAAAATGTGCCCTATTGTGTCCAGTGTTCAGTACCAATGACAAACATATCCATGAGCTCTTAACAATTACTTTACTCAGTCCCCTCTTCCACCTTCCATTCCTTGCTCTCCCTATTTCATTGAACTGCCTAAATGTGAGTAGGTAAAACTTCCTGGTCCCTGAAAAGAGAAGAGCAGTCTCCAAGAAAATTCAGTTCTAAATAAAATATTCAGAGTTGGTTTCAGGGTCTTTTGGACTCAAGAGCTTCATGTTGAAAAGTTAAGTTCACACTATTACAAGTTCATTTTCAGCCAACTTAAAGCAGCATGCTTTTTTCAGACTTGGTAGGAAAGAAATTGGTTTTCCTATTGAGAACTCGCCTGCTGTTTTAGAAATGCAGTTATTATGTGCAGTCTAATCCAACTTTTTAAAGGGGCTAGAGGGAAAAGCAGAAATAGTGAATATATTTTCTATACATTTTTCTTTCACAGTGCTATATAAAGTGCTCTGATCTTCACTTCATATCTTCATTTCAGCAGTCTGAAGCTTTGTTCAGGAACCAACTTTCTGAAATCTGAGTTTGATTACAATTCTTTTAAAAATATGCAATATTTTTTGCTGTGCTCGTTTTGTTTGTCTGCTGAATGCGGTGAAGGCTGAATATAAAAAAAATACCTTGTTGGTCTACTGCATTGCCTTTGCAGGCCAGCCTGAACAGGAATCAGTCAAAAGTCCTTTCAGATCAAATACTAGAAAATCAACTGAGCAGCTTAAAGTCATAGAATAAATAACTGAAGAGGTATGGATGTTTTCATTCTCAAAAGCAAATCATCCAGAACTCTGGAATGCAATGGCATTAGCTTTCTTTTCCAGAACTGTGTGTGTTTTTTTTCCACTAACCTTGCCTTCTTTAAAGATTAGTTTTATTCCTGGTAGAATGTGGGAGTTCAAGGGTTTTTTCCTCCTCCTAAATTACATATATTTTGTGAGATTTTCCATTCTTTTTACAAGTTGTGAAATACTGAGGGGGAAGGGAGGGCTGCAGTTTTGTGCAATTGCCTGCAAGTCCTGTATATGTAGGTGTTGGTGTTTAGAAGAAGCTTTTAGATTAGCATAATTAAAGAACTGCTTGTCATATTACAGTAGAAAGTAAGTTTGTTTGGATACTTTCACATGAAATGCAAGAAGTAAGAATTTCCAAATTTGCATGTATGTGCTTCTTTAAGTGAAGGCAGTAACAGTAATGTCATGGTGTGCAGTTTTAAACTAATTTTTCTTTCTGTGTGTGCCAATAGATTTGTTTCCCTCCCCCCATCTCCCTCCCCCGTTCAGTCTTAACTTCAAACAGGACATTTAATTTTGAAGTCTAGGCACAGTAATTTAATTTCTATAAATCCATTTGACCTTCTAGTGTATATGTAAGGAAGAGTAAATTAATGTGCTTTAACTTTATGCTTCTGTAAACTGTACCAAAAAACATTAAAAATCAGTGTTGTTTGTGGAAATCAGTACTGGACTTTGGTTTGTTACTGCAGTTTTGGCAGCACAGATTTCCATGGTTTTGTACCAGGTACCATTTTCTTGGGACCAGTCATACTTTACCTGTTTTGGTTTTTTCTTTTTGTTTTTTGGACAAACTAGATTGTGTAATCATTGTTTGACTGCATGAAGCATGAACTAATTTATTTTTCAAAAATCAATTCAGAACTTAAGGAATTTAATCCAAATGAAATTTACAGGAGATTACATTGAGGACTGTATTTGTACTGAGTTGATTCAAAAGGCAGTATAAAACCCAGGATGAAAGGGCATGGTGTGGAGATGCTGACCTACTTTTGAAAAGACCACATTTCCTACTTCCAGTGAAATTACTGTCAATGACTGTTTATTTTATTATAAAACCTGCAGCTCTAGGAATTCACCTTTCCTAACTACTGTGACCAAATAAACACATGGCTACATTTCATTTTGGTTGCCATTCCTGTTTCAGAGGCAGAAGCTTTTTTGTGGATTTGGAAGAAGAAAGGCTTTTTCTAAACTGGGTCAAATTCTGTGTTTTCATCTTTGTCTTTTCTCTCTCTGCCAGTCTCCACTGCAGGATCCTGCAAATTCCATTTTCTCCTTTATGTGCAAATTCTGCGGATCACTTCCACCTCCTTAACACCCCTCCTGGGCGTCTCTGCCTTCCTTCCATCTGTGCTGACACCACTATTTTTGACTGCATGTATTTGAAGTGTGACCATGTCTTTTCTCTCAGTTTTGCAGTCTGGACTCCTTAGCACAGGCAGGGCACTGTGATGCTGCTGCCCATCTTCTAAAACAGTGTCCTTCTACAATAGTTGGAAATGTAATGGCACATGAGGATAATAATAAGACGAAAAGCAATGCAGAATACTCAACAAATTTTATCTTGGTGGGGGAAGTTTTGCACACACATTTTAAATATTATAAAAGCTTTTTTCAAAAAGAACATAAATGCAGGGATCAATACTTAAATCTTAGTCTGTTTTCACATATTAAGTGGCACTTACAATACTTCAAATATTTAAGGCAATCAATTGACTAATAGGTGAGTGAGTTTATCATGGTGATGAAGTATTTGTACTTCAGTATTTTATACTTCACTATTTGTGTCCTAATACTGACTTGTGTGTGTCGCAGCTGTGATGCATTCCATGCACAGGACATCATGAGCTTTCTCATGAGTTGTCATTGTCCTCAGTGTAGATGGAATCACGTGAATGAGTGCTTTTGTTGTCCATGAGGACCAAGGAGTTAGGATGTATGTTATTTTTAGGGTTTTTTGTCAGTTCAAAACTGGATATAGAAACATATTTGTGTAGCAAAGTGTACACAGTAAAATGATGTAGATTTTTAGTTGTTGTTGTTGTTGCTGTTGTTGTTTTTTAGTGTGTTCACAGTTACACCTGGGCTTTTAAAGGTAAATCTTTAACAGAATCATTAAGCATCCTTCCCGACAGAAACATGTATGTCAGTAGAAGAGAATTACAATATTTTCAACAATATAGGAATTCTAATTACTGTTCTCTAACTTGGCCAACTATATAGTCCAATAATATGCTTGCTTTTTTTTTTTTTTTCTGGACAACTTCAAATAATTAACATTTTGAGTTCAGGTGAACTGTTCCAGGCAGAGATGCAAAAAAAGCAGCAGCTGGCTGCTTTAAGCCTAATTTTCTTTAGAAGTAAATAAATGCATGCTTACATGAAGAAATATGTATAATAAAATATTTCATATAAAAGTGTACAAATATGTGCAAAAATAGATATGTATGTATATCTTCACTGACTACAAAGAGGGAAAGAGAAGAGCTGGCAGAATCAATTCTAAATAGGCAAACACAGTACAGTGAGTAATCTTGTGAAAGTATGAGAGGCTTAGTTTCTGGTTTCTAGCCTGAATTGAGAATGGGCTGCTTGTCAGTTGCACACTGCACTGTACTTCTGCGAGTGATTAGTAATTGCTTGGTCTTAGGGTCCTCTCAATTTCTTCCGTTTAAAGTGTTAATGCTGCAGGGTTAAATCCTGGTGGTGTTATCTGGTTCTTATCAAATCTGTGCCTTAAACATTGAGTTTAGGTGATTTCTTTCCATAGCACTATTGATGTTTATCACTCAGATGATGGGAAACACCACCTGCAGAGAATGGGACATTGAGAGGCTTGTGGTCTGCCTATCCAGCCATGAATTCCATGCCTGTGGAAAGTGGCATGCAAGAATTGCCACAAGAATTCTGTGTTTCTGCGTATTTGTGTATTCTGATCAAAAGAATCCATGAAGTTTCCCATTAATGCAAATCCCAGAAGGGGTTCTGAGTGCCTGATTGATGGCAGTCAAGGTTTGATGTGGAAAAGCTTAGGATAAGGGCAAGCAAGAGGTTACAATGAGCAGCTTTTCAGTTGCACATTAGATTTTTGCAGCTGAATCTTCTCACTTCTTTTTGGTGATGAAAGCTTGAATTCATCCAACTGGTGACCTTCCAAGTCACACAATCTCGGGAAAGCTGTATGTGCTGATTCAGCAGAAAGCTTGCTGAGCTCCAGCAGGAAGCCAAAATAAGCAGAGGAAAGCTCCCTTATTTGCACAAGGCAGTTCTGTTTGCACATTTACATTAAGACCCATGGACTAATTTCTGCCCCTAACATCCCACCCTCCCCACCCACCCTCCTTTTTTTTTTTTTTTTTTCAGATGGAGAGAAGCAAAGATAATGTGTTCTCAAAAGAAAGACAACAGGGCAGATCTGTACTAGCAATAGTTCTCTAAGTTTAGCACCAGACATGATGTAAGCAGGCTGCCATCCTGTTTCTGAGTTCTGATGCTGGTTTCTGGCATGGAAGAGAAAGGCAGTGTTAGCTGTTAGCTTGGTGATCTCTTTCCTGGCTGGTGGGTACATGTCTGTCAGAGCTGGCCATAGGCACAAAAACCAGAAGTGAGCTCTTTGAAAGTGTTTCCAAGTCTTGTGATATTTTGTCATTAATTTTTCCCCAAATTAGGACTCCGGGGATATGCTGTCAGAAATCTCTGCAATAGGGAATAATTTCTAAAGTATCCCCTCTGTGTGTGTTTTGAACAGTGACTAATGAGACTGATGTCAAACATCTCATCTGGGTTCGCCTTCATAAATTCCTGTCTCTCCAGGCTTTCATATGCCTTTTTGAAGCATTATGCTGCCAGGGTTCCAGCTTTGGGTACAGTCAAATGGACAGTTTAAGGTGGTGTGATGACACCCTTGGTGGTGTAGCTGTCCATCTCATTACCAAGGCAGTGCTGCTAAATCATCCGGGACATTCTGGTGCCTAGGTTCTTATTCACATGGAAGATTTTGCAGCACCAGATTACAAACGGGTAAAGCAGTGGCAAAGGCATTACTGAGGGACAGTTACACTGCCCTCCATTGCTACGGCAGCAGTGAACACCTAGAATGAAAACCTGGAGATGCACAGGAATGGTAATCTATTTGGGTCAGCAGCTGCACAGCTTACCTAATTCTGCTCTCACTCAAATACAATAATTATTAGAAAGTTTGCTGCCTGCTTAGTAAGAACACGTGTAAACTAATGAGTTTAATGTTTATATTGCACTCTGCATCTGTGAAGCTGGATACAAGAGTGATTTGCAGTTCATGCACTGACTTCCCCATTACAATCCTGCAGTGAAATACTGGAGATAGAAACCTTATCACAGCAGGTTCTTAGAATTCTACCTTTTTATGTTTTTGGTTGTATTTAAAAGATGTGAGAGGTTTTGTTTTCTTAATGTGATGTGGGTTTTTTTCCTACTTGCTAAATAGAGCCTTTTGGGATTTGGCCAAGGAGAGATCTAATTAAATTCATGATTCTGGGAGTCACTGGAGCTTGCAGTAATCCCACACATTTATCAATATACTGTTATGAGAGATAAATCATTTTAGCATTCGAGATGAAGTGAAGATTATTTTATGTGTGATGCACACAAGCCCTCAGATGACTGAGCTGCATAACCCTTGCCATAGGTGACCTTCCTAATGAAGAGGTCTTTCTGAAACAAATCTTCTCAATCAAATGCCAGTTTTTATGCTCACAGATTTACTCATAAAAATACGGATGTGCCTACTCAGAGCCTTATCTGGCACCTGTGGCCATGCTGAAGGTGGGGAGAAGTACAGAGCATGCATGGCAGTTTTGTACAGCACTGCACTGAGAATAATAAAACTTGTGTCACAGCTTCATTCATATAGTCAAGCATGTCTGTGCCATTCTGCTGTTTAAAAGAAAGCTGCTCATGTCATTGTGCAGCTCCTGGTCATCTCCTATAGACATACTGAGATGGGTTTCCTCTGGTTCAGAGATCTGCAGTATAATTTGGTGTGTGGTATATATGAAATTCACTCACTGAATGTTGGTTGGTCAGTAATCTACACTTTCCCAGTCTGGGGTAGAAACTGAGACGTTTATTGATCACTCCCATTACAATATATAGAACCTAGGAGCAGGGTATGTTAATGAGGAGGTAGGGCATGTTAATGAGGGGGATGGGTTGTGTTAAATAGGGCTTAGGAAATCCTGTCACTACATTTCATCATAGGGTAAGCATTTCTCCACATCAGGACCACCCGGAGGGGGGAACAAAAGGTTTCTAGATACCTTGTCACATCTTGTAAAGTCCTTCCATATCTTGCAAGGGGAGACAGGGCTAATACACACAGATAACTGAAAACGGTCCTGGTCCCCAAGGTATCCTCTCGTGGAAAGCTCCTGTCTTATTGAAGGGAGGAACCACTCTCAGTATCTGTTGCCCAGGGCTTGCTGGACAATCCCTTAAAGTCTCCATCTGTTAATAGCTGATTCTCTTGCCCAGCAACTGAACAGTTGTATGCAGTTCTGTAGTGGTTATTCAGGAAGTCATGTATGAAAACTGCAGTCCCCTCTAGCTTAAAAGTCTGCAACTCCTCAGAAGTGCTGAGTCTTAGAATGGGTGACAAATCTGAGGACAAGAGTCTTCCAAAAGTGCCTTAAATTCGGTGCTGACAAATAGCACTTCAGGGCATCTATTTTTTTGGTAGAATATAAAGGCATCTGAATGATTCATAACCAGTATGGTTCTACCAGAGGTTTTTTCCCCTCTTTGACTTATTCATAGAGTACAGGTTGGTTCCCTAATGGTAGGAAATAAAGCACAGCAAGTCGAGCCTGCCTGTGGAGATTGTCTAGCCCAATTTCCGCCTCAGAGAAGTGCAGAGCCATAATTTTATGTTATGAGTGCTCAGATTTAACACATTCAAATGAGTACACCTTGAAGGCAACCAGATATAAATCCAGTCCATTTTTGCTATGAAAAAACTCCATCAGTTTCCACTGAACCAACCAAAAGTGCTGCTTGCTCCCTCTGGTGCCAAATTTGACTTTTTGGGCAACTGGGCAGGGAACAGCACAATAATTGTCTCCTCTCTTCTGTCCATGAACAGTTAGTGAAAAAGCTCAATGCAATTAATTGTTGCAAATGCATTGCCTTAAACAAAGACAGGATATGTTGCACAGGTTTGAGGCAAGAAATATGTTCACTTGATGTGCTGAGGAAAGCTCCAGGAACCATCAGGAAGCAGAAAAGGTGTGACCAAAAAGCACCTTGAGCTCTTGCAGGTTCTATTGGCTGAATAACTGCTGAACTCCACTGATTCAACAGACAAGTTTTTACTCTAGGGGTTTTATTTTGTTTGTTTTGTTTTTTGTTGCATCTGTGGGAAGAAGCGAGGTATTTTTGCCCAGAGTGGGAGGAATGAAAAATGTAGTTTCAGTTAGGCAACCCTGTTTATTGACAAGTTCTAAGAGTTGTATGTACAACTATTCCTTTTTTTTTTATTTTTTTTTTTTTTTTAAATTTAGTGGGGCTACATCCATTGTCTACAGATGCAGGCAGAAAGGGACCCAGAAACCTTACGCCGTCAAAATGTTGAAGAAGACAGTAAGTCGTTTTGTTTTGTTTTGCTTTGCTTTGGAATATGTTTGGAATTTTCTCTGGGTTTTTTTATTATTATTATTATTATTTTTTATTTTTTTTGTGTAGTTTCTGTGTGTGGGGGGAAATGTGATAGATTTAGGACCCTGCTAAGTTTGTATTTTCTGTGACTCTGCTTCTTTGGCTCCTCATCTTTAGAGGTAACAGCACTGTGCTGGGAATGCTTTATGCCCACAAACATTACTTGTACCTTCATCTGGTGTTGTCTATATAGACTTAGATTTAGGCAAAACATTTCAGACAAATATGTCTTTTTCTTTCACTATAGAAAAGAAACACATTGTGAATAATTGATATGTTCAGTGGTTTCATTTTGATTTAATAAATTATTTTGCTAAAAGAATACTGTGGCACAATTAATCTTTTTCAGAAACTAATTAAAACACCAATTCAAACCCAAGTAAAATTAAACATTTAGTGGAGGTTTTTTTACCCCTACAAAATTGCAAGAGAATCATTTGAGATGATTTATTTTTAGAGCTCCATATATGTCACACTTGTACCACAGCTGTTTTTTGTATGTGCTACAAAAGAGGTGGTAGAAATGATGAAGGGAGACTAGAGAGAAAAGACTTGTAACGGAATGAGAGATTTCAAGCAGAAAGAGGGTGTGGGACGTAAGGTAGGGCTGCTCATATTCCTAAGAGGGGAAGAGGAGTTTGAGAGAAAGCAAGTTGTGGGGCATAGACACGATATTTATTCATTAATGGTTTTGATTCAGTTTAGTCTAGTGTTAAATCATTCATTATTCCATGAAGTTCAGGAGCATTCACATGTAGAATCATAATGATGGGTGGGTAGGCATAAACATGTCTAAATGGTGAATTAACTGGTGGTCTCAGTGCAAGACATAAGGAGTGGATTTCATGTGAGTAAAATGTTGGCATTAATTTATCTTCTTTGAAGGTAAGCCAGAGTTTAAGCTGGCACAAAAATCCAGTTGTGTGTGCTGGTTTCAAATTTGCATCTGGTGCACTGGAAGAAGCAGAGCATGTGAGGAGCTTGCATTGCTGCAGGCTATGGTCTGCCTTGCCTGTGGAAAAGCAGAGAACTTAATTTTAAAGTTTTTATCAGTTCATTATGCCAATGATTCCCATAATACTTTAGGAGTTTACTTTCCTATAATTCTCATTCTGAAATGCATTAGGAAGAACTGTATTACTTAACAGTATTTCTTTTCCTTTTGATTTTTTTCCTTTGTGGAAATTAATTCATGTTTGCAATTGCCACGTTAATGCTAGATGTATCTAGTCAATTTAGACTTTTGGTAGACTTCCTGTAGCACAGATTTTTGTTTTGTAAAAATATAGGAAAAATGGCAAATGAAGAAGATGATACTATTGTTATGTAAGTTGTTTTCACAGCAGCAATAGATTGGCTTAATGCAGCCGTGATTACATTAGCAGCGTGGTTAAGCAGTTCATGGACCTGAGTTGTTCCTGCTGTAATTGATACATTTTGGGATTTTTTTATTATGACAACAGCTAATCCTCTTACACAACTGAGCTTTTTTTGTATAATTGAGAACGCAGGAGACAGTGCTGTAAGGATGTGCCACTGCTTGTGTCTGTCCAATTTGGAGATGTAATTTTTATCACGGAGACAGAACTATCTGTGTTGCAGTGCTCCTACAGCAGGAGGTCTGATCTTTGCTCAGACTATCTCAGTATAAAAATAACCACGTGTGGGCCAAAGCAGGCACCAAGATGTTGATCTGCTTAAGTTTCCTGTTAGCTTTTGAAAAACAGTTAGAAAAATAGATGGCAGTTTAATAGTGGAGGAAGAGGCATGAGAGGAAAAGATGAAGAAGAGCCTATGATTGTCTGCTTTTGATAGACTCCTGTTTCTTCAATTTCCTTCTTAAATGCACATAAGGGAGCTCTGAAGAGCACATGAAATTAGAAGACAAAGGAAAATGACAAAAGACCAAATACTCTGATTTTTCCTTTCAAACTGACTGACTTTAAACACTGTGTCAAACAAGACTGACTTTGAGGGAAAAGTGTATAAAAGTGGGGAGGGGGTCAGGAATAGGGTGGTCCAGCTTCTTATGGAAGTGATAACAAGTGATGTGTGATTAGGAATCTGATAGCTGATGGGCAGCTCCAGATTTGTGAGTGATGATCACTACAGTGCTGTAATTTGAAGTAAAGCATTAGAAATTATTACTTTTGTCCCATGGGAAAGCTTAGATAAGAACAAATGATCTTTTAGGATTGAAGTAGTGTTCTAGGAACAGACTGCAAGAAACATAAAATACCCATCGGTGTTCTTTTCATTTAAATAGTAAGAGTAATTTTTTATTTGGCTTGATTGTCATGTAAGAGTGAATACAATTTTGGGCAAGGCATATCAGCCAGTATGTCTGACAATACATGCTTGTGGAGGGTTATGAATTCTTAGGAGGTTTTTGTAAGGTTTTGCAATTAGAATTTCTTCCCCATCCAGCTTAATGAAATAGTACTAGATTATTTGCTAAGTTCTATAGGTTTTTTTGGTTTGTGTTTTTTGGGGGGATTTTTTTTTTTTTTTCTTGGTTTTTTTTTTTCCTGTTGCTAGTTAACTCAGTAAAGAAAAACAGAAGAAAACATGTTTATACAAACTTTTTAATGCCCATAAGATAAACTAAAATGTTGGTAATCTTATATTTCAGTGTTAATTATTCTAGATTGTTGGTAGAAAATTTATACAATTCCAAGAGATGTAGAAAAAAGGGATTTTGCTGCTTCAAAACTACTGAAGCATAATCCTTCCATTTCCTGTTTGTTTTGGTTTTGTCAAGTCTAGCCCAAGTTTAGAAGTAGTTTTGAATCATTCAAGTTACACTTAAGGCGAATAAAATTTAGTTCAAAGAACATCTCTGGTTCTTATTCCTAAAGTGTCTGAATGTCAAAGTTAGGAAACTAAGAGGTGAGTAAGAACCATAACTTCTAGAGCAGCTAAAAGATGGGCTAGAAGGGCTAAAAAGATCCAAAGAAAAATTGATTTTTGAATTAGTGGTAGAAACACTCTCCTTTAATGTATAAGAAATTAAATTTGTAGTGATTCTTAGCAGATACAAAAAGAAGGATGTTTAAAAACCAGCATCTATGGGACAGGTGAATAAGCATGCTGAATTGTTGCCTTTGATTTGCTCTTCCAACCTTTGTGCTTAATTCTCAAGCATAACTGAAATGTATTATATTCTATACCCATTGTATTATATATTCATTATTTGATTTTTGCTGTGTTTAGGCCTTTTAAATTCCACATAGGTAGTAAATGTAAAGATTTGAATCATGTAATTTCTTTCTGGGGAAATTTATTTCATGAAGCAAAAAAGAAGCAAAAGCTGGTCATACAGCACTTCAAAAAAAACTCATCAAATGAGCAGAGTACAGTGATGAACTTTTACACTTGCAGTTACAAATATGAGACGGGTTTGCTTTTCACTATGCAGTTTTCCTCTGTTTGATGATTCAGTACTTAAGAAAAGTGAAATATCTTCAGGATACACTTTAAAAATACGATTGTTACTGCTCTTAAGCTGAGATTTAACAAATACTTGATTATTTACAACTTGTCTTTATGGATGGTTGTCATTGCAAGCGACATACAGCATGTGGATCATATTAGAAGAACACAGGATTCTCTAAGGATGAAGACCTATATATGTGCTATTTATTACATGAAGCCTCTCGTCTGCAGACTTTTTCCTTCTTTTGATGTGTTTTGAGAAAGCTAGGCAGCCTGAAGATTGCCTCAGAATCTGGGCAGGTGAATGCCTTCCAAGAAATTAGATCCACCTCCGCCTTAAATTTCCTACCCTAGTCTGGAGAAGTTGCATTAAAAATAGTGAAGAGAACAGATGGCCTCTGTTCCATGGTTTCTAAACTAAGACACCAAGTGCCTGCCTACATTATAGGTCTACCAAGTACTAACCACTATAACTGAAAGAATTGGGAGCTGCCATGGCAGTAAAGCAACTTGTTTTGCTGAAGAAGGACAGGATGCTGAGGTGGCTTGTCTGGAGACTGGGTCTTGGCATATTCCCAGCCTGTGCCATTGGCAGAGGTATTTCTTTTAGTTTCAGCTTTTTCATCCATAAAAATGAGATAATGCTTACTTGATTTGCTTCTCAGCAGTGCTTTGAAGGATAGTCTGATTAATATTTCTAGGGTTTTAATTGATAGGTGCTGTCCCTTGGGGGTGATTAAGTATTATGAAATATTAGGCCCTCCGAGGCTCAGTAAATGAGGCATACAAGTATAGGGGCTGCTTTGGAGAATTCTCATTTTGATTTCCTGCTTTTTTCATGTGTGGGCGTCCTCCCTCACACAATTTATGATGCTTGACTAATACTTCTTCAGTATATCAAAATCAGTATTTATGAAGCAGCATTCTTCTTGCAGACTGGTTGGAGTTCAAAATCAGACAATTGTTCAGGCACATCGATTTTTTCTCAGACAGGAAACAGATCAACAGCTTTCAACCAATGTATACTCTGAAAATAGTTGTGCTGTGATTAATCTAATAGTATTAGTAAGTTGGACACTTTGAGAACAACAAATAGTTTGTCTATGGAGCAGAGAGCAGTGTGAGCAGACATAAAATTAACAGGCTTCCCTTGTGGATAAGTGGGGTTGCATATCCAGAGTTAAGGTCTGAAGGAGGTTATAGTGGTGTGTATAAAAAACTATCAATTACATTAATGTTTGCATATATACATTTATGTGCATATATAGCTATATGCCTTGGGTAGAAGGAATAGGCAACTCAGGAAGAGTACAGTGATATTAAGTCCTGTACAAAGAAAAGCAGAAAGCTTTTGAGGCAAAAGCTCAACTAGCACTCAATCTGGCCACTGCTGTGAGAGATAATAAAAGGTGTTTTTATAAAAACATCAATAAAAAAAGAAGGGCCAAGGGCATTCTCCATTTTTTATTGTACACGGAGGGAACATTGTCATAAAGGATTAGGAAAAGGCTGAGATACTTAGTGCCTTCTCTGCCTCAGTGTTTATCAGTAAAACTGGTTATTCTCAGGGCAGCCAGCCCCCTGAGCTGGCAGACAGGGACAGGGAGCAGGACTGACTCCCTGCAACCCAGGACGAAGCAGTCAGTGACCTGCTGTGCCACTTGGATGCTCAAAAGTCTATGGGACCAGATGGGATTCATCACAGGGTGCTGAGGGAGGTGGTGGAAGAACTTGCCAAGCAACTCTCCATCATTTATCATCAGTCCTGGCTCACCGCAGAGGTCTCAGGTGACAGGAGACTGCCCAATATGATTCCCATCCACAGGAAGGGCTGGGAGGAGGATCTGGGGAAGTACAGGCCTGTCAACCTTGTGTCTGTGCCAGTGAAGGTCAGGGAACAGATCGTCTTGAGTGTGATCACATGGCACATACAGGACCACCAGGGGATCAGGCTCAGCCAGCACATTTGGGAAGGACATCCTGCTTGCCCAGCCTGATCTCTTCATATGACCAGGTGACCTGCCTAGAGGATGAAGGAAAGACTGTGGATATGTCTACGTGGACTTCAGCAAAACCTTTGATACTGTCTCCTGCAGCATTCTCCTGGGAAAATTGGTAGCCCTTGGCTTGGATGAGTGTTCACTGGGTTAAAGAACTGACTAGATGGCCGTGCCCAGAGAGTGGTGTTGAATGGATATATGTGTATTTATCTATATCTAATCTATTTAACTCACCTGGTTCAGTAATTGTCAGTACTCATATCGGACTGGTATCGGAGAGTGATGAAGTTTAGCAGACGTACCTGGTCCACAAAGAAAGTAACTGACTGACATAGTACACTAATTTGTATGTTGTGCTGTGACAGTATCCTTTCTTCTTCCAATTACAAATATCTGGAATATATTTACATAAATATGTATATTTAAGGTCATTTTTCCCCCCCGTGTATTAATACATTGTATTAATATGTAATGATCTTGATTTTTTTTTCAAATTTTTCAAAAAGGAGAAAGAATTGTGTTGTATGTAAACCTACATGAAAACAGTCAACTGTACATCACTACTAATTAGGAAGGAGTGTTTTTGTCAACTAGCTGACACATTATTTTCACTTATTCATTCCTACACACACACAAGTATGCACACCACACTGGCCATGCTTGGTAATGAAAGAGAAACAGTAATTTCTTACTTACCACTCCATCTGCAGTACTACCTATTATATATGTAGATTATTTTTCCTGGCTTTCTCATTTTTCATCCTCTGTGTCATCATCTCCTTCATATGCAGTTCACGCAGTTTTTACCGAAAGATGAAAAAAAAGATTCAGTCAAAATTAGTTTGAATAAAGAAGTAAGGCAGTAAGGCTTTGAGTTTTCCACTGCTTATTTCCAATTTTCCCTCATACGTAAGGGAGTCTGGATTCTGCTGTCCAATTCACTGTTTTCCAAAAGAAATGGCTTTTCAATAGAAGGTAGGTCCATAAAATGCAGTGTCTAAAGAAGAATAATCAAGTTCATTTTACATAAATGCTCTACTAAGTCAGAGAGAACTAAAAGATTTTCTTTTACTGCATGAAGTTACCATTAGGTTTTTGCTTTAGAAACTATGAAATCAGACACAAGTTAGTGGAAGTGGAAATCTTACTGTAAAAGATATTTGTTAGCTGTTTAATTTCTTACGAGAAACAAACAAAAAAAACCCCAATTTTGTCAGAACAACCTTCAGAAAAGAAAAAAAAATCCCATTCTACAATTGTAAAAAGCCCGCCCTACATACATAAAGTTATTTTACATGCCACCTGCATTACATTGTATTGTATTATATAACAGTATAGTGCAGGTATTGTATAAAAATCACTTAACAAAGAACAAGATTTTTTACTTGTCATCATTTAGGTTGAACTGCTGTGTTATTCCCAAGTAAGTCATAACTTGAGTTCAGATTTTAAGAACAGACAGTATAAATTATATGTCTTTTTCCTTACTTAATTTATAGGTAATTAGCTGACAGTTATTTCTGATCTTCACAGCTTATTTTTCAGAATTACAAAGATTGGCTAATAAAAAGACAAAAATATAAAGCTCAACTCATTGTTATTCTATTCAAGGAAGCTAAAACTAGTGTATAAGTTGCAGTGTTGTACAAATTGTTCTGAAAAACTAAACACTATCCCTTAGATGATAAATTCAGGGAAAGAAATGAAACCCAAAAAAATAACACACGGTTAGCTTTGAAGTAATTAACAGGAACTCTTGTGAAATTATCTCAGCTGCAGATATTTTTCCATGCGCATTTTGATCCTTCCCTGTCTGCAGTGATTTGTCTTCTCCATGGCTATAAACAAGCCTAGAGGAGCTCTGTGTATCTAGGGTGCCCATAAACATAGAGAGGCAAGACAGGGAATAGGAACAGAATGTGTTGCTCTGTGGTGCTGTATTTAATGCCTAAAACAAAGGTGCAACCCTGCAAAAGGGTGGCATTTCTGAGTGGTGGTGCAGAGGTAGATACTAGGTTGTCTTGTGATTATAGTCCACCTCTTTGGAAACCTTAATTTACAGCCTGTTAAAGGAATACAGAGATGTGCCTTGATGGGGCTGTACTGTGGAGAAGGCAGGGCTTCTGCATAAATGGATAGTCTGTGAAGCTTGTGCTGGGGATCTCTGGAAGTCTTTCTCCCTTTGCATTTAGGAAGTTGCTTTTTTCAGATGAGTATGCTTTCATCACAGGTGTGACAGCTATTCGTTTGTGGGGAGAGAAATTGAGCTTGTTCCATGCTGTAGAGTAATGAACTAAAGGAGAGCTGTCAGTATGCACTAAAATATAAAGAGGGCAAAAGATAAGAAATGACAGTGTTTTCTCCAGTGCTGGCAGTTCAGATGCCGGTATAAATCAGGAACAGTGTATGGCATAAAACATGACATCCTGGGTTTATTCTTCTGAACCTGAGTTCTTTGTAGCCCTTCAGAGAGGCAAATCTAACCAAGGTCTGTAGGAGAGAGGACTTGTTTTACCAAGAACTGTGTAATCAGCATACTCCCTTGACAAACTTGCTTATTTCTAGGTAAAATATATCCTATTTGGCTGAGGTGATTTTTTTTTTTTTTTTTATGTCCTTTAAGAGGAAGACTAACCACATGTAGGGAGGAATGAAACAGCAAAGGTGGAAATTAACACAGCAGCTGTGTGAGCAGCACAATCTGAGGGTTCTGCCACAGAAGCTTCTTTGAGAACGCATGAAGTCAGCATCTCTGTCTGATCTCCTTGAGATCCTTCACCTGGTCAGAGGATCTCTTAAGCCTAGAACTAAGGTTCAGCACAACTTTCTGAGATGAATATTGTCACAGTTGATGACTGCAGTGCTAATGTATATGGATGGGTATCATGACAAGTTTTTGCTAAATTAAACTTACTCTGCTCGTAAGAAGGGTTTTCTTAAGGAAAAAGCAACAACAAAAAAACCCAAAAAACCAAAACCCACAATCCCCTCCCCAAACAAAACAAAACAAAACAAAAAAACCCAACCAAAACCACCCTAAAAACCCAAAACCAACAACAAACCACCTAAAGCCAAAAACTGAATAAAAATAAAAAAATAACTAATAATATGTTTTTCTACAAATGTAAAAAAACCTCATCCCACTTTCATTGTTATTCCTCCTCCTTCTTTTTAAGCAGCCTACAAATACTACTGTTTGTTTCCAACAAGTTATTCCATTACACTTTGCATATATTGAAGGAGCAGATGTTTCAGATTCCAACTGGGCATGTTTTCAGTAGATCCAGTTGTGGGCAGCTGGAAGCATTTCCATGAGTAAAAAGAAGCAGCATAAATAGGATAGTTTATTTTGTATTTCAGTCCTATGGCATTCAAGTAATTTTCATTTACATTTTGTTGGGGAGAATTCTGATTTCAATTTTTTTTAGAATTGCAAAAGTTACATGATAACTTCTCAGGGCTTCTAAGCAGCACTCTCAGGAACATCAGCCTGCAGAAATTTAGATTTTGTCTTCAAAACACTTAACAGTCATATAGATTTCAGCTCTTTGTAAACAGATAAAAGAATAGTGCTACAAGAAGAAATAGCATGATAATAATTGTAGGGTTTTGCATTGAGTGGCAAGCACAGTAGATACAGGATTTGAATGTAAAAATATGAGAAAATGCAAAGTCAAAAGAACTCAGTGATATGGCTTTCAAGAATTTTTGGGAGAAGTCATAATTCTTGGAGATGAAAGCTTTAATTTCTAGAAAAAAGAAGCCAAAAATCTGTTAATCAGAACTCCAGAAAAATTATTCATTTCACCATTATAAATAATTTCATTTATTCTTTTTGGGCCATTACTGTGTTACAGCTGCAACACCACAGTGGGAGCACACATTAGGAATTCCATGTTTTATGGATGAGGAGCACACGAGGTGCCAAGGCTGGGAACTAGAAATGTTTGTATCCAGGCGGTTGGTAACACAGTTCATAGCACCTGCTGGCAACACATCTTCTAATGCAGCACAGGGTACCACTGACTGCCTTTGTCTCAGGAGCACATCTTCAATGTGGCTCATGTTCAACTTGGAGCCCACCAGGACCCCCAGGGCCCTTTCTTCCGAGGTGATTCCCAGCTGGGCGTCCCCTGCCTGCGCTGGTGCCCAAGGATGGGCCTCTCCAGGTGCAGGATTTTGCTCTTCCCCTTGTTGAGCTGCAGCCCCTCTCTCGAGCCTGTCCAGGTCCCTGTGAATGGCAGCACGACCCTCTGGTGTATCAGCCCCTCCTCCTGGTTTGGTGTCATCAGCAAATTTGCTGGGTTTGCACCTGTCCCATCATCCAGATCGTTAGGGAAGATGTGACACAGGATTGGACCCACTATTGGTACTTGGGGTATTCCTCTATTTACTGGCCTCCAACTGGAAGTCATGCCCCTCTGGGCCTCGCTGTTCAGCCACCTCTGACTGCTTATTCATTCCATACTTCAGCAGCTTGTCTGTGGGGATCTTATGGGAGACAGTGTCAAAGGCCTTACTAAAGTCCAGCTAGGCAGTGCCTGCTGCTCTCCCTCATCTGTGAAGCCAGTCATTTCATCATAGAGATTTCCTGAGTTGGTCAGGCATGACTTGCAGGTGTACACTTGGTGAATGCTCCTGATGACTGACTTGTCCTTCTTCCGTCTGGAAATGGATTCTTGGATTAGATGCTCCATCACCTTCTGGGTGGTTGAGGTGAGTGTACCTCTAGTTCCCTGGGTCCTCCTTCCTGCTCTTCTCGAGGACATTTGCTTTCCTCCAGGCTTCTCACAGTCACCATGATTGATCAAGGATCATTGAGCATGGCCTTGCAGTGATGTCAGCCAATTCCCTCGGCACTCAGGGGTGCAATCCCACCAGGACCCATGGACATATGTATGTCCAATTTGCTTAAGGGACCTTCCCTGACCGGATCCTCTTCCACCAAGTGTACATCTTTGTTGCTCCAGCCTTTGCCCCTGGTCCATGGGGTTTGGGATTCCCGAAGGCCAGTAAAGACTCAGTTGAAGAAGGCATTCAGTACCTCAGCCTTTTCAGTGTCCTGTGTCACCAGGTCCCCTGCCTCGTTCAGCAGCAGGCCCTGGCCTTCCTTTTGTCACCTGTCTACTTACAGAAGCCCTTATTGTTGTCTTTGACATCTCTTTCCAGAGATTCATATGTGCTTTAACTTTCCCAGTTTCGTTCCCAGATGTTTTGACAATGTTTCTTTATTCCTTACAGGTTTTTCCTTCCTCTTTCCATGTTCTGCATTCTCCCACTCTGTGTTCTAGTTCTGCCAAGACTAGTTCATCCATGCAGACCTCGTGGCATTTTTGCCTGACTTCCAACTTTCTGGGATGGTCTGCTCTTGAGCTTGGAGAAGGTGATCCTTGGATACTAATTAGATTTCTCAGACCCCTCCCTTCCTTCTGGGGCCTTATTCCATTACTCTTTTCTAAAGAGATCTTTGAAGAGTCCAAAGTCTGCTTGCTTGGTCTTGCTTTTCACTCTCCTCTCTGCTCTTAGTATCCTGAACTCCATCATCTCATGGTCACTGCAACCAAGGCTGCCCTTGAGCTTTACATCCCCAGTGAATCCCCCCTTGCTGGTGAGTATGAGGTCCAGCAGAGCACCTCAGTGTCTCCTCTGTCCCTTGGTGTAGGAAGGTATTATCAGTATTCCTGAATGGATAATGATTGAAGTCCCGCGTGAGGATTAGGTCCTGCTGCTTCTGTCTGTGGAGAGCCTCATCTGGTAGTTCCTCCTGATCAGATGTCCTGTAGCAGACACACCCTATAATATCACCTTTTAGCTTGCGTGTTGTGTTACCTTGTGTGTTATAAGCCACGTCTTCCTCCTCCCATGTAGTGGATATGTGAAATATATTCAAAGAGAGACAGCTTTATTACTACTGAGCTTCATACAGAGCTTGTTCATCCCTATGTTTATGAGAGTATGGTCACAGTATTATGTTTGTAACAAGGACCTCAAAAAACGTGGGCTGAAGGTCACAGAAAGTTTCTCATCACTGAGTAGCTGGACCTCACCATAAGCTGAAATAGCCACAGATTTTATGTGCAGTATCATAAGAACCTATGAATTCTTCAGGGAATATGATCTTGGCTTTTTTGTTTTTTTATTTTTAAGTACCAAAGTTGCACCCAGACCATACCTTATCTGTCTGATGTGGCTCTTAGATCAAGTGTGGTGTGATTTTCCAAGTCTGCATGTGAATTCAGTGGCTGTAAAGGGAGACGTAGTCAAATATGCACTGAATTTGAAGCAGTTTCGTGGCATGGGATCATGTGTATGGTTTCTGTAAGTTGGTTCTGTATACTATCAAGCAACACAGAAATTACTTTAGGACCTCTTGTTATCAGTGTTTGGGGCTGACCTACCAGAAGAATTGTCTAGGATCAGGAGATTACAAGTCTGCTAGTACAGGTGTTATTGAAGGAGCAGGTCCAGGGATTCAGCATGTTTCATAAGAGGAAACATGCAAGACTTAAGCTGCACCTGATGCTGTCATGCTTTTATTCCACCTGAAATATTTTGAACAAAATAATCTCATTTGATCATCAGGCCCACAACTAAACCTTTCCCAATCATCAGCATTGTTACTGCTTACAAAACGGAGTGGTACAGCATGTAGTTGATTGTTGTGTTTCAACCCCAGCCAGCAGCTCATCCCCACGTGAACACTCATTCACTGCCCCAGAGAGATTGGAAGGGTAGCAGTGAAAAAACGCAGGGGTTGAGGTAAAGACAGTTCAATAGGCAAATGCTCAAGCAAAGCAAAACAAGGAATCAATTCACCACTTCCCACGGGCTCGCAGGTGTTCAGCCATCTCCAGGAAGGCAGGGCTCCATCACACGTGCCATCACTCTGAATGTTTCCTCTATTTCTTCCAGCAGCATTTTTAGTTGAGCACAGTGTTACGTGGTAGAGTGTATCCCTGGGGTCAGCTGTCCCATCTGTGTCCCCTCCCAGCTTGTTGTGCTCCCCCAGGCTCGAGCAGCATGAGAAGCAGAAAGGGCACTGATGCTGCATAAGCACTGTATAAGCACTCTTTAGCCATAGCTAAAACATTCCTGTGTTATCAGCAGGATTTTAATCACAAAGCTAAAACATAGCCCCACGCAAGTTGTTGTGAAGAAAATTAACTCTATACCAGAAAAAAACAGTACACAGATCACATGAAATTATTTTATATCCGTGATTAAGATTGCAAGATGAATGTATCAGACCTTTATTGGGTAATAGAGAAGGTTTTCACGGTTCTCTAAGTGTTAGTGGATTGAGAGAAGGATGGGTACACGAGCTTACTATTTATGTGAAATTTCATAAATTGCAGCAAGCATTGCACTTGGCTAATAATATAAGTAGATACATAATGTATACCAGATCTTTATCATGCAGCTGAGGACTCCAGACCAATTTAACGATAAAGTATTGTACTATGTGACAGGAAATGTCCTACACCTTATAGCTCTCAGTTTCTAAGGGGCTACTATTATGTGGCAGGTTTTTTATTCAGAGGGGTGGTGTGAATGTGAAGCTTTTTACAGAATGCCAGATGTCTAATACTGGTTGAATCACTTAGGAAGGTTGAATTAATAAAGTTTCAGTAAGAAGAGAGGAAATTTTTGGAATTGTAACTGTATATGTGAAAAGCAAGAATGTACAAGAAGATGGCAAGTACAAATTTATAAATAGTTCTATAAATGTATCTATTTGACAAAAACAAAAGGAATATTCACCTTTGATTTACACATTGTTCCTGCAACTTAAATGTGTCCTCCTCCACCGAGCTTTGGAAACAGTAACAATGGCAGTAATACACTATAAATAGTGAATAGCTGAAATGAGCAATTTATGAATACCTAATAGGCTGAAAATTGTTTGCATAAACTGCTCAACATTTATCTTGCATATTGGCAGAAATCTGTGTATAAACAATTCAGGAAAAGAAATAGCAACCAACCAAATAGTTAGCGAGACCACATCATATAATGAGGCCTGTTCTAATGAGCATATAACTTGTTTTGTACTCAGACATAAAATGTATTATTGTAAATGACCAGTGCTCTGCAAGCTCTAAGTGCCTCTGAACCCATATATTCATGGCCTGGTCATGCCACCAAATTGATGTGAGTGAGCAACAGAACTCATTCACAAAGGGTTGTGTGTCTTTGGGGAATGTTACCTGCATGTGGTCACCTGTACCAGGGAAGTCATGTATTGTAAGATGCAGGACCTGTTAATCGGATACGTCAGCTCGTGATTTACTGTGCTGGAGTTTATACAGTCCCGCAAATCATCTGTATCCATCTGACAGTACTGTGCTTTTTCAGAAACTGAAGTGTTGCTTCTCTGATGGAACAGTTTACTGCTGACAGATTAACAGTCCTGTCATATGCAGGCAGCTCAGTTCCCTTTCAGCTTGTACAAACCCCGCTATTCGCAGCAAGCAGCTTTGCATGTACTACCACAGTTTTAGTCATCTCAAAGGAGAAATGCAAGGCCATTGATGTAACTGGCAGTATGTCCATGCAAGTGTGTTCAATCCAACGAATATGCATCACTTGAAGGATTACAGCCCCAAATTTAAAGTGTGGATGTGAGTGAAGAAAATAGTTGCTCTAATAACAAATTTTTTTTTTTCATTAATAACGCAGATTTACTTATGGAGGCTCAAAATAAAAGTACTCAGTAACCTCCTGTTGTTGTTTAACCCCAGCCAGTGATTAAGCCTCACAAAGCCTCTCACTCACTCATCATCTGCAGGAGGGGTAGAAAATCAGAACTATAAAAGTGAGGAAGTTTATGGGTTGAGATACAGACAGTTTAATAGAGAAAGCTAAAGCTGCACACACAAGTGAAGCAAAACAAGGAATTCATTCACTGTGTCCATGGGCAGGCAGGTGTTCAGCCATCTCCAGAGTAGCAGAGCTCCATCATGTGTAACAGTGACTTGGGAAGACTCTGAAAGGCCCCCCACTTCGTTCTTCTCCCCCCAGCTTTATGAACTGACCATGGAGCCATATGGTCTGGAATATCCCTTTGGTCATTTGAGGTCAGCTGTCCTGGCTGTGTCCCCTCCCAGTGTCCTGCTCGCAGGTGGGTTGGAGTGAGAAGCAGAAAAGCCCTGAGATCTGTGCAAGCCCTGCTGAGCAATCACAAATACATCCCTGAGCTATTCACACTGTTTCCAGCACAAATCCAGAACACAACCCTATGTTAGCCACAGTGAAGAAAATTAACTCTATCCCAGCCAAAGCCAGCACACATAGGTAGTGAAAACTCCCCGCTGAGTTTATGGAAGATAATACAAGGCTGTGCCATTGCTGTTGTGCTTTATTATATTGATTACTGTGTTTTTCAGGTACCTCACGTTAAGTTTGAATGAAGACAGAGCCAAAATAGTCTGCCCATCTTAAAATACAAAAACATTATGTCAAACCATTTTGGGTTTTTTTAACATAATATTAGTCCCTTACAAGTACAAAAGTTGTTCCCACACAAGAGAAAGCTGCAGATCTTGCTGAGAAGGTCAAGCAGTGTCCCAGCCAGAACAGTCCCTAAAACATAGGAGGAATTCTTTACTTGAGAAACTCTTATTTTTGTTCAAAAAAGGGTCATGCAATGAATCAAATTGTCTGAAGCACCTGTTAAATGAATGTCCTAGTTGGAACAATGAAGCATCCTTTCATTCAGAAGGGACAGCTTTTTTTAATTCTACTTTTACCTACTGTCCACTGCCATTCTGGTTACTGAATTACACCAGAGTAACTCAGACTGAGTCACATATAAGCCTCTATTTTAATTTGTTCTGAGATTTTTCTATCATACCACTTTTTGTGGCCTCTATGGTTCTTTATTGCTTGTGGTAAAGACTGAACATTTGTGTCTTGCATTGATACATAGACCAGCTCAGATACTTTCAGTGGTACTACTCAAATTTACAGAAATGTAAAAGCACATTCAGAAGTCTTCTTTTGAGTGTTTTTTCTTGAAGTCTTGACTGAAAGACTTTGTGAGAAGATATGCTATATATGAGCTGGTAAGAAAGTGGAATTCCTGTTATTCAGGACATTCTGAAGTTAAAAAGCAAGACCTTAAACTGTATAGAAAATACGTACTTTGAGTCCTCTTCTTGTGAAGATTTATTTAACTTCAATATTTAAATTCAAGCCTATTTTTTTTTTTCTTGAAACCTTTCAAGATTACCCATGTAACCGAGCAGTCCAGTGTGTAGTTTTGACAATTAGGAACAGACCTTTTGCACTACCAGGGAGTTGACAGTTTTGCTTGTGGGTAGTCTGTGTCTGTATAGGTTTTAATATTTCAGCTTAACTGTGAGCAGGCAAAATAATGGCAAAGTTATAAATAGTAATTAGCAATAGATAGCATAAAATACAGAAAGGGTTAGGCTTCAGAGCAGTTACTTAAGCTGAGGTGAACATAAAAATTATTTCTTGGAAGCACTTTTAATGGTGTGTTGGCAAGCCAATTTGCAGCATGCTCCTTGTAAGTGCAGAGAAACACATACTCAGACCCTGACCTGCTGGTTCAGTAAAGGATTCATCGCTCCTATTAGAGGTGTTTGTGTGAGTCAGGAAGTGGGATTCTGATTAAAAAGCTGTGCAGGGCTAGCGAGAGCAGGCTCCCTGAGGTGGGCAGTCTTGTGGAGCTCCTGGAGAGCTGTTTGTATTGGTTTCTTCACACCCCCTGCTTGGGTACTGTGTTGTCACCCAACCTGCACAGTTGCCACACCTGGGCAAATGTGCCCCTTCATATCCACAGTGCCCAGGGGAGGGAGACAATGAACGTGTAGGATGAGGAATGTGCTCTTCTTCCTCTGTACTAAGTCCCAGGGTACAGAGTACATCTGCTGGCCACGTGATTTTAGGGTGGTGTACCGTACTGCAAGGCAGCAGTTGGGTTATTCTGTGTACCGTGGCAGTTCATTTTATCGTGTTTCATTTTATTCAGATAAAAACAATACTTACATCTTAGTGGTTTGTAGTGTCACTCCACCTCACCACCCTGGGGCATGGAAACATGGAAGAACCTCAGCTTTCATTAAGGATTTTTCCAGTCCACTCCCTTGTCAAAATAAACTGAAATTTGTAAACCAAAAATCCACTGACCATAAACCTGAGGTTACTTCACAGCATGACCAGTATCAATTTTTATAGACACTATGTTTGCAGACACATATCTATAAAAGAGATAAATGCCTCATTCTAGAGAAGTGAAATAATTGGAGAGACGGAATATTAGGAAGAATCCAGGAATGATTATCCTAAAGTAAATGCTTTGGTATAAAAGTAAGAGAGCGTATAGGGTTCCTGGACTGCCTCTTTCTCCCAGTAAAATCTTCATGCCTGGGGTCAGTGGTAAAGAGCTAAATGACTGTTTCAGGATTACCTGGCAAATGACTTCTCAAATTGTCATGGATGTGCCACAGCAGTTGTTGCTCTGTAGGCCTATCACAGCAAATGCCTCTTGATTGTTTCTGATTTAAAGTTTGCAAACAGAAAATACAGCTCAGGAAAATTGCACGTTTGTTAAAATCACCCAACCAGTAATTTATACAGTCTGGCACAGAATTAGGGTACGTTTTTACACAGTGAAATGTAATATTTTAAGGAAAAATCAAATTATAATGATGAAATGTTTGACCAAAATTATACTTTAGTCCATTTGGCTTAGATTAAAAGCAAAGAATTAAAGAGTAGAAGGATAATTGCTAAACTAGAAAGCAAGTTAGCATTTGATTTTTTTTTCTCTTCACAAACAGACTGGTTCTACTGACACCATTATTTTTGACTGTAATATACTTACAAAGTTCTCACTGACACTCCTGTGAGTAATGTTAATTTCAGGAAAGCTCAGATAACTTGTTATGTGTTGCGCTGCATATTTAAATTGCATCCAACTAGGAGACAAAATAAACAGTTTTGCAACCTCATTTTGATCAGTTATTACATCTTCATGAATTAGACCACTGTGTTTGATCTAGCCAAACATACTTAATTTGCTCAAACATTTGTGGTAATAGCATATTTTGATTAAATTATCTAGGTTTTAAAAATTGTTACTATGGCAACTTACACTCTAGAGTGAGATGCCTGACTCTCATCCTAGCAAATAATTTCTGTCAGGAAATTATTTGATAGGATGATGGTAGGAAGATTCAATATAAGTAGTTGAATTGCTGATACTCCTGCCCAAACTAAAAATAAGCCAAGTTTGGCTCTGATATAAGTAGATACATTTTTTTTTGGAAGGAGCAGAAATAAGATAAGGGTTGATATAGCTCTGTCTATACTTAGTGTAGGGGAAGGTAAGAAAATAGAAGTGATAAAACAGGCTGCGTGTAATAAAATGCCATGACTAAATATGGACCTGCTGCTTTTACTCTGGAGCAATTCATATCACTTATACGTGCCCATTTCTGTTGTAAAATCTATTCAAATGGCCGTTTTCCAGGATGCTTATGAATATGTAACACTCCTAAGTGGCATATTTGTCATTGCATTTTAGCATCTTGAATTTTAAGGTACCTTTTCCTCATACTACCATCTTAGGAAGGATTATGAGCATGTTTTGTGTCAGGTCAGGAACTTGATCACAGAGGGACTCACCTGCAGTTGCAGACTAAATGTCTCTGAAAGCAAGGACCTGAAACTGAGTCTTGGCTCAAATTTTCACTTAATTTGTTGCCACCTGTAAGATGAGAGAAGGCCCTTTTAGTTTCTCTCTTGTAACTGCTCAGTGACAAAATGAAGCATCTTTAGAGTTTGGGCAGGCAAGACAAAGAAACACTTTTTGCATCCAGTTACATTTGGAATAGAAAGCAAAAAAGTTTATGAAGCCTACAATAGTCACAAGCTTAAAGGGTCCTGTGTTTGATCCCAGAGCAAGTGTTTACGTGTGAGGCTTTCATTATTGACCATGTTCTTTACCTCCAGTGAGATGTTCAGGTAATGGAATATTTAATTTCTCTTTGGTGTTTGATTTCTTCTGCTTCTTACATGTACTGAATCTGTTCAAAGTTGTTTTTTCCTGCTCTCATTGTGCTGTCTGGCAGAGCCACTAAAAAAGGTTAAATGTCAATGAGTTTTAAGAAAAGCGTGAGGGCTCTTGTTCTCTGCTCATTTACACCACTGTCAGAGCACTGTGGCATTACTAAGATGGAATAATTCCTGATTGATGCAAGGGAAGAATCAAATTCTCCCTGTCTGGATCTGACATACTTTGATTTTGTTGATCCTGGGGAAAAAAAAATTACTGAGAAATGGCTCTCTTCTTTCAGGTGATAAAAAAACCCCAAAACCTAAACACGTGTGTATCTTCTTCACTAAGAATCTGAAGGAAGTTTTATATCCCTTTTAAAGGTTTATGTATTATGACCACTTACTTCCCATATGATCTAAAAAAACAAAACTTGTGTTTGATGAAAGGCCTACACTAAAAAAAAGTCAACACAACTCCCTCTCAGAACGTTCTACTTGATGTCATCTATGTTATCACTTTTGAAACACATAGTGACTTGCTGACTCTTATTAATTTCATAATACCTGAGTCATCAGTGTAGGACTTGTCCGGGGTTTGTGAGAATATTTGCAAACTGGATAGTCTCCTCTAATGTATTAATTGCCTTAGCAATATGAAAGTATGCATAAGTTCCTTACAAACATTTTCCATTCTTGCTTGCTTCAGCATTCTAGTTCTAGGAGAGCTGCAGTTGTCTTTCCTGAGTGAAATACTCCCTAGGTCTGCATTTCTTGTGAGAAATTACTGATGTTCCCCCAACAACATAGGTTGTGCCTGGATTGTTAAAGAGTGAAGTTTGCAAAGGGAATAAGAGGGAAAGCCTTATCCTTTCAGAGATTTAACCAATCATTTGCATTGATAGACCATTCTGTTAGATATAATTGAAGCAAGCTGAAGTTAAACCTTTTACTCTGTGGCTGGGGGTATTTGACCTTTGCAGCTTCTTTTTTGTTCTAAGCAGTGTTTTACACTATTTTGATGTGCACGTCCTATGTGCAGAAACCTTTTTTCCAGTACAGCTGTTGAACAAAGTGTGTCAAAAGGAAGCTGTCCCAGCATAAACTGAGCCAACAAAAGTAGCAATAGATAAGGACAGAACTTCAGCAAAAATAGGAATTTTACCACCTTTTTTCAGACGTCTTTGCTGTATTCTAATTCTTGCATGACTTAGGTGTCTGTCTGTAACCTTTTTGCTAGATGCAGATGTTTTTTCTGTTATTGTATCTGTCTTGTGTTAATGGAAAATTACCTCTTATAGTATGTTTGACTTGTGTGTCTCACATCAGCTTATTCTCCTGGGAGATCTAGAAATGCTAGTCATACATATTTGCCTGTGATGCAGCTGGAAGTTTCTATGGTGAACACAGAAGTAATTTTTTCACATTTTCCTTTCCCACTTTTAACCAGGTTGACAAGAAAATTGTCCGCACAGAAATTGGAGTTCTCCTCCGCCTTTCACATCCAAACATTGTAAGTTTAGCCTTGTTATTTCACTCCCTGTTTGTTTCTTTGTTTTTTTAAAATTCTTTCTGTTCTTGAGAGACGACTGTGCATATAGACCTGGACTAAAGCTTTGAGTTCTCTTCATGAGCATGCTTTTTTATGAAAGCCTGCTGAGTTACACTTTAAAATAAAATACTGATGTACTTACAGATTTGAGTGAGAAACTATGTGAAAGAAGTTCTGCAAATGAAAGTAGAAGTTGGTATTGTCAGTCCTTGGAGGGTAGGAAAGGTTTTACTTTTCAGTTTCTCTGAAAGATTGGCAGACAGCCTCTTAAACTGCTGTATTTCATAGAGATTACTGAGGTATGAGTATGAAAATAACCATAATAAAAATAAGAAAAAAGGAAAAGAAAAAGGAATGCAAAGGAGATAAAACCAGGGGGAAAAAAAAAAAAGTGGGAGAGAACAGGGTAGATCTACCAGCTTTGGTCTGTGTCCTACTGTTGACCCTCTGACAATGCTCAGTAAGAAGACAAATAAAATTAATATTTTCTGTTCTCTTTTATCAGATAAAACTGAAGGAGATATTTGAGACCCCGACAGAAATCAGCCTTGTTCTGGAATTGGTCACAGGCGGAGAACTATTTGACAGGTTGGTTACCTGTATACACCTTGCTTGGTACCTTCCCCAAGGATGCTAGGGTCCAAATTCTTCTCTGTGTGTAATTCCTGTGTTAATAATTACTGGTGTTATTTCATCAGCATAAGGTTTATTCACATGGGTAAATATCTGCAGGAAATAGCCTAAAAATGTGTTTGGAAATGTAACTATTAGGAGACTTTTTTGAAACAATACATGAGCTGAAAATGGAGAAAGTAGTAAATATTGAAGAAAGGTGCTCAGCAGGTGCATAGCATTGAGTGTGCTAGAGCAGATAAAAGGCAGGGAAAATGGCAAAATACCATTGACATATCAACATGAAACATATTATGTGGCAATCAGCACACCAGGAGCGTCAGCATCAGCATGTCAAAGAAAAATTTTGTAAGTCGACTAACAAGAAAGAAATTCTCTTTTGTGTTCATTGTGTTTATAAAATCTCTGGGTTTGGTACAAAGGTTCTGCAAGACAGCTTTTGAGTTCTGAAGGTTTTACTCAGGAGGCTGCACATGCTTAAGGAGCAGATGAATATGTATAAAGTGAAATAATTCTGTAATGATGTTGGGGTGATATTTTACTGGTAGGGATTTGTTTTTTTTAGAGCAAGAGATGATACGAAAAGGATTTGATACTGGCTTGAGTAAATTAATTAACTCAGCGGCTTTGATGATTTCCAAGTTATATAAGGACAGGTTATTTAATTTTTCCTCTTCTGTAATCAAAATTTAGCATTTGAGAGGACTAAAAGTACCTTTGACTTGAAAAAACAGAATCATATACTGTTTTTCTTTCTATCATGGTCTTAGCTTAGACCTTGAAAAGAACTATTTGTATAACAAATAACAACAAAAGCAACTGCTCCTGTGACATCTTTAGTTTGACAAACAAAGGTGCATACTCTCCCAATACTCAGCCAGAGCAGTGAGGAGATATGTGCTTCAAGTTAAACAACTGGTGAGGGCTCAGTCCTGAGCTGGAGAGGTCGAGGTGCCTTACCTTTCATGTAGCCTTTATAAATTCACGTGGTTTCAGATTACGTTGTTTTTGGAAAGGCTGGGTACTCTACAGGGGTCTTTCATGAGAAGATTTTGCAAAGAGAAAACAAAAATATGCCAAGCATTTGTGTGGTATATCTGAAAAGAAAAGATTTCATGGAATCCAGTGTAGGGAATTGCATTTTTTAGTGGAACCAGGATTTACTGATTATGACATTTTCAACATTCTATGATCTATACTCAGAGTGATTATTGGATTTGAGCTGTCAGATTGATCTTTTCAAAAACATTGAATGCCTGATCCAGTAGTTTGGACAGTTAGGATGAGCTGGCTGACAATGACAAGGAGCAAAGTCATTTAGTCACTTAGTTGAATTGTGGTGCCCCCTTGTGCTGCTACTAATGAGCACCAGTACTGTGGAGGTCTGAACTCGGCATTCTGCTTTACTCCATGTACAACAGAACTGGAACTTTGTAAAAACAGACCTCTCTGATTCGGGGGCGGGGGGGTAGGGGGGGAGAAAGGCACAACAAAAAACCCCAAAACAACCAGTGAAAAAGGAAACCATAAAAAATCATTTTCGGCTCTTAAGCTAGCAGTAGGATTATAACTTCCCTCTTCAACCTTAAACTGAAACTAATTGAATAGAAATATGGAGCCAAGATGTGACTCCAATTAAACATCAAACCCTTTCTCAACTGGGCTGAAGGATTAACACACTGTGCTATACAATGGCTGCCCTCTGAATTTTAGTGAGGGCAAATTTAGCTTTCTGCATTAGGGCAGATTCCCCTCTCATGCTTATTTTTTCAGTCCTTACATCTTTTTACCATGCTTGAAGGAAATGTCCTGACTGAAGAGAGACTTTGTGCACTCTTTTTCTTTGTGCTTGCATGACACAATCCCTTCTACTGTCCTTGATGTAAACATCCTCGTTGCTGTTACTGCTAATTCTTGTTATGTGCTGGTACTTTTTATATCAACTATTTAAATGCTCTAGTTTTCTACCATCCCAGAGGTACATTCTGCTATTGAATAGGGTTTGAGCTGCAGATAAATAAATTCTTTCATGTAAACATCCCCCTTATCATGAAGATAATTTTACAAATACCCAAGATCCGATTAGTTTTATAGAATCCTATTAACACTGTTGACGTGCTGTTGGTTTTATGCCACTCTTAACATAAAAGTTCTGAGTAATGAAATTATTCACTTCCTTCACCATATTTAACATTATTGTCAAACCATCCATGTTATTGCTAAAATGAACTCCCATTATGGCAATTTTTCAGTTGTGTTATCCAAAAGGAGATAAATTCAGACAAACATATCAGTTACACATGTGAGTTAATACAGCTGAAATCACATTGGTGTTGGTTGAATTTTTGAAAAGAAAACTCCTTCCCAGGCCTCATAAGTACACTGAAAATCATACCCTGACATATCACTCAAAAAAGCTATAAATATAAGTCTAAACTAAATTAGAGAAGTTTGTGTAAATTAGAATATTTATTGCTTATTTACATGACAGTTTTGGCAGCCCAGTAACTGAGGAGTGACAGAGTTTGTGACAAAGAATGAGAAAGAGAGTGGCACACAAGTGGAGGAATTGACCAAGACAGAGACAAAGTGGAGGAATTGACCAAGACAGAGACAAAGCTGCAGCAGGTCTAAATTAACCGATATTAAAGTTCTTAACAGATGCTGCATCTCCAGCCTAGTGCTAGCACATAAAACTGGTATTTGCTTGGCCCTTCTCTTCCATTTCTTCTTGTTTTGAACAAACATGCAGGGCTGAAGTGCTTTTAAACTGGCAGCACTTTGGCAGAGTCCCTCTGATGAGGGCCTGAATGTCTCAGCAGTCCTGTTCCTCATGCTGCCACAACACTGGGGACAGGCTGCTGCCACAATCCTCCTCACCAGGGCAGGACCTGGCTGAAAAAACAAAATCCTGAATCAGCACAGCTGTTCAAACGCACAGAAGAGTGATCACTCTAACATCTGATCAGTCTTTAAAGGACTGTGTTTCCACTACACTACATAAACTGGGTTCAATTATGCTTTTATCTTCCCTCTTCCATTTGTCCTTCCATCATTTCTTACTTAAATGTAATTTCTTGATACTGTTAACTATGGCTTTCTTTTCTATCACGTGGTGTATTTCATCAGATTTTTGCTCCCTTTGTTGGTTTGGCTTGCTTCTAACAATTGCCTTCTGTATTGTTACAGGCAGTAATAGATGTTTAAGCACAGTGAAGTCTGATCTCTGTCTTTTATGGACTAACTTTTGTTGAAGTTGGTCTTTTCTATTTAGATCTTATTAATATTTATTGCCTTTCACCTGAATCACTTTTTCAATGTTAATTTCAGAAAAAAAAATCAACTCTATTTTAAATTCATTTTACTCATAATACCTGCAGGTTGCTAATAATAGTTTTTGTTAGTCTTCCTTTTTTTCTGCTTCACATAATAATGTCAATCCATAAATTCTCCTTGATTGTACTTTGGCATCTTGACCACAGACTCTTCTGTTTCCTCTTTCATCTTACTATTAAGTGCACCAAATAATGTCTAAAAATAGCACTTACAGCTGACAGTCTTTTCACACACTTCCGTTTCAAATTTCATGTAATTTCCTCTGAAATACAGGTTCAAGCTGATACTTTCTTCTTTTACTGAATGTACATAGAAAAAAAAAATATTATTTTTCTAAAGAACTTTCCTTTCTAAGAGATGTAGGAATGTAAGGAATGATTGCCTCTTATGGACAAAATTTAATGAAGCCTTCTTAGGCTTCAGGTACACCTTTTTGTTTGTTCTTTTGGAAATTAAAATTGTTAAGGGACATCAAAAAGAGTCAAGGAATTACAGTCACTAAAGTGTGAGTCTTTTATAAGCTGGTGTCAGAAGAGCATCTTTTATTTGCTTCAGTGCTCTGGTCTCATTATGTGGTGGCAGTCTGTCTTCTGAACAGGGGTGAGAGAAGTCCTTTGGTCTCCCTGTTTTGTCTGACCATGTTACAGTCCATTCACTCAGGACTGGCAAAATTAAAAAGACATTGGTGGCTTGACTACACCAACTATGCCCTGTTCTCTGAAATGAGAAGGCAAGACACAAACTCACTCTGGTAAAAGTACTCCTTGATGCCATAGTAGCTAATTTAGTTTCTCTAGAATTCAGCTTCAGGAGTGATAAACCCCAGTAATTAAGAACAAAGACATGTGCATTAATACTAATTTGTAGTCTTTCCAATGTAATTTGTTATTTCCTTCAGGTACAGAGTTGTAATAACACCTGTACACCTTTGTTTTTTTGTGTTTAGTGCCTTACTTTCTGTCACTCTGGGATCTGGGAAAGCCTTTTGTGAGCTGAACACATCAGTGCCTGTGAAGCTCTTCATTTTTTTAGTTGTTATTAGTACTTAAAGTTCTTGTGATTACAGCAGCTCTGACATACGTATTCTGTCTTCTGCCACAGCCTCACCACTGTAATATAGATACACATAGTCTGGATGGCAGACAAAATAGGAGGGATGCACCCGTTAAGTTAAATAGAAGATTAATTGAGGCTTAGCTGAATTCCTTAATTATTAGCATATTCAACCTTCTTTTTTGTTTGTTTGAATGCAGAGAAGTTTTAACAGTTCTGTGCAGGTGACAAGGTATATATACCTGCAGTCTATGTAGCTGCACCCTACATATGTAAATATATATTCACACACACACACTCACACACATACATAGATACAGCCTCTGACTGACCCAAGTGCTAATGATGTCTCCTGTGCCTTGATTCAACACCACTCCTGAAATTATCAACTCGCTTAGAATATGAGTGCTTTGTACGTTTTGGTTTTAGTTGCCTTTTTCTCTATGCACATTATGACAAGAGTGTAAAGTGAAGTCAAAATGCTTCAGGAGGAAGTAAAGTTATCCTGAATATTCAGAGGGCTGAAAAGCTTACCCTAAATGATAACTGAGGTGATTTTTTTGATGAAAACCGGAAAAGCAAATCCCTTTTAGACAATCACGTTCACAGTTCAACGATGAAATTCAGGATGTGTCACAGATCCATGCACTGCAAAGGAGGCTAGGGCCACCAAAGAAGGACTGGAAGAGGCGAATCTGAAATAATCCTGAACTGAATAACTGAATGATGTGATTGCTCTTGCAAATTGTGATGCAGAGAAATATAAGCACAATCTGTGTTTTGCAAGCTGTGCCCAGTTTCAGAATTTGGTGGTGAGTTGTTTCACTCTTACTGGGAAGGAGGTGATATGCCAGAGTGAGCTCCAGGGCAATGTGTTTAAAACACCGAGGCAGCTACAGCTGTGCTGGTTTGGCATGGAGGGATGGAGCGGGCAGGTGGGTCACCTGAGATCAGGTAGCATCTTTCAAACATCCTTGAGAATCCTGGGCTTTGGGTAATCTTCTTGTGTGAGCTATTCCAGCAACTCTCCAGATCAGATTCAGCCTCAATGTCAGGAAATACTATCTGCAAATTTAACCAATATTTGTTTGCTTTCTCACCAGCAGGTAGAGGTAAGGTGATTACTTTCTTCTTTAATGCAACCTTCACAGCAAATCTTCCCACACTGAACAACTGCAGAAGACTGCATTTTCTGAGTCCCTGCAGTTTTTTGTCCCCAGTTATGTTTTCTGTGTGTCTGTCACTGCTTGTTGAGCTTCCTCCGCATTCCACACCTTTCTCATGTCATGGTGCCCTTAGCTAGACAAAGAAATCCAATTAAAGCCTCAGTGGTTGTTGGCAGGGCAGCTTCATCAGTGCCTTCAGTGCTGCTCTCTTCCCCTCCCCAGGCCACTGCCTCTTTTTCAGGCTTTCCTCCTCTTTGGCCCCTCTCAGTTGCTCACCAGGCAGGAGCTGTGACATGCTGCAGTAATTCAGGTTGTTGTGTTTCCTCACACAGTCAGTGAAACAGAAACTTCTGCTCGGGAGTGGCTCTTGAGCAGCCAGTTCATGAACACTGTGGCTTTACAACCTCCAGAAACTAGGACTATTATTTTTTAAAATGTCTTCTGAAAAATAAGCTCCTGAAAGGTTGACTTGTCTAATACAGTGGGTGCTATAGAAACACTGAGTTGGAAGTGGAAGGTTAAAAAGAGGAAAACAAATCCTGGTATGTGATATAAGAAACATACAGTCTTTCTCTATATTCTCCTGCATGCCATCAGAAAGTCCCTCTTTCTTAATTGTAATGAAAAGAAAAGATTTTTATTGAATGACTACAATGCTGCATTTAATTTCTAAATACAGTATTGAGGAAAAACTTCTAGTTTGTTTGACTTGGAGACAGATCCAAACCCAGGTGTATATTTTCCATTATCCTTCTTCAGATCATGGGCCCGCAGTTTGTCTTTAGAGACAGTAACAGCTAGTCTGCTCTGGAATATGAAAATACTTGTAGATTAAGAGAGAATTAGCAAACTGAAAAAGCAGTACTTGTAGAATAAGAGAGAATTAGCAAACTGAAAAAGCACTACTTTTTAAAATATTTTATTACTCTTCAATTCTATAGTATGGAAAATGCATAAATATTTAGAAGGGAAACCTTATTTTTGACTAAACAAACGCATCAAAGCAACAAGGAATTAGAAGCACCTTAGTACAAACATGAGCCTATAGATCTGTGAATCATTCATTGAGAAAGTGTCCCTTGTGGAAATCATTTTGCTGTTGTCATTGAATAGAATGATGTAATTTTCTTTTCCTGTTTCTGCTAGTTTTCAGTCTCACTTTAACCTGTAGAAATCTTATGATTTCATTTCAATTAAATACAAGAACTTACATAAGAATTAAGTGAATAGGTCAGAGAAAATCTCCATGACAACCAAAACATTTTTAGATAAATTAACATTTATTATACGGAACGAAATAATTTTTTTTATTTGTTAGCACATACGGGCATTGGAACAGAACTCATTTTCATGTGACCCAGTGTCTTGCCTGAGACTGTAAATAGAATCACAGAATCCATTAGGCTGGAAAAGACCTCTGAAATCATCAAGTCCAACCTTTGACCCAACACCACCTTGTCAACCAGACCATGGTACTCAGTGCCGTGTCCAGTCTTTTCTGAAATACCTCCAGGGAAAGAATCCACCACGTCCCTGGGCAGCCCATTCCAATGACCGGTCACTCTCTCCGTGCAGAACTTTGTTCTAATGTCCAACTTAAACCTCCCCTGGCACAGCTTAAGCCTGTGCCCTGTTGTCCTCTTGCTGATTTCCTGGGAGAAGGAACCGACCCCCACCTGGCTACACCCTCCTTTCAGGGACTTGTACAGAGTGATGAGGTCACCCCTGAGCCCCTTCCTCTCCAGGCTGAACACCCCCAGCTCCCTCAGCTGCTCCT
>JAWWEE010000085.1:13585333-13612389 GCA_035221455.1 Xenops minutus | reverse complement strand
TCCAGCAGATCGACACTCTCCCCAGCATGGTGTCATCTGCAAATTTGGTGACGGTGGACTCAATCCCCTCATCCAGACCATCATTAAGGATATTAAACAGGAAACATGAGACAGCCCCACAGCTAAGGGGTGGTGCAAGGGTTTTGAGTAAAACAGTGATAGCTTTCTTTAACATTGCGATGTTTACAAAGAATAGTCTCAAAAACAAATACAGATATTAAAGTAAGAGAAACAGTGTTGGAAACTGATAAAGTAATAAAAAAATTTACTGTGTTTGATGGCTAAGTAGATTTAGCAGGAATTTTGCGAGCCATATGATGTTTCTAAATTGAGCTAATACTCCAGTGCTACCAGCTCCCTATTGTGGAGAAATAGTATTTATAGCAGCAATGATAAATGATGGCTAAATATCACAAATTTCAAAGTAACTGATTAATTAGCATAAAACTAAGTACATTTAACCAATCAGAGGTAAAGGAAGCAAGAAACAGACTTTACCTGCTCACATTTTGGGCAAAATTGGAGGATGGGTAGGGTGGCCCATGTGGGAGGGAAGCAGAGAAGAAAAGCTAAGAATAGGAGAACTAGTGAATGTAGAGCATGGGGGAGGAAAGAGTGAGTTTTTAAAGTGGTAAGATTTCAATTTTTTTTGATCACCGGGAGTTGTGAGAACAGCTTGTGTTTAAAATTGCAGGAATATTCATTGCACTGGATTCTGAAATCCAAGAAAAATAAAAGAGAAAGAGGCTTTGGTTTCAGGGTCAGGAAACTGTTAAAAGTACCCATTTCCTGTGCTGTTTGGCTCCTCTTCTGTCTTGTTTCTTCCCTTCCCCAGAGCTCTCAGTTGTTCCAGTGCAAGGCCTGGAGTGGTTCTGTAGGCTGTGCTAGCTGGAGAAAGATGAACACACTTCCTCAGTCTTAGCTGAGAGGTCTCACTGTTATGGCAGCAGCAAGTGCTGAGATACTGGCAATCTTGCACAAAGAGGTGTGTGCCATCAGTGGCTCTCCCAGTCTAGCATCCTCTGGCACTGGATGAGTCCTCTCCTTACTCAAAGCAGGTTGCTGAGTTGCTTTGATTCCTTTTTATTTACCACTGCATCTGTGCAAGCACTGTTTCTCTTGCTGGACTTGGAAAGAGCAGGCTCTCTGTTTTGTTACTAATTGAAAAATCACACCCAAACCCTCGTCCTTTCCTTCTCTGATGAAATGTTCACTTGTTTCTCTGATGAAATGTTCACTTGTTTCTCTGATGAAATGTTCACTTGTTTCTTCTTGTAGGAGATTGTTTCCACTTGTGACTTGCTTGTCTTTAATCCCCAGACACATGCATTCTAGTCAACTGTAAAATTATCTATCAACGAAATTTTAATATTGCTCTGAAAATTGATTCTAAAATGACATGTTGGGATTCCTGTCTCTTTCCCCATTGATTTTCAGTTTCTGTGTGTTTAGCTAAGCAGGTCTTCTCTCTTCCTTTTTTTGTGTTACTATCAATAATAAAGTTTCTGCAGAGCAAGTGTAGCCACTACTTAGGTAGGTCCTGTTACTGGAATATCCTGCTGCTTTCAGTAGCTTTACAGTGAATTAAAGCATAGTACCAAGTCCTAAGAAGAGTGTCCTAAAAGGAGTAAAATCCATTACATAGTCTTCCCGAATTATGCTGCTTGTTGCAGGAGTGTGGTGAATGCTGGTAAGAATTTAGGCATCTGCTGATATAGGTTCTGATGAACATGTGCAAAATGGAAAGATTATAATCAGCATAGCAAGCACTGAAGTTCTGTGGTAGAGAGGCTACACTGAAAACCATCTGCAAAACTAAAGAATTTATACTGCAAGGAAACTTGGAGTGCTCACAGAGAACAGAAATGCTAGAAACACTGGTTGGAAGTTGGCAAGGACTACGGTGAATTATGAAACGCTTGAACACATACATGATGATTGCATGAAAGCTGCCAAAATCTCAGCTACCCACTGTGTATAGGAGAGACATTATACCAAGAAAGACATTATACCATTTCCACAGGCTTGCTGGGCAGTGTGATGCTTTAAGGGTGGTTTTGCTCACTAGTGGATTTGTTACAACTCCATTACCTGACAAGGGGTTTGCACCTCTGAGCGTCAGCAGCAGCTGAGAGAGCATTATAATGGTTTTGGTGGGGCAGCTGAGGGCTCTGGGTTGTGGGGGCACAGTGGGGTGGTTTCTGTTGGCTGGCACTGTGGGGACTCTGGCTGTTCCCAAGGGGCATCCCATCCCGCCAGTAGTGGGAAGGGGCAGTGAGGAAGAGCCCTTGGGAAGTACTTTCCTGCTTCTCTGTTTAGAAGGAGAAAGATTTGTCTCAAACATGTTGATGGGTGCTTGGAAAGACAAGATTAAAGCAGGTGGTGTTTTAGGAGACCTGTAGCTTGATGTCCATCAGTGGTTATTCTGTTAGATGTGTGTCTCACCACGTGCAAATGTAAACTGAATCAACGTATTTCAATAACTGTGCACACAAGCGTGAATGGGAAAGTCATTCTACACAAACCAGCAATGCATTTTTGCCTGCTCTGGAATGCCTACATTTTGAAGTTCTGGCTTGAATTTCCTGGGTGCTTCAGGCACCAGATTCAAATGGCTTTGCAAGCCTTTTTTTTTTCTTTTTTTCTTTGTGATTTGTCTTGAAGCAATTCTGAATTCTCAGCTGTTTGCCTCAGTTTTTCTCTCAAACACTCTTTTGGCCTACCTGCCTCTTTCATTTGCATATCAAAGAGAGCATTTAATTAGTTCTTAATTGTTGCTGTTCCTATCTTTCTGTCCTCTCAGCAAAGGTTTAATCTTCCTTCAGCCATGGTTTCTTAAAGATCAGTCTGCAAACTTGCTATAAATAGTTGGGTCTGCTTCAGTAATAACAAAATAAGACATTTCTGCAAGTTTCCTTCCCATTATGGAAAAAAAGGGCAATGAGTCATTGTTAATCTGCAGGCTAAAATTGAAAAATTCTTGCAAATAAGCTTCGTTGGTCTCAGGTAGGAGTGTTGTTATAAAAAAGCAAACTGGCACACCTACCATTTGTCTTATGTAAACTATTGCAGGGAGGATGCAAAAAATAGGTATGCATATGATTCCCCAGCAATACTACATGACCTAAACTACATGATAATCTTCTTTCAGTACTCTCTCTTATTGCATAATAGCCAGGTTTTGGTTCTAAAGCAGAATCTTAGAAATAAATTTTCCTCTTTGGAAATACATATTTCTTTCATTTATTGTTGTTACAGAAGATTAGGTTTTCTATTTGCTAGATTATTATTGATTAAGAATTAGGTTTCTATTCTCAGTAAATCTGAATTCTAGACTTCTGGAAACCTGGAAAGTTAACTGCATGTGACATAAGCTGTAATTGGCCTGCATGATATTCACATGTAACATTAAAGGATGGGTGAAGTGCATTGCACAATAATTCTACAGTTGCTTTTTATTGCTCTTCTGAAATATAGACTCACACTTCATTACATTTACTTACTTTAAAGTGTAAATTTACAAATGCTTCATCTACAGTGTTTGTGCACTTCTTCTGCTGTGTATTTAATGTAAATAATGAGAGCAGTGTGTATCCTTACCACGTATGTCTAAGTCAGAGTGGGCTTGTCATGAGGTCAGGAGAGCAGTCTTGAGCATCTCTTTGATCTCTCTCTTATTTCCAGTGGTCAGGTAATTAGTGGTTTTCTTTTCTCATGACATCTTTTCTTTGGTTTTATTGAATGGAGGAAAACACAAAAAGTAGACTACATTTAAGAGATGTAATTTTTTTTTCTTTCCCCTGGTTTATCTGTTTGAAAAAGATAGAAGAGAGACTGTGTTACCATACTGTAAAATGAGAAATCTATTGGACTGAGGGAGAAATGTAAATTGAATTGTAACTGCCTTGCTTCATATTTCTCTGATCTTAGTCACATATGTTGGAAAATCAGAGTATTCCAAATCCTCTTGAAACATTAAAACTTGCCTCATGCGTTTCTGAAGTCAGGTGCACAGGGTCATCCTGCACCTGTTGTGACTCAATGCATGGGCAGGGTGGATGCTACAGACAGGTATGTCTGGCTGACACTAAATCCTTTATTTGAATTAAAAAGGAGGAGAAAGCAAACCGAGTATATTTGGGGGGAAAAACCAAAAGGAGTAAGCAAGAACATCACTGTGACTCAGGTCTCACCATGTAATAGAAGAGAATAATTCAGCCTGAAATATCTAAGGAGGAATCTTAGCTTCAAGTATAATGTAGTATTTTATTGTGTAATTCATAGGGTTTTGTAACCTCTTTCCTATACTTCAGGCTGAAAGCCTAAAATAATGTCTCAATGAGTAAGCTTTGCTTTGTTTTACCGTCATGGTGATAACTTCCAGTAAAGCTCTCCCTAATGGTTTAAGCAAATGACCAAAGCAGGGGAGGGGCTGAAGGAAAAAAAAAGCCCAAAGTTGTTAAAGCAGTACATATGTGATGATAGCTAAATGGCTGCCAAAAAAATACCCCAAACCAAACTTCTAGAAATAAGGCCAAGTAATTATGCAGCAAAGAAATCATGGTGAAATAGAAGAGCTGCTTGAGAGAGATTATTTGCTGCTGTGGATGCCACATGAATAGACTTAGTTGTCTCTGAACATAATGAATGTTAACATAAAGCAGTTGAAGCCAGTTAGGAATATCCCTGTATAGACTTTTCCACAGTGTCATGCTTGTTGCATTGGTTTCTGTTGGAGTACTACTTTTGCATTGATTCTTATTGTATTTGATCTTCTAATGAGTATGGAGTAATGCTTTTCACATGTATATTAGTCAACACCTTTCCTGTCAGCTTTTGTGAAGCTGTGAGGAGTTGCACTGATGGTAACTGGATATGAGTGTCTTATTTCAGAGGAAAAGAAGTGATAAAAAGTTACTGCAAAACAGGAGCAGTGGCAAGAAAGAAGTATAGCCTTCTTGCCACCAGGGAGTCTTTTTATGGAGCTTGAGGTAGAAGGCCTTTCCAATGACTTTTGACTTCAGACATTACAAGTTTCTTGCTGTATTGCTTGATGGGGATTTTAGGGTATTGTTTTGTAAAACTGGCTTATGTGTTTGCAGGACATCATTTTATAAAATGTCTCATAGGCACCACAGGTTCTGTTTATAGACAAGAACTGTCTATGCTTTCTCCTTAAAGTAACTCTCTGAGGGAGAATTATTGTAGTTCACAAATACTGTGCACAGTTAAAAACAACTGTTGGGTGTCTCAGCTGTAATATTTGTATGTCTTAATGATATATCTGTGGGAAATAAAAGAATATGGTTTTATTACAAGCAAATAGTTCATTAACTCAGGAATTACTTTCTTTAGGCGTATCGTGGAAGTTGTAAGGTACCAGGTCCTGTCTGGAACTGGTGCCAGGGACAATTTGCATTTGGGAATAGGGAATTATGGAAATAGATAACGATATGGCTGAAAAGGACCCCTACCACGTGGCAAGCTCTTTGTGTGCAGAGGAAAGTTGTCATTCTGACCAGGAGACCCCATCTCCCTGCACAGGGGGGCATGCCAAATCCAGTCAGAAGAAGAGGCCCACTCCTCTCATTATACTAACAAGGTGGGACTCTAGGGACACATAAAAAGCATGGGTTTTGGGGTGGGGGTGTGCTTTTCGGACTTTCCTGGCCGAAGAACCCAGTACATGCTGAAATAGAAACTTTCCTTTTTCTGCTAAACTTCTTTATCTCACAGATATTTGTATCTTAAGTAAATTAAAGAGAGAGATTTTTCTCACAGAACCTTCTTTCACTAACCTTTTATGCCATTGTGCAGATCTGTACCTTCTGCTGGCTCTGTTTAACTGAACTGTGCATTTATGATGTTTCATTCTCTAATGGCAGGTCTTGGAGAACATGCAAGAAAAATCCTGAGTCAGTCCCTAAACCCTGTGCAATGGCTGGTGTTCTTAGAAGAGTTGCAGTAGGACAACTGGGCTATGGGAGGCCCAGAAATCCGCATTAACCACTGTTGCACATGGCATAGAACATTACCACATCGACATTAACTTAGCACAGAAAGTGTTTTCTTTCTTAGTGTTTTCATCATGGTAAGGTCCCAGGGAGATAATATTGTAGAAGAAAGTTGAAGGTTTCTTTGCTTTTGCAAGACTCAACTGGTGTAAAAGCAAAGGTAGAAAAGAATAATGGATTTGCAGGACCTTCAGAACTCATAAATATTGCTGAACTCCCCGTAAGCAACACAGGGTCAACACATTACAAAATCAAGCTATCATATGTCATCTATACAAAGTAAGCATAGCATACTGTCTGTGTATGTTAAGAAGAAGGAAAAAGGTAGTTTTAGTTGTAATGAAATTGTGTTTCTTGGGCTACAGCATACCCCATTTTCTACTGATGAGGGAAAAAAAGACAATTGTTCAGCCCATTACACTTGAGGGGTAAATTGAAAATAGTAAATTTTTGCACCAGCCTTTTCTCTTGAATGATTCAGATCTGTGTGTGTGTATTCCATGCTGCCTTTGTTTTATAAATAAATAAATAAACTGGGGAAGGCCCTAAGTTAGATATAAAAGTGAAAAAACAGTTCCTAAAGGATGTCTAATTTTGTCTGAGAGTAATTCAGATTCCTTGAGTTTTAGAAAGTTCCAAAACTTTTGAACTGAATGTGTACATATTATGAGCATCTTTTGTAGTTGGTATTTTACCTCCAGTTTTTCATCTAACTGAGAATCAAAGGTAACTTTTAATTTTGAAAAGGTTGTTTTCTAGTCTTTTAGGGCACTCTAGAGTCCTGCTCATATTTAAATTTGATTGCTTGCTATTTCATTTTTGAAAAGAAATCCACTGCCTGCACTTTTTATTTACAATCATGCTTAATCCGGTTGCTTTTTTTCCTGTAGGATTGTGGAAAAGGGTTACTACAGTGAACGAGATGCTGCTGATGCGGTTAAACAAATCCTGGAGGCGGTTGCTGTGAGTATTGTCATCACATACTCAGCACCTGATCTTTCACCTTTAGTGGCTCAATAAATAATTAAGTATGAAAGAGGCAGAGTTCACTGGAGACAATCTACACAAGCTCCCTACTATAATTAATTTTGCATTGATTTTTTTTTTTTAAGGTAGTGACACTTTGAAGGGCAAGAAGTGATTTTGGATGGCAATTTATTTAATGGTCTAAGTTACATCTTACAGGGGAGTGTGTGCTCTGTCCAGTCTCTGCTGTGGAGTTCAGCTTTGGTTGTTTTAGCCCTAAAAGTAATTTGAAATCCCTGACACTTCCATAGCCTCTCACTCATTTTGTTTTGATGAGTATGTCACAGTAATTTATTCGGAACCTTAAAAGTGTATTACCTTTCATCTCAACTTTAAAGGATAATAGATGTGTTAGCTGGTGTAAAGAGTTACAAAAATTTAAGTCAGAGATTCCTTCAGATTATTACCATGAAAATAGTTATGCTTCATTTGTAGTTGTTACCTTAAGGTCACCCATCACAAGTTTTGCCACTATGCTGAAGCATTTAGACAAAGAAGGCTCTTTGCAAGGACTTGGCCATGGCACCAAGCCTGACAGGCTTCAAGAGGTGTTTGACAATGCTCTCACACACATGATGTGGTTCTTGGGGCTGTCCTCAGCAGGGCTGAGATTTCAGTGATCCTTGTGGGTTTCTTCCAACTCAGGATATTCTGTGATTCTATGATGTAAAGTGTGGACTATTGGGAAAAGCGCATAGTGTAAATTGCAATATATCTAATAAAAACCCAACTCTTCTTGCTCTTCATATCACACATACCTGTACAGAATGAAAGTAATATTGAGAGAAAACAGAATAAAAGTTGGTGCCAGTAGTGTGTGCAGTTTCTAATATACCTTCTCCCTCTGTATTTTTTTGTGATTTTCAAACATTTGGGGTTTTTTGTAAAACTATTTCATATTCTATCACTTAGAGAAAGGTATAAATGTTCTTGAGGCAAGAAGATGAAAGCTTCTTGTGTCTACATACAGTGTTATCTGTGTTTCTCAGTCACTTGTAGATCTTTCATCTGATTTCACACCAGACATTCTCCAAAACAGCAATCAGATGCTGGAAAAGTACTTAAGAAATTAATTTGCCAAGTGTCTAGTCTTTGTACTAGCACTGATCACTTCCAGTACAAAAGAGAGTTGGACAACAAGAAAGTGTTCCAGTTGGGACACTTGAAGCATTCTAGATAATATAGAGGCAATTTTACTTTGTGAAATGAAGACGTTATCAAGGACAAAGGTTAGATAGATACTAGAGATTTTGCCTTCTGCTCTGCCTGACTGACATCAGAGTCAGCAGGAGATATTTTGGATTTTATCCAGGAGCATAAATGGATCATTGTCGGCAGCAGGTGAAGGTGCTTTGGGATGAAGCAGCCAGGTAGCACAAAGACTGCAAAGATCTTGGAGTCAGATGTGTGTAATTAGTGCAGATGGGACCTGAGTGACTTTTGCTGTATTTCCAGACCATCAGCCTTTCCCAGGAAAGTACAGCTGTTGATCTTGTGGGAAGAAGTGCTATCAGCCTGAAGGGCTCATTTGAGGATGTGTACAGATCGTCCAAGGAGATAAGTGTCACAGGAGCTGTCCTCAGGAAAGGGCTAGCAGTCATGACTGACCTTTGTGGAAGGTATACAGAGATGAGGAGGTTACTGGTTACGGCTGTAATTCAATCGGAATTAATCGGCTGTAATTTAATCGGAAGGAAAAGGGCAAGTTGGGCATATTTACCTGGGATGGTAATGAAATACCTCAGTGTGAAAAGCTGCTATAAGTCGTGGTTTGGTATTCTTTCTAAGCCTGTTCACACTAAATAAGATGCGAGAACTAGTGTTTACTACACTAACTACACATACTGCAAGACCATGCGTGTTCACTTCATGCTACTTTCTGAATGATCTGATGTTTGAGTCACTCTTATCCAAAGAAATCTAAATTATGTATTTTAGTGCACAGCATAATGCATTTGTATAAACTTTTAAAATTAGTTCCGATTATTATTTTATGAACATCTTTTTTTTTTTCAGTTGAAGTGCCCCAGTTAAGATGGTTCTATGTTATTTAACATTCTTTTGCAAAAAAACCCCAACAAAAATCCAACGAAAAACAAATCAAAAAACCAAAGTATGATTAAGTTTTGCTAAAAGATGTTTCAGAAGGTGTTTCAGCTCTGAATTTTAAAAGCCATGAACCAGATGAAAATATTCAGCTTCTATGAGTTGTAGTAGCTTGTCTGAAATCAATGGAACAGTGATGTATGAAAACTAAAAAACTGGACTTTATATAAGCATGCATTAATTTGGATTTTTATGGATCCTTGTACTATATCCCTAGCTAGGACAAACTGTATCAACTTCTCCTTTCATGGCTGACACCAACCATCTAAGCCAAACTGGAAAAGCTGTGGAAGTGGCAGTTCCCAGCCTGGGATCTTTGCAGCCCAGCTGAAGTACTGTGACAGACTGGGGCTGTAAACTTGGCAGAATGGTGTTTGTGAGCAGGACGGAAGTTATTGTTAGAAACTGGAAAATGCTGCTGCAGCAGAATAATCTATGCAAAGTAAAAGGAAATATATCCATAGATCATTCTGAAACCCAAATATATGTAGTTTGCACAATAGACAGTGCCTATGAATACCCTCCTGGCACCACACAGACATTTTGGCATATGCAATTTTTATACATTGCTCTTAGGGGAAGCAGCGTTCAGCCTTCCTTTTGATGAGGTCTATTGACCAAATTGTTTTATAAATTCCTTTTTAAGGGCTGTTACTCTAGTCATGGGTCTGTCCTTGCAGTGGATCGTTGACATGAGGGGTATATAGCAAAGGTTCGTATAGCAAGGGGTTTTTGAGACATTTCTAAAGGATGTAATCAAAAGTGTAGAGTGGGATTTTAAAAGCACATAAGCATTTTTTCCTCAATTCCTTTTTAAATTGCTAAACCAAATGGACTAACATTCTTGGGAAAAAAAAAGAATCCATAAATCTTCTAGGTCTGTCTGTTTGCAATACCTGGTTACCCGTAAGCCTAGCTCTAACAGGCTTACCAAGAATTATTCAAACAACCAGAAATACAGAAAATTAATCCTAATCTTCATGTCACAAACCATCATAAATACATTCAACATCTGCTCTCCCAAGATCAGCAGAAATAACAAAACCTGTACTTTTTTGTAGACCTTGGCATTAATTTTGCCTTCTTTCATCACTTTTCTTTCTGCTGTTTACAGCTGATCTGGTGTTAACAGTCCATAGGGAAACAAATTACCTGTTTTTTCCCTTCTCTCTTCTGCACCTTTGCCTTTTTCATTATTGTTCTGTTGTTCTTCAAGCTGGGAGATGGCTTCATTCATAAGATGAAAGGCTTGTACAAAACTAGGTCAAACCAGTGTTCATCTTTTTAGCTCTTTAGTGTGCTGTTCAGAACAGGTTTTATTGCTACCTGACGTGTCAGAAGAGGGTGAGTTTCATTCCTAAAAGAGGCTGCATTTAAGAGCAGTCTATCTTGGTACATCATTGTAATTTCTGTCCTCTCAGAGGACAAGTTGCATACAGTGTGGTCTTCTTGCATGCTTATTCTGGTGTCAGTTTGATTTTTGGTGTGTGGGGGTGTTTTGGGGTGGTTTTTTGTGTGTGTGGTTTTTTCCCTGTTGGTTTTTTGTTTTGGTTTGGGTTTTTTTGTAATTAATTAATTTCTGCATGCAGATGTCCTGAGACCAGATCTCCACTGCCTATCTTGGAGAATGAGTTAATGATGTGTTATTTAAGTAATAAATGAAATACTACTCTCAAAATAACTATTGCACCCTTCTGTAAGAGATATCTATTTTTCAGATGGTCAGACTTAAGAAAATTACACTGATTTTTAAGTGTACTTTCAAATTCTTTGTCACTGTTCCTTCTTTCCTACTCTGCATTAGTGTCAAAGTGATAGCTTTCTGCTTGAGGGTTAAATCAATCTTTTAATTTTTTTTAAATTTCCATTTTTAAATTAGAATAGTTACTAGCCTACCTACTATATGTAGTTTTGAACTCATCCAGCATTCTCTAAGTTAATTTCCCATCACATTTTATAATAGTTTGCTTTCTTATTACTGGCCATTATCTAGATAGGAACATTTTCCTGAAGTTATATGTGGGGACCCCCTCTGTTTCTGCTACCTTATTTAAATTTTCTACCATTTCAAGCTTCATTGTGTGGCTGCACTTCTGTTCAGTTCCTTGTCATCTCAAATTCATAGGGAGCACAATGAACTCTCAGCTGTGATTGCAAAGCCTGAGGGCAGCTAAGCAACTGGCAGGTTTGAGAGAGAAAACCTAGATTAAAGGTTTCTATTCATTCCAGTGAGTTTTGATCTGTCAGATAATGAGCTGTTTGTTAGTAGGTAAGAACCTGCTATGAATGTGGAGCTTGCAAGTACATTTTACAGAACCTGAGGCACTGGTGTGTCTGACAATTAGAGCTTAGGCCAGATGAGGTGATCAGACTTCTAAAGACAGGCTGAGGCTAAAGTGAATTGATTTAGGTATTTGTGGGTTTTGGCATTCAAAGAAAAGTGTACAATAGATAAAGATTATGAAGAGGTTTCATGTTTTCTATACAGTCAATGAGTTAGTGTTTGTTGGAGATAGAGGCGACCAATGGATTTTAGTTTCAGCCACCAGTGAACTTAATCACGGTGTGTCACAGAATTCTGACATTTTGAACATGGCAAGTGTGTTACATCACCAGTGTATACTTAGCAAGGCTTAAAAAGGCACACTGTTAAGAAGAATAAGTAGACAAGTTGGAAATAAACCCGGAGCTCAGTTCTGTATAAAATGAAGAGAATTGCAGGGAAGCCAATGTATTACAACACAGGAAAAAGACCTGTTTAAAGTAATAACAAAATTTTGGGGTACTGTATATAAGAGGACGAATGCTGTGCACAGTTGTATATATTAAAGAACATTGACTTTCTCTCTTAAGAAGATTTTGCAAAAGATTTACATTTCAACTCAGGAGGCATTTGTACCTTCAGATTTCTCCCCATTCCCTGATGAATCCTAAGTGTTTTCCATTCTCCCTCTGGTAGGAGGGAGTGGTTTTCTGAGTCTGTTCCTGGCATAAGTGTTGTTATCCATAAGGATGTGGTTAGGAAACAGCAGTTGTTCTGATCTAAAGCTACCCAGCAACCTCTGCTTTTCTGGTGAGGAAAGAAAGGGAAATGTCAAATTTTTTTGATAAAATTTTCAGTATGTTTGCTTGAAAGTGGTATTTCAGTAACTTTTAGGTTTAGGCCTGATTCAGTGTGCTTTTTTTGGTTGTTATTAAGAGGATCAGTGCTTGATACTGTAAGACAAGAAGAAATTTGCTGTCCCAACTGCAATTCTCTGCTGAGGATTATGATGTGTTGTACTGTGTCCCCTGACAGCATGATCCACTTTTGCCATTCCTCTTCTGACACACTTACAGGAACAGGAGGAAAACCACAGAGATTGTTGATTTCAGACTTAACATTTGCGCTCTGGAATACTCTTTCACTTTGGGAAATTTGCATGGCAACATTTTGGAATAAGAGGCAATTGAGCACTGAGTTCAAAAGAGGCACAGCAGCTATCTGCAGTTAAAAACACCATTTGCAATGTAATTGGGGAAATGTATTTTGAGGACACTTCTTTCTTCTCTTTCTTAGAAGAATAAAGGTTGCCAAGATGCAGGAGAAATTCTGTTTTGCTTTTATGGCAATCCAGATGGGGGAAATACACAGCATGGAAAATCTAGACACTGAATCAGTTTGCTTCCTTTGTTCTAATTCTTGAGCTGTCTCCCATCCCTGAGGTGGTGTGAAGCACTGTTAACCTTAAGCTTGCTTGGGAGGTAAGGATAACTCACAGTGACTGAACTTGAACCTTCTGGAAACTGGTGTGGATAACTTGTGTCCCTGAGGTGGGAGCAGTTCAGAGCAGTCAGTGCCAGTGATTCAAGGCATTCAAAAGCCATCCTGGTCATTTTGTTTTTTGGAATAAAGTAAATCTTGGAGTGTCTGGCACCCTTTATTGGTGTATGAAGCACAAAGTCTTTATTATGCCTTTTCCTTATTAGATTATCAGTTAAAATATCCTGGAAAAACGACTATGTATATATATTAAGTTGCCAGTCATATTCCCTGCTATATTTATGATGTTGGGTTTTGTTTGTTTTATACTTTTCTATATAATGTGTTGGGCAGTTTTGTACTTCAGTCATCTCAAATAGACAGCGGGTGGAGGACATAAAATGTGATTATGGATTAGTGAGCTCTTGACTGAGTCTGTAAAGGACACCCTGTCTCCAGACCAGTTTTTTATGTCATGGTCTGCATCTTTTTCAGTCAGAAAACTCTGGTAGCATAACTTTACCCAGCACCAGTCTTTGCTCTCCAGTGTCCTTCTTGTCACAAAACCTTGTTCAGTGTGCTCCCTAGCTGTCCATCTAGTTACCTAAAGTTGGTCTGCAAAGGAAAACCAGAATATGTACAAAACTACATGTTTATGGGCTTCTTCAGAGAACCTGTTGATGTTAGTTGCTGATATTTCAGCTAATCCTTCTACTTCAGGAGAAAGACTGGGAGACAAAAAAAATCTTTTTTCTTCCCTGGACCACATGAAAAGGAGAGGAGCCTGTTCCAAGTGAAGCTGTCTTCTGGCCTTCTGTCAGCTTGAGGAGTAAGGCATAGCAAAACAAAACACTGTTTCTACCCTTTGTGACTAGGCAATATTTTGTCTTGGCATGTCGAGAAGGATAAAGAGGAAAACCTACTCTTCTGTGCGACTAGCCACATACCCAGCCTGACACAGTGGGTTGGCTTTCTGCAGCAGTGTGTTAGCACTGCAGAGTGCTCCCCATCCAAGGAGCAAGAGTAATTTCATAGCACTGTTGGTTCCTGTCCTGCCCTGTTCCAGATAAACACCAGGGGAAAGGCTTTTTCAAATTGCATTCATTGTAATAATTAGGTTAGATGCCAAATATTTTGAAGATACTTAGATGAAAAGTTGAAGATACATCACCTGAATATTAACTGCAGTGGTGTTTGTGCACTCATTTGTCACATTTCTACATTTTCTACTTCCTGTTGTATCTTCAGCTATGATCACTCCTAGCAGCATACCTAAGGAGCTGGGATGTTGTGAAATATTGTCTTTGCTTACAAATTGCTAATGTCAAAAATTTCATGTTAAGGACAACTGCATGGCTTATGGCAGCAGGCCTTGCACAAACTGTGCATGTGAAGCCCTGCATTGTTCAGACACCAGATATCTGCTTTCATCTATTTCCAGTTAAAGGCCTGTCTGGAATTAAGCTTAAGTGAATAAGAGATTTGCATATGTACCCGACATGCAAGCATGCTACACATGAATCTGAAAGAATTTTAAAATTACACTGAGAACATCTGCTTTTATGAATGTATTCTAATACATACTCCATAGTGTCAGTTTTATCTGCTTTTATTAAGCTAGTATTGTGGACATGACAAAATTATATAATATACTTTCTATATTATACTCAACATGAAATATTTGTAATGATTACTAACTACATATACAACAGCTGTACTTCATGAGGTATAAAGAAATGCTTGGCCTGAAGATGGATATGTAGGTGAAGTGACTTTCAAATAGCCTCAAAGCAACATTTCTTTGATACACAAAATGCTACGAAGAATGTCACTGCAGATACACTGCTTCTACTAACAGATTTAACAAAGTTTGTGTAACTTGACAGGTAATCCGAACTCCTTGTGAATTCTTGTTCTGAAGAAAGGTAAGTGACAGTGTCTAAAAGGGATACTGTTATAGGGACAGACTAGTGCAAAGTGTTTTACAGTCCACTGGAATGCACAGTAAGGGAGGAGAACATGTGTAATTATATTTTTTAATATTTATAAAAATTTATATTTATAAAATTATATTTGGTTTTATGTAGGCAAAACAAAGCATGAGGAGAAATAGAGAAATTAGAATCCATGAGATGCTTATACCCTGTGAGGTGATCTTCTTTGTAGCCTCTTGTAAGGATATAAACAACCACTTTAATAGCAGTTGTATTAGACTGCAGAATAACGAGGTCCTAACAATACTTCTAAAAAGGACTTCCATAATAAATCTTGCCTCATATGCATAATAAACCCTCTGTATCAAGGCAAAGTGTCAGACAGATAGGGGGAATGAAATAAGGGGAGAGTGGTTTTTTGTTTGCATTGTATCTTATAATTGCAGTCAGTGAAGGCAGGCAGCACTGATGGCTAGATTGATACCAAGATGTGTTTTGCAGGTCAATTATGTACATTCTTTCCTGAACTGGCAGTATTGCCACTGACATTGCAAACAGCTTAATGACTTGTAGAAAAAATAACAATATCCATCCTCAGAGGTTGTTGTTGCGTTTGTGGGTTTTGGGTTTTGTTGGTTTTTTTTTTTTTTTTTTTTTCCCAATTAAAAAAATAATGGCCATTTGATGCAGTCCAGGCACAAGATATTTATTTCTTCAACATTTGTTTGTGAGGCTTGAATCCTCCAGGAGAAGCGTGGTTTAACACATCATGTACAGAGATGATTCCATGGGGAATTGTCTTGGTCCTCTGTTCTATTTGGTGGCAACATTTTAACAAGGATTTAATGAGTGCCCTGGGAGACCTTTCTATCACACTGCTGTCAAGAGCAAATAAGCAAGTTGTGTAAGGAACTTATTGAAAGGCTGCCACTGCCTGGGAGAGAAATGCATTTATGTTTTGAATGTGCTGTTTCTGAAGCAATATTCACTAACAGTTTATAAAGTGAAGGCATTTTGAATGCATAGATTCATAATTTTGCTAGCTTACATTTGATTGCTTTTCTTGTCTCTTTTAAACAGATTTTAAACTATTTTTTCCTGTTATCATTGTACTTAGATTGTTGGTAGGGAAACAGAATGGGATTTATAATCACACTGACCTGATTTATCAGTACGTTGGTTCAGAATTCTTTTGTCAAAAACATTTTTGAGATCTGTTTTAAGCTGAGTACAAAGCTCCTTTTGCAACACACATATTCAAGAAGAGTTACAGTCAAGAGAGTCCAGCAATGCTGCCATCAGCAGTGAGGAAATGAGGGTATTGTATTTGATATTATCTCTAATAGAGGAAATGGAGCAAGCACTAACGATCATGGTGCAGATTTACTGTATTACAGTTAATGTCCAGAGCAGCAAAAAGTCAGGTTCATGTTTGCCTAGGTCTTACTGTTCTAAATTATGCTTTCATCTGAGTAGGCTGTCCTTCTCTCATTTTGGAAACCAGTCACTACAGTATTTATTTTGGGAAATGTTTGGAACTAGCAATGAAAGTGATTAATTAGCACTTTTTTTGACTGTCAGGACACTGCAAATACAAGGCCAGATGCTGCTCTGTTTGAGCTAGTACCTGGTTCTTGTTCCAAGATAGTGACATTTACAGGGAAGTTGCTGTCTAAGAACTGATTGAGTACTCTGAGATTCGACCTCTTTTCAGTTCACCTCAGGGACATGAGCAGTTTGCCTAAACCTTCATTTGTATGGTGGGTTGTTGAAAATACTGTGTGAGTAGAGTGCTGACCCAGTCCAGAGGCTGGGTCTGTCTGATTCACTGATCCTTGGGCATTGTTTGGTGATGGCCTGGCCATCCCCGTCGGAGGGAGAACAGCCTAGCACAGGAAACAAGCTCTGTGACAGCACGGGTTGTGAGCCTGAGTCTTGGCTTTAGGCAGCCACACATTTTGCTTCTGTGTGTTACCTCGCACACTGTTAGCAACTAATAAAGCCACAAGTAATGTAAAAAGACTGCATTTATCTCAAATTTTAAATGGCTAATAATCCTTTCCTTAAAATAATTTTTATTGCATGTATTGTGCAAACTGCCATGCAGGGCCATGGCATCCAAGTATATTCCTGTGGGACAATACTGTGCAGTCTGCATCTCTAAAATATACATAAGAACCTGGGGGGTTCTGAAGGCTTTTGAGCTGGAGCAGCTCCTAAAGCATCCTGAGAGCCTCACATACTGTGTAGAAACAGTAAAAACTAGCAATTGGATGCTACAGAAAGGATCAAGAGGAATGCATTAAGACTGAGGAGGTCTAGCCTCAGAAATTGCCCCAGAGGAAATACTGAAGTAGAAAATCGTGAATAGATAGAGTGGAAATGCTAAGTGGCACTGCAGGAGTGTCGCCTGTAACTACTGCTCTTCATGAAGGCTATGCAACCTTGATGAAGTGGTAGCTGTGTGGACAGATACTACATTATTGCTCTAAGGACATAAAGGCATCTAATTGAATGGTACCTTAAATTCCTTAAAATCTTTTTAAGGCTTGAGAAAACATATAGAGGTTTAATAACTGTTACAGTACTCCATGTAGTGAGAAGGGCCTGAATAAATCTCTGTACAAGAAGCCTCCCCCAGTGCAGACATCAGACAGGGGACAGGAGCAGCTCTGGTCCCTGTAGTGGGGTGCCAGGCAGAAAATTTCTTACCCGAGGAACTGGCACAAAATGGAACCAACTTTGCAGAAGTCACTGCTTTATCCCGAGAAAGATTTGCTGAAGCCTACTTTTAGTCAGCTCTCCCTGTCAACAGAACGGTTTTTTCTCTGTTGCCTAAGTCTGCCATGCCTGTAGACCTAGACTAGAACAGGATTGTCTCCCCGTGTCCTGCTGTTTCTGCCTCAGTAATGATGGTACAGAATAAAGAGATGTTGATTGTTCAGGAGTGAATTACAAGGGAGCCTGTGAAATTAAAAACATTTGCCTAAAAAATCTCTTTTCCTTGCTGCTTAATTTTTTTCCACCTAGTGAGAGAGATGGCTGGTAACGTATTAGTTTCTTGTAAAATGTAGTTGAAATTATTCAGTACTCTGCTAGTCTTCCTGCTCTTTGTTTTCCATGACCTCTTCTTTTTATTGTTTCTTAGAATTGTTTTTTTTCTGCATGACATACAGACCAATGTATTTAATAGTGAAAAATCATGGACCAGTTCATAGCTGCCTGTCAGTTTTCAATTTGACCGATATGTTTAAAATCATAGGGCTGATGTTTTTGATCTAGGCAAGGAACATTAAATTCTTTAGTGTGGTAGGGCACAGCTAAGCAAAAGAAAAGAAGTAATTCACTGGGCTGTTATTTTCAAACACTAACAATCCATCTGGGAGAGTTGAGGATTGTTTCAGAGATGTGCCCAATGTATTGCATACTTGGCAAAGACCTTGGGCTGAAATCCTTCCATGCAGCTTTTGGACATAGAAAAAGAAATTACAGTGGTCAAATAAGGTAGTTCTTTAGGCTTTCCTGCTGACCCTTCCATCGGTGACAATAGGAACAAAACCCGTCATTGTAGTCCTTCCCTAAAGAACAGCAAAAATTATCCCTGTCACAGCCCCTATCAAAAGTCTCATCTACAGTCAGAGGTTATGAGAAGAACCTGGCAACCCTTCAAACATGAGACCCTTAATGCCCCAGCATGCCCACAGAAACCTGCTCATGAAAAGTGGTGTGAAAAGCACTGTGTGCTTACTGTGGTGTGCCCTTGCCAGCGGGGACTGCCCAGGTGTTCAACCCTGGCCTTCTTGACTCTATTTCTTGTTCCCCTGCTGAAGCAGGATGTTGTTTTGTTAACACTGCAGCACTCACAGGGTGAATGAGTGACCAGTTTTTTCTGATTGGGAAAAGTAGCTGTATTTTGTCAGTATTCTGAGCTCTAATTTGCACATGGGGAAGGAGTTTATCTTCCAAGACAGGGAGGTAGAATCGTTCACTGCTGTTCTTGAGCATATCAGAGACCTAATGGACCTTCTCTGTCATTCTTCCTATAATCCTGTCTAGTGACAGCTGCATTTGTGCTTTTGGATTGATCAGTAAATGCAAAAACATGAAGGATGGGACGCCAAAAATCCTCTTCAGTTCTTAGACATCTGGTCCCTTCCTCCCAGAGTCCAAAATGTCACTAGAGAACTGCAAAGAATTGTGTCTGCAGTGTTAGATCAAGGATCCAGCTCTGAGCCCTTCCCTGGATACAAAGTTTTCTTCTGAAACAGAATTGAATATAGCTTTGTGTCGATTGTTCTTCCTTTGCAATGCAAGTACAGGCCCCTTGAGTTATTTAGACTTGCACCGGGAGTAATCCCATGGGATTTGAGAATAAACTGTAGTAGCTGGCATACTGTAGTTTCTTCAGCTACTAGCAATTTTGATTTCCTCTGAATTTTATACCTAAATGTATTTTATATATTTGTATATTGTATATTTGTATATATTTGTATATTTGAAATATAAAAGCATGGAATATTCAAGCAAGATTTGTGCTTTTGAGAAGATGTTAAGTTAATCTTCTGTCTCTGATGTTTGGCAATGCAGGCAATTGTACATAACATTTCATAATAATTGGATTCAGGGACTGCTGTTTCTGTAATGATACAGACATATGGGACCTTGTAGTCAGAATGACCAGCTGATTTTCCCTCGGTGGTTTCACTAAATAATGATTTACTAATGTAGAGTGACCAGGGAAAGGCAGAGAATTTGTGATGAGATAGCTCCGAAATCCTCTGTGCTTTTCTTCATATCTGTCCCAGGAAAATATCATTTACATAATTTTCAACTTATGGGGAAGGTAATGTTTTTCAAAGTGAAAGATTTATGCCTTTCTTTACTGATTTGCATGGGTTTTGTTCAGTGTCAGGAAGTTCAATCCCTAGTTGACTTCTAGCCTTTGTAATGTTTGCTTTGAATTGAGGGCTGGTGTTGCTGTGCAGTGGATAGGAGAGAAGCATCAGGAGATCAAATATTACAAGCACTGAAACGCTTATCTCTACTCTTGGTTATTATTCAGCCACAAGGCAAACCTCTGGTTTTTCTATCATAGAATCATGGAATGGCTTGGGTTGAAACAGAGTCTAAAGACCATCTAATTAGAAGCCCCATCTTTACTACTGAGGATCCTTTAGGTGTCAAGTTCAAATCACAGAAGTTTCAAAGAGCTTGTATCTTTAAAGAAAGTAATAAATTAATATTACAGACTTGGAAAATACATCACTCCACAAAAATGATGTGCACTACTAGCACCTTTTTGCCAAAAATGAGGTGTCGCCAAGCAGCTGTTCTGCAGCATCCCACTGACCTCTTCTGGGTCTCTCTGGAGTGGATTTGCCGTCTTCAAAGAGAGGGCCCAGGTACGGGAAGCAGCAGCCATTCTTGGAACAATGAGGGTTGCTTAGAGCCTCAGCTGTGCCCTGTTAGTTGATGGAAAAGGAGAAGAGAAATTTTCAAATTTTCATCTTCCCAGATTTAAAATAAAATAACAGAATACAATACTCTGCAAGGCTGATAATGCCCTCTGAATTCTTAGTGGATATAACTCTGATTTTGGTCTTGCATGATAGAAGTAAAGGTGTTTGTCAGTCATGGTCTGTATTTGTTTCTGCTTTCTCTCCATGTAGTGATGGTCAGGAGATGGAATATTTTAAAAGGTCATGCAACAGAGAGCAGCACAGTAAGAGTGAATGTTAGTTTGAATTCTTATGTATTTCTGCCTTCAGCCACCACTGCCAACAGCATTTTTTTTACCGAGGATTTGCCCTAAGAAGAAGAAGTTCTTAAAGCAAAGAAAATGGCGCCTTCACATGTGGCTGCAAAAAAAGTAAATAATTGCCTAAAGCCACTTACTGAAAAAAAAAAAAAAAGTAAAAAAAATTCTCTTGGTTGCTAAAATGAAAGCCTCTTTTTAGTATTTGTTTTTTTTAGTGTTTTGTTTTTGACACTTCTCTTGTAAAGAAATAGCTTTGAATTTTTGAATACTTTGGTTTTAGCAAGTAATTTCCTAAAAAATACATATTTTTGTAGGCATTTCATTAGTTCATTGTGGCGTACTTAGTTCACAGTCAGTAATCATACCTCCAGAATCAATCATTTTTGATTTCATGCAGGCTTATGGAAAAGGAAAGATGCTTTGAATAGGGAACTATAAACCTATATGCCATTTCACTGGTCAGTGAAAGCAAATAAAACCTCGTCTGAAATAATTTTACATCTCTTTTTCTGAGTTTTTAAAAAAGACGCATTTGGGCAGAAAGCAGCTAAAATATAATACTTTCCTGGCACCCACAGTTATGACATGACCTCTCACTTTGCTTTTATAACTCTGCCTACACAAGCCATGTGGTAGGTAGCCATCTGCCTGGTATCCTTCCAGGGTGGTCACAGGTTACCAAACTGGGCCTTAAAATGCTGGGGAAGGATGTTCTTTCTTTGGAAACCCATTGCTTTATATGAAACTGTTGTGATTTTTTTTTTTTTTTAATAATATTTGTCTAAACACAGTTACTCTCATCTCTGCAAGTTCACAAAAACTGAATGATAACTGCATCTATCTACCAGCTGAAGCCCCAAAGATCTTGTTCACTGATTTAGCAGCATAAGAAAATGCATTCCTGTGCTGAAACATGGGCACATGTTACATAAAAGTACAGATTTTACCATGATTCAATCCCCAGTCCATGGGGATCAACAATGCAGCACTGGAGTCAGTCAAGCAAACACGGCCATTAAGTTTGGCCTTGTTGACTCCACACTTTGGAAAAAAGAATTCCCAACTTCACAGGGGAGCTTGCTCCTGGGCCCTTGGGAAGATGCTCAAATCTGAAATTCAACCTTTTGTTTCCATTGTTTTGTTTCCATTGAGAGATGAGCCGTGATCATAAGACCAGTCAGTTTTTTGCTCCTGCAGTCCTGTTGGACACCTCTTTCCATTTCAATGATTAGGTAACAGCAGTGGGTTGTCATTCCTCCTTCAATTCCAGATGTTTGCCTGTTGTCTCAACAAACAGCAGTTGTTTCCCCTCAAAGCATACAAGTATTGTTAAGCTAAATAAGCCCATATGTTTAATCTCTGCTGATAAGAACATGGGCTTCAGGGTTAATAGATTTGTTACTGGGACTTCTGAACCTGATTTCAACTGTTATGGGAGAACTCTAGTCCCAGACACCCATATTCAAGGTAAAAAATTAAACATGAAACAAATTCTCCTGATCACTGAGATAGATCTTATCTTTACAGGTATCTTCTTATATATTTAAAATATTGCATCTCACTATTTTTTCCTTGACAAAATGAGAATTTTCATGTTCTCAAAAAATCCCTGGTTGTTTTTCAGTCCTGAAAAGTTTCACTTTGGAAGTTAAATGTTACAACATATGGTAGAACTGACAGCTTGTTTTGGCATCTGGTCTAAAAAGAGTCTTGTGCAGCAGCACCTCTCTCCATGAGAATACCTTCCCTGTGGCATCTGAGGACTGCATTTGTTGCAAAAATGGCATCACACTAGGAGTTCATCTTGTCCATCTGGGATGTACTAGTGGTGTACTTGTGTATAAATACACTAAAGTATCTCTCCTCCTTTTGCATTGCCAGCTCATAACTCCTCACCTGTGAGCTCAACAACTTTATGCAGATGTCCAGTAACAGGAATGATTACTACCCTCGAGAAAAGTTGATATTTTACAGACCAATGGGCCTGCTAGTACTGAGCATGGTTCATCTTTAAAGTGGTCTTCAGAAACTGCTTATCTTTGGTATGCAAGGAAAGTGTCAGAGCTGTGTGTTGTTAGAGGACAAGCTGTCAGGGTGCTGGAAGATGCATAAAGGTGGATGGGAGCTGGTGCTTAATACAGATGTTGGTGTGAGGATCTGAGTAACAGAAGCAGTGCAAGGGAGTGTGAGACACCTGAACAGGAGGTGAAAAGGCTAAAACAAAGAGTCAGTGTGATAGCAGAGAAGAGGGACAGGCTCCCAAAGGAGCAAGAAGATTGCAGTGGTTTGACTAGTTAGCCCTGTGGAATGAAGAACTGGAGAGAGAAGAAAAAAAAAGATACCTTGAAACTAGTTTGGTTTTTTGTTTGGGGGTTTGTTTTGGTTTGTTTGTTTGTTTGTTTTTAATGTGATTTTAGGCAATCTATTAGCAGAGTTATGAGAGCTAAGAAGACATTGTAGAATGTTAATTATCCAAAATCAAAAACGTGAACAAAAGCATGTACATAAACTGGAGACCTCATCATTGACAAGATCATGCAGAAGATAAGCTTCATAGTCTGCAGTGCTACCTTTGGTGTTTGACAAAAGCCTCAGTGAAAGATATGTTTGCCAATTTTATCTGGGTCTCACAGATTGAAAGATGTAATTTTCAGCAGTACCTTCCTTTATTATCACTTCCTCAGCACTACAAGATCTCTCTGCACCACATTCCCCCTTGAACTAAGCAGCCTATTAAATTATTCCCCTTTGACATGTTGTTAGCAGCTTGAGTTGTTCTTACATGACAAAAGACATTTTGCATCTGAACTTCTTCCAGTGCAGCACTGATCAAACAGAACAGTCATTTTCTCTTACTTGTTTGGCTGAGCAGAGATCATCTCTCAGTATGATGCTCACCCTGACAAGCACTGAATTGAGATCAATACTTAAGGATGCAGTTCTCATTTACAGTTCATCCGTGGAACAAAGTCCTCGTGGTTCTTCCTTTTGGCCTTTCTGCTTCCAGCCTGAGTGTCCTCCTTCAGTAAGCTGCACAAGTGTTTGCAGCCTGCTCTTACCTGAGAAATAGGATTTGATGCATGGCATGAGATTCCCTACACATTAAGTCCTATTTCTGATAAGCAGTACAATCCACAGAGGCCACTAGCAATTCCAACTAAAAGCCATTCAAAAGGCTTTATGTGGTGGGTTGACCCTGGCGGGGTGCCAGATTCTGCCCATCTAATGCATTCTATCCCTCCCTTCCTCAGATGGACAGGGGAGAAAAAATACAACAAATGCTCATGGATCGGGATAAGAGCAGGGAGAGATCACTCAGGAACTACCATCATGGGCAAAACAGATTCAACTTGGGGAAATTAGTTTATTTATTGCCAATTAAAATACAATTTGACAATGAGAAAATTAAAATTGAATCTTAAAACCTTTCCCCCATCTCTCCCTTCTTTGCAAACTAAGCCTTGCTTTAGATTTTCTCTACCTTCTTTCCTTCCTGCTTGGTATTTACCACTATGAGAGTGCTCAAATTCTCCTTCCAACCTTTACTTTGCGTTGCTGAACAAGGCAAATTTGGCACTGTCTCATCACAGAGCAGCCTCTCCACTTCTCTGTTGATTCCAGGTGCTCCAGAATAAGTTTCCTCACACTAAGTACTTTACCTGTTGGAAGTACTTTCCTTGCTTTGCCCTCCTGTCAGTTTTGCATTTCTCCTACTAATCCCTATTTCCTTCAGTGCAGCCATCAGCTGAATCAATAGAGACCTGGGGTGATATCAGATACCTCACTGAAATCCAGACAGTCCGTAGACAGAGCATTGCTTTCTCCTTCAGCATCCGTGTTTACAGTCACGTGTGCTATTGAGCCCAATGCAGCTGTGTTTTCGTAAGAGGAGGTTCATCTCAGATAGGAGTGGCACCCCATGTTCTGAAATATGTTAAAATTAACATTGATTTATCTTCTGTTGGTCCTTTTTAGTCTAACAAAATTGTTCAACCTTAGCGTGCAGAGGCTAAAGGGGATCGGGGTTCCTTTTTCTAATTTATATTTTGCAACATAAGTGAGAGGCTTTGAGTTGTTAATTTTATGTTTCTTCATAATATTTCACATTCATAATCCAGGTCATAGCAAGCCAGAAACCTCTATGATTAAAAAACCCACAAATGATGGCATATAAAGATTGAGATGATGAAAGCAAAGGCGTTAGGAGAGGATATAATTTTCAATCAGCCTCTTCATAGTTCTTCAGTCAGATGGTTTTCTCTTTCTGATCAGTAGGAATTTAGTTGTTTACTTGAATGAGGCCAAAATAGCTTGTTCCTGTTATTACTGATATAAGTTTAGATTCAGAAATGTGAGACAAGAAGTTTTTCATCGCAGTTGACATTCCTGTTTCTCATTATATGTTTTAGTTTTATTTACTGATATTTTGAATAAAATAATTTTCATAAACAAGATTTTAATATCATCATCCCATCAATTTGGAAGTTACTCAAAAACAATAAAATTTTTAATCTTATACTGATTGTGAGACTAATCAATAAAAATCAAACTGTGGACCAGATTTCTAATCATCCTGTTGCTTTTGTATGGTAATAAAGTCAAACCCCATTCCTAATCTTTAAGTCTTTTGTACATGATATAAAAGAAAAATCCTAGATTAAAATATGAGAAGAAAAATACATTGCCACAATATCTCCATTCCTTAGAGCACAGTGATTACATGTGACTAAGTGATGGTACTTACATTTAATTCCACAGTTTTAAAACAGAAGACCTGAGCTCTCTGAAAGCTACATCAATGACTGTAGGCTTATCAAGGCTACAGAGGTATTTGAATTATTATGATAGTGCTGTACAAAGCCCAAAACTAAAGCCTACACTTTGGTTTCTTTGAAGATAAGAGAAACATTTCCACTGATTTCGTAAGATTATTTTCTGTTTGTCATGTGTGGCAAATTGTTTTTCTAACTCTAACTCCTAATTGAAAATTCCTATTTACCATAAAACAGACACCTGAGGTGGTTTTACACCCCATGCTCGTCTGCTGTCCGAACCTGAGGCAGACACTGGAGGTGGCAGCATGTTCATAGTCATATTCCATCACTATTTGCCGTGGAAAGCACTAGTGTTATATGAATTTGTTGCAAATTACTGACACTCTCTTACAGAAACAGCTCTGAAATCTGCAGTTTGGAAAAGGTTGGTTTATTTGTGTTGGGAATACAATCTGTCTGCAAAGTCAAGTCAAGATACTGAGGTTTTCTTCTCAATTCATGGCTGTGAGTTTTGGTAGAATACGTGACCTAGAATAACAATGTTGTTCAGACCAAATATTTTTCTGAGGATTTTCTGAACCCTAGGAAAAGTATGGCACAATAACTGAAAAACAGAAATTTTATTTTTATATGTTCTTATGGAGATCTCCATTATAACAGCAAACTTTGGGATCAAGATAGATCCATGCAGAAATTAGGAAAAATGTGTGGAAACAGGATTTCATTTCACTGGGTGATATGTGATATTTCGGATTTCCAGTTGTCCAAACAGTGAACATTGAGTGCCTTGATAAAGTCATGACAATTCCCAGCAGAATGTGAATTTTAATTCCACATTTAAGAGTCTGCACAAACCATGTAATATTCCTTTCCAGAAAACTCATAATTATATTAGTGTGCATTCTGAGATAGCTTTTCAAAGGAAGCAGTCACCTACATAATAGAGATGTACACAGGCTGATCATCCAGACCTCCTCCTCTTTCTAGCAGAGGAGAATTTTGTAAGTTCTTTTGGTTATGTTCTTACAGGCGTAATTCATTTCTATGGTTTTGATTTTTTAGAATTGTTGATTTCTTCGAAAATGTTGCTGGCACCTTGTCGAGTACAACAAAAGGGTATGTTCTTAATGTCATCACCTGGAGAAAAACTCAGGCTTGGAAAACTAGAAGAAAAATGGATCTTATGAGTTCAGTCTGTTTCAGGGATCATAACTAACTGTCCATGAGTCTTTTCAGCTGAAAAGGGCACTGAGTGACCGTGATAAAGCACAACAGATTTCTTTTTCTGGTTGTGAGTGTAAGTTTTGTGTTGCAATAATATGAAAGCTGGGGATAGTTGGCATATCTAACCTACAAAGATGTACCTCGATCAAGGTCTGAGTTATGGTGTTCCTGACAGAAACTATATATTGTTTTCCTACCTCATTTCAGAATAGGGCAGTGCATGTGTCACAGTTCTGTGAGGCTGAGATCAGTCTAAGTTTGATTTAATGTAATGGCACCTGGAAGACTGAGGTGGCTTTTGTATTGAATGGGATGAGGGGTCACCTCTAGTAAATGAATGAGTAAATGGAGACACTTCTGTGCATCTAGACCCTGAGAGCTGTGCTGTTTATAACTATATTTTGTAAAAAGCCCCTGATAAAAGTAAAAGAATGGGGGGGGGGGGGGGGGGGCTTAAATAAATATGGTTTAAGCAGT
>JAWWEE010000085.1:13557383-13584976 GCA_035221455.1 Xenops minutus | reverse complement strand
AGAGACTTCTGTGCATCTAAACCCTGAGGGCTGTGCTGTTTATATTTTGGAAAAAGCCCCTAACAAAAGTAAAAGAATGTGTGTGGGGTTTTTTTAAAGAAATATGGTTTAAGAAGTTCTCTCTTAAATATGTGGTCAATATTAGGCTTAGCAAGTGATTCTATTACATGTAGACCAAACTTCACTATTCAAGGAAAGCAGTATAATTCACCCTAAACAACATCTTTGTGTTATTTATGCATAAAGAGGAACTCAAGGACTTTAAGTATTTTTTCAATACAATGATACATTAAAGATTATGGACTTTTTTATATTCATAGTTTGGAACGAGAATTTCATAGATGGACAAGAGAAATGTTATCCCTCTTCATTGTCTTATTACCTTGAAATCTCTTCTTGGCACAGGTTAATTTACTAGTGCAACTGTACTGTAGAGGCAGAACAAAAGCCACTTATGCTTCAAAAGTATGTAGTATAGTCTGTGATCTTCCCCTTTGGTACTCTGTTTTGTGAAATATCCCTCTTGATCAAAAAGATAAATAAATCAAAAACTATGAAATGTAGTGTTTTGATTAGAATACAGAAAAAAAAGTCCTTGCAAGAAAACTAAAATATGATGGTGTAGAATGAACAGATGTGCACCTGTGGCTAGTTAGGTCATTATATTATGGCCCCATGATCCCTAGGTATCCTAGAACTATGGCTGGTGCATCTCTGTGGTTAGTGAAACCTGACACTGCCAGAAATAGTTTTCCATTAGCTAAAAGGCTCTCTGATGGTGAAGGTTCTTGGGGCCTGAGCTAACACCAGGTATCATTGGCAGCAGCTTTACATCTGTTCTAGATTGTTTTTCATTTGTATCTTCTTAATTTCCTAATGGCAAAGCCAAAGACATTGCTCACTTGCAAAAACATTACTTGCTTATCAGTAACCTGTTCAAAATACAGAATCTACTTCGTTTTTTTGTGATTTGTTAGAATTATAATGAGGAATTTGTATTTTCTATAGGGATGTCAAATTGATAAAAGACTCTGTAGATTTATGCCATTGGCCAAAAAGAAGAAACCTGATTTCAAAAAATTCCTCCCTGCTTCCTTTTAAATTTGCAGTAGCATTAATTTACAAAGGCACATTATTGTGTTTATGAAGCTTTTGATAGTTTTTTTTTAGGCTGGTCTTAAAGTAATTGCATCTCCAATATTATTTAAATATTTTTCATATTTTGAAGTTAATTAAAGACTCTTGCTTATTAAGATTTTTTTCCGCTATTTGTTTATAGTATGACTGTGATCAATAAAGTAAAAAATGCCGAGGACAGAGAGTGAGTAGAACAAAGTGGTAGCAATTTAATGTGCATGCAATGTTTTTTGTCTTCTGACCTCTGTACAAACAATAAACAGCACACAATGGGGGATTATAAGAGCTGTACTAAGTGAAATTGAGCAGAGGTTCTGTGAGTTGTACAAAACAAGAGGAAATGAACGCTGGTACCAAGGGCAGAACTGCTGGGTTTGGGCTTTGGTTTGGGAGTTTTTGCGGTTTTTGTCCTAACCCACAAATAAGTATGCTGCACCTCAGCACCTCTGACAGATCAGGTCACACATGTTAAGTAAGTTCTGCCCACTGCAGCTTGTGGAGTTGCAGTGCATCTGTTTTCATGATTCTTTTGAACTTCACCATAAATGACTGAGTTTTCCCAAAAGAGCATATATCATTTACCTTTTCCCTGTGGCACTGGAGAGAGGGCACATGGCAGGTACTCAGTAGATGTGGAGGCTGCGTGGAGAAGGCTTCCCTGTATGAGGGATCTGGGCAATTGCAGGAGGAGATGCATCATCTTTGTCTTCTGCACTCTAGACAGGCAGGGGAAAAGGAAAAAAAAAAAAAAAGAAAAAGAAAATTGAGCAGAATTACTGTATGAGGTTAATGTATGTATGTTAATTCTTCACTGAATTCAGATATAGTCTGCAAATGAGTGGCTCAGGCCCTATAGCAAAGCTCTTCTGGCTGCTCTGATGCTGTGTCCTACTTACAGTTTAAGAGGAGAATTTCATGCCACTGCAGACAGTTAGCACTGCACAAAGCCTGCTCGTCTGGGGTTGTGTGGGAAGGTGTGTGTGTTATCGTCTCCTACATATGTCAAATTTTACAGAAATTACTGTACATGATTTGCTCTCATCACACCTGGTATAGTGTCGTCATCCTTAATGCTGCTTCACTTTTCTAAAAGCTGGAACATTCAAAAGATAAAAGTGCTTCCAAATGTAAAAGAAAATTAATTGTGGAGAATGCAGTTAAAACTTTATATAACCTAATTGCTTAATTTAGAACATCCCTTCTGACTACCTCATAACTTTGAATAGAGTAGATCAGCAAAGAAAATAACCAGATTTGAATTTATTAATCTGTACTGATGCATTTCTTCATTATTTTTTTATAATACACAGATTTATTATCTGAACTCATAAACCAAATTAGTTGTGTTAATGCATACTTATACAAAGTACAAAGGCAAATATTCTTTGTTCCACTAAAATAATATTCTGCTAAATGAATTTAACTAAGCTAATGGTTATTTTATGAAAACGTTTGGAAGTCAGTTTATCACGTAGCAAACATCATGACATACTCCAATTTTCCAGAGCAGCCAGTAAAAGCCAGACAAGTGCAAGGCATCAGCTTTATGTAAGATGTTTGGAGAAGCTTTGACTGGATGAGCCTTTCTAAGACTCCATTTTGTTGTAATCCAGATAGAGAAATCTGAAACTCACTGAAATACCTCCAGAAAATAAATCAGTGTTGATTTCGTCTTCTGCGGAGATAAAATGGTCCCAAAGCCCGTGTGGGTGCAGGAAAGGAATAGTGGCAGAAAGAGGATGATGCTGTGGGTATAACTTTTGTTCACCCTTTCGTTACTGAAACCCTGTTGATGCTTGTGGAGCTGCGTTCTGACATTAGATTCTGAAATGGATGGTGTCTTTTATTTGGTATATATTTTTTTAAGCTCCTTAAGCAAGAATTCTTGGATACGCTCCTACAACACTTTTTAAAACAATTTCTGCATTTTCAAAACTATTTCAATTCTTGTTTTCTGTCCTGTAAAGAAAAATGTGAACCCTCAATAATGTTTTTATCCTGTAAGCAACCAAATCAGATAAATGCACTTTTCCATAATCAGCACAAATAAAACTATCCCGCTCCCAAAGCCGAAGGATACAGGATTTAGGATCCTGTTCTGCCTTCCAAGTCATGTGCTGCCTGAGAGATAAAAGAAAGCACAGAAACAGGCAGGTGTGTCACTGTAGCTGTACTTACTTTACATATATATTTTATTGTACATATTTTAAATAAAGTCTGAAAAAGTTGAAGTAGTGGAATTTTACATGGATTTCAGTGGGGACAGTGTTGTTTCAAAAGCAGATTATATATACACATTCCTCTTCACACTGGTCTTTCAGACATCTACACAGCTCATGTACCAAAACAGTTCTGAAATTGTGGAACCTGAAATGCAGAGAAACTGCATCATTTGCTCTAGAGTAAGACCACAGTAGCTCCAGGTCTCACACCATATCCTCCTACCAATCTGTAACTTTTGTGCAATTATGGGATGTGTGAATTACAAATCAGCTGACACATGCACAAGATTAAACAGGACACAGATGCTCATTGCTATGAAATTTTATATATTTATTGATCCCCCCTAACCTGCCTGTGCCTTGTTTTCCGAAGTCTACACCACTGTGAATTGTATGATTCTGGGTACATTTTCAATGATGCATTTTGACTGTTTCTCTGTAAAATGATGATTTTTAGACACATTTTATGGAGACTGGCTTTTCCATACTCCTTGTCTGAGTTTACTCACCTTTCTAGGAGCAGAAAATAGGAAAGTTTGGGTTGGTTGGTTGTTTTGTTTGGGCTTTTTTCAGTATCCTCCTAGACTATTAAAAGTTTATTTAAACTTCCTCTTAACTGCTTCAAACTCTTTATCAAATAACCACATCCTTTTAAAACAGTTTATAGCTCTAATCAAACCCAGTGACTGTACAGGAGCTTTCATTATGCAACACCATTCTTTCCTACAGGCTTTTGTAAAGGCTACAAAAAGAGCTTAATTTTAAGTCCAGACGTTCTTGAGAAGAGAGCAAGAAACAGCCTCTTTTCAATTTCCTACTCATGTAATAACTGCCTTCATAGCAGAAGATGTGTAATACTGGCTTTGGCTCTCCCTTTGGAACCCTATAGTCCTTATTTCATGATAAATTCAATGTGCAACGCCAATAGAAGTGGCAGAGATTTTCCTTTAGAAATCAAGTTTGAATCTAGTATTCATGAATGTCACTGTCATATTATCAGCATCCTGAACAGAAATTCCTATAATGAAACCACTGCACCAGCCACATCAGATCACAGGTTTCTCCCCACCACTAAACCAACACATGCAGAAGACAGTCATCATGTCTGTGGAGCAAAAGGAGCACTAGATCCTTGATCCAGAGCATTTCCACAGCAGTGGCTGTTCAGCACTAGCTTGGAGAGGGAGTGTATGCTACCCAGCGTAGCAGCACTGCCCAGGAGGGCAGCTGTGAGCCAGGTGGGAACAAGAGATGAAGGTGAAGGTGCCTTAATCATCTCTTTGATTGTCTAATCAAATTGTCTAATCTAACTTGACAAGGGAGCTGGGCCTATACTTGGCAGGAAGGGATCCAGTTGACATCAAAACCCCTTGGTTAATGAGGAGACATCATGAAACCCAAAGGATGTGCATCTCACAGTTACTCTCATAAATTGAAAGAAAGGTATTGTAGGAGTTTCTGTACTTCCTGGCAGAAGGGACCTTTAACAGGAGTGGCCCTGTGCCTGTCAGGGAGATTGCAGGACCCTGGGAGCATAGAATGTGATCAGGAGTCAGTTGGTTTCTCATCGGTCCTTGAGTGATAGTCACCACTCAGGAACAGCCCATCCTGGAATTAAACACAGACATGAAGGATGCAGAAAGCAGAGAGTAGCTCAGGTTGCTCATGTCTCTGCTGGAGTAACAGCAGAAGTTCAAAGGCTGAAGTCAGGAAGGCCAAAGGCAAAAAATGAGAATGCACCTAGCATGAGATAAGAAAGGTAGCAAACTCAACTAATCCTAAGAAGAAATGCAGGTGAAAGAGACCTGAGAGAAGGCAGTAGTGGTTTTGTCTTTTTTTTTTCTGCTAGTTTTCAGTAAATGTTCACTCTTAACCAGATGCCTAGCACAATTATTAGCAGTGACTGAGCTATAAAATGTGAGCCTAGAACAAGAAAAGAATAGGAGAGTATTGAAATAATTTAGATATTTTTTTGTTTGCACTCACTGACCTCCATAGAAGGTCATAGAACAATCTTTAAAGAGCAAGCTTTTTAGGTCTAAAATAGAATTAACAGATAACACTCACTTCTGTTGGAGGCTGGACAGAGAAGCAGATATATGTAATAATTATTTCAAGCAAAAAAAAGGAGGAATTAACTCCTCAGACAAACCTGAAGTAAATAATGAAGCAAAAGGATATGAGACACTTGGAGATAACAAGGCATGGAGGTCACCAGCCAGGCAGGTTTTTGTATAGACCAAATCATGCCAAATCAGTCTGTTGTTTTCTGAAGAGGCATTGTTAGGGAGGAACAGAAGGTATTATGTCTACTTGACATGAGCAAAGCTGTTGGTACTTGTCTCATCTGACAGTCTCAGAATAAATTAGGGCTATGTGGTCAAGATGATGTGATTTTAAGCTGGATGGAGACTGTCTGTACTGAGAGAATGTTTATCAGTGTGTCTAAAGATCAAAAGGGAGGGTCAGGAAAATCCTTCATTGAGCTGCTTTTTTAGTGTTTTTGTTGACAACCTTGGATGATGGAATTGAAGGTACTTAGAAAAATTTTAGACACCATAAAATTGGGGAAAGCTGCAAGTATGTTGTAGAGTAAGGTTAGAAATAAACTAACAGGTAAAATTCAATGTCCTTTTTGTATTGTCAAGGACAGTAGGAACAAAAGAGAAAGGACTTGAAGGTTACACTGGATCAAAAGGCAAACAGAAGTGGTGTGTGTTGCAAAAAATCACAAATAGATTTATGAATGCATTACATATAAAGTTTGTCAAGCCACAACTGAAAGGCATTTTGCATTTTCAACACATTAGTGCAAGTTGACACTTGCCGGGAGGAGAGCAAGAAGAATGACCATGGGTATAGAAAAGACTGAGCAAACTAAAATGCTCCAGATAGAGGAATGATTGTGTATGTGGTAACGAGTACTCCAAAGCCTGTTGCAAAAAAGGGGATAATCTGCTTTCTGCCTCTGAGGTGTATAGAAAACAAAGTAATAGGCTTCATGTACTCCTGTCAAGATCCAGGTGAGTCACTGGGAAGTACTTTTTAACAGTCAAGAAAGCTCAGTTCTACACAATTGCTTGTGGAAATTGTGGATTCTCTAGTAACAAGAGGTCTGTAAGCATAAATTGAACAAACAACTGTTGTAGACATAATTGGTGCTGCCAAGGAGCATAGAGAGGAGTAGATGATTCAACCCTACTTCTGTACAGTTCTGTGTAATGGGTGCCATAAATAAAATAAAGCAAAAGGCCAGAGTTTCAAGCAGTCCCCCTATGTCCTTTTGTCATAAAATCTTTGTCATAAAATATTTCAAGTTAGATAGGTACCTGAATTATTAAGAAACAAAACAAAGAACAAAAGAAACTCTCATGCAACAACTAGAAAAAAAAACTTAGTGAAAACAAAAAAAAAAGGAGTAAAAGTCTTTCTGCTGCAGTGATAATTAGTCATGGTCATTGTTCAGTCATGAGTTGCTGCCTTTTTTTCCAAAGGCCTGGATGAAGGCTGCCTTTATTTTAATGAGTAAGTCTTGCAGAAAAGGGCTTGTATGTCAGACTCGGCATGACCTAGAGTCATGAGGAGTCTGGCTTCAAAGTTTATCAAAGAGTAATAAGACTATGATACCCAATTTTGCTGTAATGCTTCACGCCCAGATTGTCTCAAATGCCTTTCTTTTCTTTTGTTGGCTGGCGTTCTTTACTGAAAATCAGAAGAAATTGAAAATGGGACACTCTGGATGCTAAGAGTATCACATCATAATCACATTTTAATTGCAAGCTATGTCAAACTGTTCTACAGTGTTGTGCACATATAAACTGTTCATCCAGCCACAGAAATAATTTTTTTTCCAAATCTCGTCCATATCTTACTGGTAGAGAAAGTGATTTAGTTCAGCAATGATCATAAAGTGAGTCAGTACACTTCTCTGGCCTGATACCTGTGCCCAGATCTTCTCAGTAATCACATAATTTATTTATTAAGAGATTCAGCATATAAATAGTAGAGCATAGGCTACCTGTCTTACAATGAGAGTTCCCAGTACCCAAAGCCCTACTCCAAACTGAGGCATTCTTTGAACTTATGCTGCAGATGCACTGCCTGCAAAGGAATGAGATATTTCTTAAAATTAGTATGTGAGAAATAAAGTGAGAGCAATCAAAATATAGCATATATAAATTGAAATGAGTGCTATACGAAGTGGATCATGGTAATTTGACTAAACCTATTTCTATTTTAACTCAGAATACTGTTTATGCTTACATAAGATAATGTAATTACCAATCCGTCTTCAATACCAGGAGCTACATGAGGAGCAGAGATGTTGGGACTGGTGAAGACTTGCAGACAGGTCTCAGGGTATCTATCAAGTAAGGAAGAAGTGCTGATAATAGACACAGTCTCATGAGCTCCTGTTCAGAGGGCTGTGGAGCAGGGAACACTCTCAGTGAATGACAGGTAGCTCAGGCTAAAGGACAGGAGGTCACTGCATCTGGTGGAAACCTTTAGCAACAAGGCTGTCTGGAGGCAGATATTTTTTACAGAAGTCCAGCCATCTGTGTCTCCCCTCAGAAGGCTGGGGATCCAGAGTTCTAGCTGGCACTTTTGTGTGATGGAAGAATGGACTATCTGCATCAGTAAAAACACTGGCTTGTGGGGTTTTGGTTGTTTTTATGATTTTGTGGGTTGTTTTTTTTTCCATTTTGCATTTTAGTCTCTTAAGTCACAACAAAATTATTGACACAGTTAGCCACCCTCAACAAAATTTGACATGGGATGGAAGATACAAGATGCTAAAATGGATCTGTTAAACCCATGACCTGGCAGTGTGAGGCAGCCCCAGCCACACACCTGCATTCTCCAAGCATCACAGGTATCATTTGTGCTCAAATACAAAGTCAAGAAGGAGAAACAGTGGGAGAGATCAGACAGAGCAGCAGGGACTGACTTCAGGGTGTGTATCTACTGTGCCAGGATCTATGTGGACTGCAGAGACAGCACATTCACAAGAGAAAGGACTTGAAGGTTTCACTGGATCAAAGATCAAACAGGAGTGGTATGTGTGGAAGAAAAATGGCAAATAGATCTATGAATGCACTATATATAAAGCTTTTCAGGCCACAGTTGGAATGCATGTCAGGGGAGTTAGTATGTCTGGGCAGGAATTCTGGGCTAGGGTGCTGGGGAGGTAAGGGGAGGTGTGGTGAAGAGGGTAAATGAGAGAGAGAGAGCTCAGATTATTGCAATGGCAATCTTTGAAAGATGGACTAAGTTATTGAGGCAGTTCTCATTTGTTGGCACCCACATCCTATGAGTTTCTGAAAATGGTGGGCTGGACAGAGGAGGGAAATTTTCCTCCCTGGGGTTTATGAGTTTGTAATAAAAAAGCAGTTCACACTGCAAATTTAATACTTGTTGAACTGGAAGTTCAGCTCAGTTAAAAAGTCAGCCAGTCAGGAGGTGCAGGTGTGGTTAGCAGATGTTGCCAGCTATGGTTCTTGCTACGTCTGAGCAGCCTTGTGAGCCAGTCTCACTTTGTGACTTAGAAGGGAGGAAAAGTTGAACAACTTCTCCTGAAGTTTTTCCCAAAGTCACCTCCCACAAAAATGATTTTTCTGGGAAGAGAAGAAATGTTGATGTTTTCAGGCTTACACCATAAAATGCTGTTAAAATTATGGATGTGTAAAAAGGACCTTCTGAAAGACTGCAGACTTGGCTGGAGCATTTTTCTCTGCACGTATTTGGTCAAAGATTTTTTTGTACGAATGAATTGGAAGTGTGCTTTCCACCAACTGATCATGGAATGTCTGATCCTTCTCACTCCTACAGAGACAGTAAAACTGACTTGCAGCACATGAACAGAGATCAGTTCAGACATCTTTTTATCTGTCCACTCCATACTGATGACTTTTGGTTCACTCCCTGTGTGCCACTATTACCTCTGCATGTCAAACACATCACTGCTATGCTGTGGAAGCATCTTTTCTACAGTTATGCCTTCATTGCCATGTAAAGACATATTTCTATCCAGGGTGGACATGATTGTTTGCAACCATGCAGACGTGGCTGCATTAACTGATGTAGCAGTGTGCAATCCATCAGTTTCCATATATTGTTGCCTGTTTTTACCTTGGATAACTGATTAGCCATGTCATTGTAGAAAACACAGCTGGAACAAGCACTTAGAGTTCACTGTGAAGTAAGGTAGATAAGAGTTTTTGGCCAATCTCCAAAAGCCACATCATGCCAAGTACTGTGACTTTAGAATTTTAGACAAAGTCAACAAAAATCATTTATTACACTGTGAGAAACACACACATAAAAAGCACACAGCATCACTAAAACAATGCCCAAGGACAGAGCAATGTAGTGTTATTTAATCACTGGCAATTTATACAAACTGGAATTCCAATGAGATACACAGTCAAGAGTTCATCTCAGGGGCTAACTCAAGTGCACAGTATAGCTGTGTTGTCTAGGTAAACATTCAACCATTTGTCATTTGCTGCATAACTATGGGTGTGGATTGTTTGTCTTTTATAGTGCAAACACAGCTGAGGGAGATGCTACTAAAATGTAGACCCATGAGACTTTCAAATAAGATGATGTGATCCTACCCTTAAGCATCTATCCTCTAAGACTTCAGAGGTTTGTGAGAACATTTTGTCAACAAGAAATACAGAATTTGTTTCACTAGTTTATCCTTTTTTCTCTCTCAGTATATTATAAATTTTTCTATTTCTGTCCATAGCAGTATAAGTGGCAGCCATATGTTCTAGAAATTTTTCTTTCCATTAGTGCAAGGCAGAAATTCAGTGGTGAGCGAATTCACATGTCAAGACAGACGGATTTTTGCGACTCTACAATTGAGTGGTTTTAAAACTCTTGGGAAGTCTGTGCCAAGGGCCCCAAGCATTTTGTAGCTGGCCCAGGATACATACTGCATCCTTTCTACTTGAATATCTCGATTTAATTGTTTAATAGTTGTGTGACCATTCTCTTATCTTCCAGAATGTTATAATGTGCAGAAACTACCTTCCTCTGAGCCAGTCTTTGGTATCTCAACATCTATTAGATTGCTTCTTAGAAGCTATTCTTGTGCTTAAAATCCAGTAATACTTCCTGAGTTGCTTTTGTTCCCGAATGGACATGATTCTATCTTTGCCTTCCGAATTTTAGTTTTCTATTCAGACTACAGTATGCATCCAAGGATCCTATGCTGAACAGGTTTGCAGAAAAAAAGCTGCTGAAAATTAGTTAAGTAACTCTGGGTCACACACATAGCAAATATTAGTCTGCAGCTATAGATGTCAACTCATGCTTGACCACAACATCTTATTCTCACTTAAATGTTTTGGCTTTCTCTTCTTTCAGTACCTGCATGCAAATGGGATTGTGCATCGGGACTTGAAGCCAGAAAATCTACTTTATGCAACGCCAGCTCCGGATGCACCACTGAAAATTGGTGAGCAGCATTAAATATATGCTTCCCTAATGCCTTTATGTCAGTCATATGTGCTGACTGATGTTTAGAGTATATGCATCTCACGATCACTTTATTTGAATCTAATGCTTATACTCAAAGGAGTGGTGTGTTACTTCTTTGGCAGCACAGCTGTGCGTGGTGATTTCAAAAACAGTACAAAACTATAGGTGCTTGCTTACAGAATTTACAGCTAAAATCATGCAGTACATGGCAGAGAATAAAGCACTCAGTAGGAAGTAGAGGGATCATGAGACAAGCATACACCTCTGTGCACCACTTCTGTGTCCCTTTTTTTTCTGTTAAGCTGGTATTTTAAGAGGAAAGATACACTGGCATGAAAATAAAAATGTGCAGGTAAGTGGTAGAAAGCAAAATGGCCGAGGCTCCATTGCCTTCTTTAAATTGAAATCCAATTTACAATGAGCAGCTCTGTTTATAAAAGTAAACTGTTTCTGGTTAGATAAATAGCAATACATAAACAATAGCCATTTAGGGACAAGTGACCTATTTTTGTTGTGCTATTTGAGTCAAAGCATTCCCTTTCATATTCAATATAACAAAACAAAAATAATTTTATTTTGGGTTTTTTAAGGCAAAGATGATTGTCACCATTCATATTGAAATTTGAATAAGCTCAGTTAATTCTCAGTGAAAATTAAGAGTTGTGAAAACTTCGGTTTTTATGACCTTTAAAAAATGGAGTCATGCAGGTACAACATGTGATGTCATGAAGGCGCTTGCTGGTTGCATAGTAATTCAGGGTGGAAACACTGCAGAAAGGATGATCAGTATTTATTCTGGCACCATTTCCATGCCCCTAGGCTTCTATCAAAGTATTGCTAGGATTTTGTCTTGCAGGGACTGCATAGTCTGACCCTTATCCAAGAAATCACTGATGCACAATTTTTTAACTCAAAATTTTTCTGATAATTTTATTGGATTACTCACAGAGTGGAAATTGAATCTATACCTAAAATGCACATCTGTATCTCTGCTTGTACGCCCTTAGGCATCCCACTGTATTTTCTTTGTCTAGTCTTCAGAATAAAATACTTTTCTGTCTTGGAAGACAGGAATGCTCATTTGTACAGCAAATTTTGCTTCTGGATTGGAGTCTGGGTAGATTCTTTAAATTGATGCTTTTCTCTGTAAATGACATTACTATTCACTTAATGCATAAATATTCATTTAATTGCATATACAATGGAAAAAAACCCATGTTACTTTACAAGGAACTAAGAACATTAATATTTGTAAACGTTCTTAACAGCTGACTTTGGACTTTCCAAGATTGTGGAAGATCAGGTGACGATGAAGACTGTTTGTGGAACTCCAGGGTACTGTGGTATGTTGTTGCATTGTGTACATTTGCTTTTATAACTATAGAGGAAAAGGAAGGAGGACATTGGAGAAGACCATAAGATAATTCTATTACCTCATAGCACAGATGATAATGCAGTTCATGTCCATTACCTTGAATGACACTCTCTGCTGAGCACACACAGGTACCAGTCATGCTTTAGAGTAGCACCTAATTCCAGCCCACATAGTTTCGTAGAACTGTCCTTCACATATTAGCTATCAATGTTCTGATTGTCTTCTGTTGAGACAGTTATACTACAAATGCCACATACCTTTAGTTAGTATTTAGCACTTTGCATGTTTGTCTTTGTGTATGATAAAAATAGGATATAAGGCTTATTCCCATAGAAAAACCCTCACAGAAAGGACAACTTGGTGGGAAGGGTTGAGGCTGAATATCTCTGCAGAGAAGAGGAGGAAGGAGCTTTGTGCTTATAGCCATGGACATGAAATCCTTGCTTTACAACCCAAGTTAACTGGCCATGCAGAATTCCTGGTGCCCGGAACATACTCAAATATTACTTTCCAGAACTGGAGGAAACCCAGGAGGAATACTGTTGAAATGCCAAATTAAACTATGAATAATTGACAGTCCCAGCCTGCCAACTCCCACATCCTGCCCACCCAGCTATCAGCAGCTTTTCCAGAAAGAACAAAGCAACAAAAACACAAACTGGAGTCTGGTCACTTTGGCATCAAGACTTACGAGTCTACAGTCCCTGGTATGTGCAGAGGACTGAAAGGAAGAAGATGGTCATAAAGAACTTAGTTTACTGCAGCGCTGTGCTTTCAGTTGAACTTAACAAGAGAAGCATAAGTGATTTCTGACATAAAATTAAGCCAGTGTAGAGCAGTGATTCATGATCAGTCTGTTACAGGCAACATCTAAACTAACAGCAATGTGTCAGACAAATCCATTCACCAAAAGAAAACCTCTGGAAATACTAAAAAATATTAAAAACCCTGCTCTTCATGGCAGTGCAAGAATAATGCAGGCAGGAGAAGAGATTGCATAGATGTTGCAGCATTGCTGCATGAAGGTACAAGTCCACTGTGCTCCAGAAACGTGGCAGCCATCCCATGTGTATTATAGATCCAGTGGGACCAGGGTCCTCAAGGTGTGCCTGTCAAGCTGCTTGGGCAGACATTAACTTCTCTTTTTCAGTGAACCGCTGGAGTCCCCCAAAACTGCCTGGCCTTTCTGTCTGCTCCACACTGAAGTAAAAGAAATTGCCCAGAATGGTCTGTCTTTCCTTCCAATTAAAACAGAATATAAAAAATAAAGCCTAAATAAAGTGCCAAGTAAATAGAATCATACAATCTTTAAGGTTGGAAAATACCTCCAAGATCATTGAGTCCAAGCATGTCCACTAAACCACAGCACTGAGTTCCATGTCCAGTCATTTCTTGAATACTTCCAGGGATGGCGACTCCAACATCTCCCTGGTCAGCCCATTCCAATGCTTAGCCACCCTTTCAGTGAGATAATTCTTCCCAGTGAACAACCTGAACCTCCCCTAACACAGCTTTGAGGCCATTTCGTCTCATCCTATCACTTGTTTTCTGGGAGAAGAGACCAAGCTCCACTTTCTTACAACCTCCTCTCAGGTAGTTGAGAGATCCATAAAGTGTCCCCTGAGCCTCCTTTTCTCAAGACTGAACATCCCCAGCTCTCTCAGTTGCTCCTCATATGACATATTCTCTAGATCCTTCCTCAGTTCTGTTGCTCTTCTCTACACTCACTTCTGCACCTCAATATCTTTCTTGTAGTGAGGGGCCCAAAACAGGATTACAGGTGTGGCTTCACCAGTACCCAGCACAGGGGGATGGTCACAATATTGCTGATCCAAGCCAGAATTCCATTGGCCTTCTTGGCCACCTGGGCTCTGCTGGCTCATGATCAGCTCCTGTTGATTAGCATCCCCAGGTCCTTTTCCATAGGGCAGCTTTCCAACCACTCTTCCCCCAGCTTGTAGCGCTGCAGGGAGTTTTTGTGACTCAAGGGCAGGACCTGACACTTGTGTATGTTGAACCTCACATTGAACCTCACAAAACTGGCCTTGTCCCACAAATCCAGCCTGTCATGATCCCTCTGTAGAGCTTTCCTAATCCCCAATCAATGTGATGTTTTGTGCAAACTGGCAGGGGGTGCACTCAATCCCCTTGTTCAGATCATGATAAAGGTATAAAACAGGACTGGTCCCAACACTGAACCTCAGGGAGCCCCATTAGTGACCAGCCACCAGCTGGATATAACTCCACTACGGCTGGTTTTTCACCCTGCAAGCAGTGCTCCTGTCCAAGCCGTAAGCTGCTGGTTTCTTCAGAACAATGCTGTGGGATTCAGTCTCAAAGGTTTACTGAAGTCCAGATAGACAAGAGCTGCAGTAGATCAGATTGGTCAAGCAAGGCCTGCCTTCATAAACCCGTGCTGGCTGGGAATGATTCCCTGGTTGTCCTATACTGGTCCGCTGTTGTGATCACTCTCAAGACAGTCTGTTCCAAGACCTTCTGCAGCATCAAGATAAGATTGACAGACCTGTAGATCCCTGGGTCCTTCTTACCACCCTTCTCGTAGATGAGAATAACATTGGGTAGCCTCCAGTCATCTGGGAACCTCCCCAGTTATCCAGGACTGATGATAAGTAATGGAGAGGGGCTTGGCGACTTCTTCTGCCAGCTCCATTAGTACCCTTTGGTGAATCCCATCTGGTCCTATAGACTTGTGAGCATCCAAGTGGCACAGCAGGTCACTGACTGCTTCCTCCTGGGTTGCAGGGAGTCAGTTCTGCTCCCTGTCCCTGTCTGCCAGCTCAGGGGGCTGGCTGCCCTGAGGACAACAGGTCTCTGCTAAGACTGAGGCAAAGAAACATTAAGAAACCTTAGTCTTTTAGTCATCCTTGGTTACAGTATTTTCCTCTGCATCCAGCAAAGAATGGAGATTTACCCTGGCCCTCTTTTTATGTATTTATGAAATATGTTGTTGATGTATTTATGAAAACACTAAGTAAGACACTGAAGTAAAAGTACCACCCTCTTGGTCATTTTGTAACTCCAGTGTTGCTGTAGCTTTCTGAGGTTCCTTCCACAAACCCACAAAGCAGTTTGAAATGAAAATCCACCTTCCATTTTGCTCTGGCTCTGCTTGGGTATAACTTCTTTTGTTTTATATTCAGTGAAGGGAATCATTTGCCTAACTAAGGGCTTAGAGGAGCAGGGCCTAACTTTTTAAAAGACTTGAGTGTGCATGGACAATTTTAATTGACTTTGTGACTGTTATTTCTTCATTCAGCTTTCATCTTACTGACAAGTGTTTTGTCATCTGCAGCACCAGAGATACTGCGGGGATGTGCCTACGGCCCTGAGGTGGACATGTGGTCCCTGGGCATTATCACCTACATCCTGTAAGTGCAGACAGTGCTACAGAGTGGTTAATTTTTTAGCACCCTCAGGATTTTGTGACATTACAAGCCATGCCATTGAAAAAGACAAGATCCTGAACTTTAATGATGATATTCCTAATCTTACTGAAGTATGTCAAACCCCAGAGGAGCATGGAAAAACACTGAAGTTCTATATTTGATAGATGTAAAACTCCTGAGCAGCAGTGAGATCTGCACAGAACCATGCTATTAAATTGAGTGAGTCACAGTGAAACTGCTGAAAGCAAAAATACAAGCATGCAGATGTCAGAAAGCATTGGGGGCTTCTTCTTATTCACAGTAACTGTGAGAGATCCTAAGTTGCTTCTTGACTACAGCTGGGACAAGGAAAAATTAAGGTGTTAGCAGTAGTTTCACAGTGCCTGTGAATATTCTCAAATGCAGCTGCCCCATCTGTGTCAGCCACAGACACTGCCAAAGCTACAGCTGCAGCATTGGGGTTGCTGTTTCACAGGATCTCAGCCAGGCGGCAGGGAACAGCCCTGGACTCTCTGCCTGCAAATGAGTCTGATGGGTTAAATGGTTGATGTTGAAGTAATCCATTTCTTACAAGACAGTGAGAGACCCTGTTGACAAAGGGCTATGAGCAATGCTGGCCATACATATTTTAAACAGTTGCAACTATAGACCAAAATTTTCAAACAGTTATGTCTAAAGGTATGCATTTGTGTCTCCATCTTAGTATGGCTAATCATGATTCAATTGATAAGAATTGTAATTATGTTATTGTATCGATAGAATCCTTCAAAAGGAGATTATTGAGGAGGGAAAATTGTATATGATGTATTAACACTCTCTTTATGGGAGAATAAATAACTTAATTTAGTCCCTTGGCAATGACAATTCTAAGATGGCTTGTGTAGTTATATACAATACACACAGGATGCCTTTTAGGGAAAGAAAAAGATTTTACACGTGTACATTAAAGATACAGAGGATTTTATACCTCTGGGCCATTATCTTTCTGCTCCTAGGTCTCATTAACTGTGTCCAGCAAGTAGAATATGTAGTAATAGAATTATTTTCTTTTTGTCTTTTGCAAAGAAAGAACTACAATCTCTAAGGTTTATACTAAAAGTTCATGTGAGGATATATAAACATTCTTGATGGAAATATCAGAAAACCTCTTTTGTTCTGTATACAAGCTTCAAATAATTCACAGCTCTCCTTTTGTGTGTCTGTAAATAATAGGGTACAATGTTCCCATTTGCCATTTTTTTATCTCCTCCATTTTAAATGTGACTCTTTGTCTCAAGGTCTGGTTTAAGATTCAGCCTTTGTGTAAAAGATCACACCTCAGAAATTGCCTGCCAAGTGCTCATTTCTTGTCAGTTCTGGGATTTCCACATATGGCAGAGAGATGTTAAATTTGCCATCAAGGCTGTCCCTAAGATTGGAGAGATGACTTTTGTTGTCCCTTTACAAATCCACCTAGATTAAGCTGTGGCCTTTCCTTGTTTTTCAAGGCGTAAGGAAGTTGTTGTACTTGATACTGAGAGCTTTTCTTTAGAACTTGTTTTCAAGTTTAGGCAAGCTCCAAGCAAGAACAGAAGTCGAATTCATATTTGAATATATGAAGTGGCATTTGCTATATGCAGCCTTTCAAAACCTTCCAGCTGTTCAGAAGATGCTCCCAAGCCACATTAAACAGCTGCGCTGGTGTAACCACAAGTGTGTAAGTTGCTGCTCTGCGTGGCATGCCACCAGCACAGATACTCTTCTACTTCTTTGTCCTTATGATCCTGTCCTAATCCCACCTCAAAATCCAATTCCATCTGCAGGAACAAGCTAGGCAGAAGTCCACTTGGCTATCTCTTCCTTTTACCTTTAATGGTATTCCACTTTTAAAGCTCTTCTATTGTGTGTAAAGCTTTGTGGAACAATATGTTTGATGGATTAGACCAGAAAGGTGCATGTACAATAAGTACTGCAGCCTGAAGGACAGTCTTGCATGTCTCAGTCTCATAGTTTAGTAAAAGGGAATGCACTTATGTACAGTCAAAAAAATACCTTGCTATATGTGCCTGCAAATGGAGTGATGTAAGGGTTAACCATGTTACAGAAGATCTGCATCAAATTGTATCTTCTCACTAATCAAAGTTAAGTTTCTTAACCACTTGGTTAAGACAAACTTTCACACGTATTTTGATAGAGCCATTTTTCCTGAGGCAAATTATACTGACCTACTGATGATAACTGGTCATAATTCCAGGGAAACTACATGTTATAGTTTTAAAAGACAAGAGGAACAGTCCTTTTGTATTCCAGCAGCAGGTTAGAAATCCTTCTGCAAGTTTAAGATGTGGATAGTGTCAACAAATACAGAGGCTTTGCCTGTAGTCAAAATTGCATGGATTTAATTAAAGATGTTTTTTTTCACTAACTTACTTAAAAGGGCACAAAACACCATCTGGTCATTTTTTAACTGTTTTTGAAGCTTGTTTACATAGGATTTTTTTTATTTTGTTTGTAGGTAATTGATTTAAAATTAATCACCACACTAAAATGATATTTCAAAATAAAATTAAATCAAGAACAGCCACACTGAGTCTTACCCTGCTTTAATTAATCCAGATTGAAATCACACCTTTAGTTTTATTAATCTAATTTGGCATGTAGCAAAAAAACCCTCTGTCTGCTGAAATGGATTTTTATTTTAAGTGGAAGCATATCTATAGAAATCGTTAAAAAGAAGACAATAGGTGATAGTAGTGGGTTACAGTGAAAGCAAGGTCACTTAGGAGGTTTTCAGTGCAGTGCCAGCAAGTCTTAAACATGGTCTTACTGTGTGTCATGTACCCAAAAGACAGTTTGAGCTGACCCAGTGAAGGGCCCAACAACTCTGCTCAGCAAAGGTGTTCCATGGGGATAGGAGTGACCCAAGCCCAGAACTGGTGGTGGGAGAGGCAGGCAAACAGGAGTGGAGCAGCTGTGGGACTGTGGCCTATTCCCACCTACTGAAGCAGGCAGTGTTTGGATGCTGGATCCTTGTCTTTTAATCCACCTCTGCCAGACCTGGAATAATGCACCCAGAATGTGCTTACAATGGGGTGTTTGTACTCATCAGCAGTGGAATGTGATGCAGCTGTTCCACCACTCCCAAAACCATGTTTCTTCTTGAACATCACTCTCCCTTTTGAGGAGAGTAAGCACACTGGTTGGGTTAAAAAATATAAAACCAAGTTAAAATGTAAGGTTGCATTTTCTAGATTTGCTGCTGTCTTGATCATTACATCTGCTGTCGTTTTCCTGTCATCATTTCATTGCTTGTTGTATTTTCTGGAGGCAGAGCAGTAGAGAGTCTTTCTGTTTAGCGCAGATCACATACTGGCTGAATAGAAAATTAACTTCAAAATATATGATTATGTGTCCAAGCACGATTAATGTGCAATGAAGCAATAAAAAAGGACATTATATAAGTGGAAACTAAGATTTTGCTTTCCCCAAAGCCAGCAGTGTGGGACTGTGCTGGGATCTGTATTATTCAGTACATTCATAAGAGCAGTTATTAGTGAGATCACAAAATTCCTTGTTTCTGTGTAGGTTATCTAAGCAGATATGTGGACTGATCATTAAAACCTGTGAGAGGTTTTTACCTCTTGTTGGTGATAGGATGAAAGAATGTACAGGGATGCATATAATCAAAAATCAGTCATAACTGGTCACATAAAAGCTTCTACCTTCACAGGTAAAATGGGGTTCCTTAGCTAAATCCTATTTCTCTGGCAAGAGTTATGGCGATTCTGATAAATGCTCTGTGATCGTGTTAACTCTGTGCTTGTAAACAATCTAAAATTCAGATCCAAGGTCGGAAATTGCTAGCAAATAAATTAAGATTAAAATAGAAAACTTGATTACACTAATTTGTTACTATGCTGAATGTTGTTTGCACCCACTTCAAAAAGACACACAGCTGGAGAAGACCCACAGAACACAGCAGTGATGAGCAAAGGTTTCAGACTGAGGAATGACTAGATAGTTCAAGGGACTTCAGCCTGAGCAAAGAGCTCCTAAAAAGTATATATTGCGATATAGAAGGTGCCCAGATACCAGCTGCTGCATGGCTACTCTTATGGCAAGTCCCTGTACTAATAGTTCCAATTAAAGACGTGAAAAAGAAAACTTTACAGTTTGACCAGCCTTTCCCGGTGCTCATGAATATTTATGACTAAACATTTTTCACTGCTCTGTAGAATTAGGAGTTCATGAGTACATCCAGGTCTGGTTTCCCAAAGGGGCTTACAGAATACAAAGCAGGGAAAAACAATACCATGAACTGTTCCTAACAATCTAGAACTAATTAATCTTTGATAAATTTATTTCTTTTTTATCCTTGCAGACTTTGTGGCTTTGAACCATTTTATGATGAAAGGGGAGATCAGTACATGTTTAAGAGAATCCTGAACTGTGAATATGACTTTGTGTCCCCCTGGTGGGATGATGTGTCTCTGAATGCCAAGGATTTAGTAAGTAAAGCAAAAACCAAACCAGAGTATCTAGTAGTGCTTCCACTGAGTCCATTTTGGGGTGGGTGCAGAATAATTGGTTAATTAATTGTTCTTATGGTCTCTTGTTTTTCTTCTTGTCTTTGATATATTATGGTGCTGTTAATTATTCCGTTAGTTCAGTGCTGTAATTCTGCACTCAGAAGCATGGATGTTTAGGTCCTTCTGTGAATAAGCCACAGATTGCTGGCAGCTGTCACAGTGTTCATGTGTGCCTGCCTTTTCTTCCAGCACTGAAGTGTTTCATCATTCCTCTTTTCTGGGCGACCACATAGAAACAAGGCCTTTTATTTTTCACAATTTTCAAGCCTGAACTATGGGGAAATAATATAAAAAGGAATGAAACTTTCTTCCCCTGCCTTTTCTGACAGACCTTTTCTGTCCATTTAAGCTTTTTGTCAGTAGATGAGGGAAGACTGATTACTTTTAAATATGGTCCATTAGCAAAATGCAAGGGCTGGCATGCTATCTGCACTGTATTCTTTTATTACTGGATAAAGTAATTTGGATCCAGGAGACACTGATCTGCAAAGATAGGTATGCTTGAGTCTGATTTTTACTCAATAATAATATGCATAATTCAGTTATTTCATTAGCACTGAAAACACAGATGGCCCATCCCATATTACTTAGAAAACTGTGCCATAAAATACAATGTAATTGTTGTTTATGAAGTACTTCATAAATGTTTCAAATGGAAGGACTGTAGAAGTCCAAAGTACTTTTTTGTTATTTTATTAGATGTAAAGATTTTCTAAGGTCAAAAAAATATAATTTACTGCCAGATACACAGCAGCCCAAAGGTAAAGCTGCTTGTTTATTGTGTACACGGAGCTTTTGTCCAAACTGCTGCATACTCTTCTGATACAGTAAAGCTCAGAGTTTCAGGTTGAACATTGTATAGCAAGTTGTAGATAAGGATGAATAACATGACCCTCAAAACCTGTGCTAGATGCAGTTCTGGAGTATCCAGTTGAAGTGATTTGCTTAACTTGACCTCTTCCATGGAGACAAAACAGGCATTCATCACAATGCCTGGCACCGGTTTTCTTTAATAGCTCTGTAGGGAAATTTCAGAGAACCCTAATGTCAGTCTTCCCTCACACTTGGGTACAAAGCAGCAGTGGAGCCCTGTGCTATTACTTGCACTCTGATCCAAGAGGGTATACAGTCAGGAGAGTGGGGTAAGTGTGGCTCTGCAGAGTACCATCAGTGTACTCTGTTACTCCATCCTCACCTTCTTCTTTTTTCAAAATACTGCTTGTCCAGACATAGAGCAAAACCCTTGAAATGTGGCTTGACTGGATACACTTTGTATTCAGCAGTTTGTACCACCTTCACTCCCCGGGGTATGTTTGCAGTGCCTTGTTCTCAAAAATGTCCTACTGTCATGTTTGGAGAGGTGCAGCTTCACTGGCCTCGGTGGCAGAAAGAATGGTGTAAACAGCATCAGTCTTAGAGTGGGCTAAGAGAGAAATACTTGCACAATGCTTTTTAGTTCATATGTACGTGAGGTTTTACAGTGACTGAAAGAAACATTTCCTCTGTGATGTACTTACCAGTGACTGCACAGTACAAGTCTGTATGAGCTGCATACTCTATTCCTTAAACTTTCTAGTCCAGTTTAAAACTTGTCCAAATCCAAAAGTAGAGATACTGCTCAGACAACTGCCTGGTTTGGGTTATTTTGAGAATCTCTTAGACTTTATGTGACAATTCAGATGTGCAACAACAGCCTACAGCAGATACAGTTCAGCTGCTTTGGTATATACTCTTAATATGCTGATAACGAATGGATTCTTTTTCTTCTCTTCCCCCTTAGTGGCTGTCTCACTCAGATGTTACATATGGAGGACTAGGAAATGCCAGAACCAAATACTTGCAAAGACACAAATGCAAATTCATATTGGTTTTCTAGAAGGAGTTTCACCTAAGACACTTCCCAAACCAGGAGCAGAGCCCCAAAATGAAAAGCTAGGTAAATGTAAATGAAGAATGAGGATGACAGTCTTTTGTATTTCTTGCTTGTGATGCAGGTTAAAAAGTTGATTGTTTTAGACCCCAAGAAACGCCTCACCACTCTACAGGCTTTGCAGCACCCATGGGTCACAGGGAAGGCAGCAAACTTTGCACATATGGACAATGCACAAAAGAAACTCCAAGAATTCAATGCCCGGCGTAAACTTAAGGCAAGTCTCTGCACATAGTCTCTGTTTTGGCTATGAAAGCATGCAATTAAATTACTAGCCTTGCAGATACCTTGCACTCTTTTTTGAGGACAACATTCCATAGTGGTGTGGAAGCGTTTTATTTAAGATGACTGATGAAGAATGAAAAAGTTGAAGCTGATTTAATTAATGACCAAAGCCAAAAAAATAAAAATGTGTGTGTTGATGATAACTCTGTCTGTGCAGACAGAGCTGCTGAGAATGCACACAACTTTCACAATTTCTTCACCTTCCTTCCTTTCTTCCCTTCTGCATTCCTTGCTTCTGTTCATGTGTCTGTCCTGTACTGTTCGGCATCCTTAGAGTACTGGCAAGAACAAAAATCTGAGTAATTTCTTAATGACCATCCATAAATCTGGAAGAAACTTAATCTACTCTACCATATTTTGATCTTTAAGCTATGCTGAGTTACTGTACCAGCAGGCAGCTGGGCATCTAACTTAAATAACATCAGGAAACTCTCTTCTCTCCACATCCCTTTTTCAGTTGTTAAAGATTTGTGTCTGCTCAGGAGATATTTCCAGGGATAACTCAGCACAGAAATTATTACCAACAGCTACAATGAAGCTGCCCTTGGAGCCCTGGGGAGCAAGGGTATAAAGCATCTTGACCGATGAGCTTTATAGAGACTGTTCTGATTCATGTTGTTTTGATTTGGTTTTCTTTATATTTTTACACCTTTGATCACCAACAAGATTTTTTTGAAACCCAGCTAATTTAGATCCCTGTAGTCGACCAATTCATTCTTTTGTGAATAAAAGCTATTGCATTTTATAAATATTAGTTCATTGCTTTTCTATTAGGGATTAAATGACCAAACCTGCAATTATTAAGAGAATTGATTGAAGTTAGCAGTTACTGTGGAGTTAAGAGTTTTACACATATATAAGTGTAAAATAAACCATAACGTTTTAGACAATTAATTCCTGGGGAAAAAAAAAAAAAAACAACACCCAAAAAACAAAACAAACAACAACAACAACAAACAAAGAAGAAACCCAAGTAGTACATATTTTAATTGTTGGGTTTTTAGTAGAAATAATATGAAATTATCCTCTTTCCCAACATACAAGTCTAGAGGCAGACTTTCTTTATGTAAAGATATATTTTTATTAAATAACTCTAAAGGTCTCAGTCATAACTTTGTTTTTCATAGGCTGTGTTGAATTTGTTTCATAAACATCCACATGGCTTGTAAGAGGAAATTACACTAAAAGTATCTTTAGACCTTATAGTATCACTGAGTGGCCTGTTCTTGTGATCAGTTGCCTTAAATCCTCTCACCACTAATGTGGCTGTCTGTGATTTTACCTTTAAGAGGTCTGGACTCTCACTTTGCAAACTCTTGCCACTTCTATTGGCTTATGCCTTGTACTTGTTCTTTATATTCTGTATTTGTTGATTGTTTTTATTGACAGTGTCTACATAGTCTGTTTTTCATTAGTATTTTCTTTTTTTCTTTTTGTTTCTTTGTTTTTGTTTGTTTGTTTGTTTGGCATTATTACCTCTCCAAAGTATCCACAAAACTTGCTGTACACCTCTTCTGTTCCTGCAGACCCCCTCTGTGATGCCTAAGTAAAAACCTAGTGAAGTAAAAAATAATTTGTCATACACAGAGATTAATATTTCTTTTCCTCACCTCTGTATATTTTTTCAGGAAATAAAACTCTTGGAGGCTAGGGCTAATATAACTATCTTCATGTGTGTCTTCATTTTGTGATATTTTGTGTTTCATGAAAGCCTACCCCCAGTGTGTGTGTTTTATATGTATATACTTAGGAAGTTGCCCATATGCTCTGCACTGTTGTGCTTGGCAAATGCAATAGTTCAATAGTAATAAATACTGTTTTCCTTTGTGTAATTTTCACGGAATAATCAGTGATGATACTGTTACTATTATGGCAGAAGATGACTTTCTCTTTGCCATCTAACTTCAACATGGGAGACCTGAAGTAGTTTCTGGAAAAAAAACAAAAAAAACAATCCATCATGTGCAGCTGGGGAAAAAAAAAATCGTATTCATGTTGTCCAACTTGTAACCTTATGAAAGCAGAAATTTTAAACCTCAGTCCAGTATTTCAGATGACCTTCTAAATCTGTCCAAGCCCAGGCAGGTATGTGATGTTACCACGAAGACTAGACATGGTTACATTCCCTGACAGGACGATGCTCAGGCTGCGGTGCTGACAGACCGTGCCATGCCATTTAAGGAATGTTTGCTTGATCCTCTCTCTCTCAGGCTGCAGTAAAAGCTGTGGTGGCATCGACACGCCTTGGCAGTGCTAGCAGTCACAGCGCGCACGACAGCAACAAGCCCAGCCATAACCCATCTCCTGTCCTTGGCAGCAAACCTGAAGAGAAACCCTCTCAGGAAGCAGAAGCAGCTCCAGAGGAAACTTCTTAGGTCAATGTGCTTCCTTGTTTCAGCGGAGATCTGTCATTTCATACACCAGCTCACTTGTCATTCAGCAAGAGAGATTCATAAGCTTGGCCTCTCTGGTTCTGCTTTGGGGTGCCAAACGCTCTGGCTGGTGATCCTACCTTCAATGCATGTGACTGCTTATGAAAATAGTATACTGTTCCATAAGGCATGTCATGGAAACAGTGTAATTTGCAGTAATACCGGCAGGTGAAAATATGGGGATGAATAACTACCTACCATAATGTGTATACTTCATATTCATCTATCTAGTGTTTCTGGGTGGCATTTGGAACAAAATGCTGTTTCATTTAGTTTTATGGAAGTAGTTGTCTTATCTGTGTTGTGAGTTTCTTTGAACTGTTTCCTTCCAGATTCATAGTCCTTAAGCAGACAAACTGGAAGGAAATAACAAACCAATGCTTTTAAAACTGATGTATGAAATAATACTTTTTATCTGTAAAATTGAAAAAGTATTTGGGGATTTACATGCAAAAAACATTCCACTACTTCTGGGAAGAAATTGAAAAGTTAGTTCCACTGGGTATGAAAATGTACATTGCTCAAGCTTGCATTGAGAATGCCTTATTCAGACTTTTCCTGTTTATATACAATATTTTAATAACAACCAAAATTACTCAGATTTCTGCCATTTCATTCTGTAGTAAAGTGTTAATGAAACAAAACGATAGACTAACCAAGGATTAGAGTAGATGCAAATTTTTGACATACCATTATATTTACTCATTAATTTCTAAACTGTGCAGCTAGAAGATTTTTATAGGACCTAAGGGAGTAATCTGCAATTAAATATGTTGTAAATGCTTAAAGGAAGCTATTCCAAAACTTACTGATTTTTCTTTGAGGAAACACTCTTATACAAGGTCTGTGAGCAAGTCGTATAATCCAGATGATTCCTGGGCAGTTTAACCCCATGAGTAACCAGTTTCCATTTGTCAACATAATTGGTCCTTATTTTCCTAACAAAGGACCCCTTCTACATGTAAAGTGATCCACTAGCACAGATTTTACATCTATCCAGAGATCCTGTGTCTTAAGTTATCAGCTGTGCACATCAATCAGCTTGCAAAAGTAGTCATGGTCTTGAGCTATCTTGATGTTTTTGATGAACGTAATTGATAGGAACTGAAAAATTAATGTGCATCAGGATGTATGACCATTTATACTCCTTGTCTCCTTGACAGCATGGGTCTGTCATAAGGATTTATTACAGAAATGGGAAAAAGAACCTGATGTACAACAGTGTCATTCATGCTCATTAAACTTTTTAGTACTGATAGCTACCTAACATCCTCATACACTCAACATTCCTCCTTTTCTTTCATTGTTTTTATGTCATGTTAGGCCTTGCACAACTTGCCTTGAAAAAATCTATCAGCTACTGAAAAACAAACACTTTAATAAAACACTTGGTAGCTGATTTCCTGATTAAATTTAAAGGTAATACAATGTTATTCATATAGTAGGTTTGATAAATGAAATATGTTCTAGATTAATAAATAGAGGAAGATTAAAAATATGATCTTTACTAGGTAAGAATGCATGCTGATGAATGTATTTTACTTGAGATTTTTTTTTATCCATTTCGTAGAACTCTCTGAAGTTGTACCAAAAGGTGTGCTGTCTAAGCAGGGTTGCAATTTAAAGTAAGTCTATCCATCCTTTTTTCAAGTGGCACACTTTGAGGTCAGCTGAAACAGCTGGTGGGCATATGGCAGCTGTGTAAGGCCAACAAAGACACTTTTGCAGATTTTTCCCAGTACCGTAAAACTCATCACTCAGGAGAAGACAATAGGTATATCCACCTGCCTCACTTTTTACTGTTTGTCTTTCCTCCTGAGAGGTGAGTGCAGGACAAATGCCCTTCTCAGCCATTTTGCTCCTCTCCCTGGTACTGTAGTGAAGCCATTTAAATCAGTGGGGAAGTTTGACAAGATAGACTGGATTTCTGTAACATTTCCTCCTTCATTTGGGATAGTTGTTTCTAATCTGCAGAAGTGGAGCTGGCTGAGCAGTCATTGCACATCTGTGAGAGCTTTAGCAGAAATATCTTCATCTGAGGCATGGTTTGTTGAGCCGAAAAATAGTCCCAGCTGATTCTTAAAAGTTATTTTTTGCTAAATTATACCATAGGTTATCATAACTCTGAACCGATGTCATGCAACAGGAGACCTCTCTGTGTCAGCATGATCTCAGAGGCAGCTTAGTTTTGTGCATAAAGCCTCTGGAACTTCAGTTGGTTTTGCTTTGTTTTCTTTTGTTATGCTCAACATGAAACAATCAGGATGCTTGTGCTGAATGGATTACTGGTTTGTGATCCAGTAAAGCAGTGTGTCTGGCTGATGTTTGACAGCACTACACAGAAGGAGGAGGAGCACTAGGGTGTATACATTCGGTATAAGAGAGTAGTGCTACCACTGCATTGGTTTTGTCTGAAAAAATCATATCCTGGCAGCATCTGCTGTAAATCAAACTGGGGAGTGCAACACCAGTGTCTTATTGTGGCTGAAAAATATGGACATACTTGGAAACTACTGGAGATAGACCAGTTTCATATCTGTGGTTATAAACGAGGTACAAAGTTACTGATGCTCTTTTCTGTTGAAATTCTTTCATTCTTTTAATCAATTTTTAAAAGTTTTATTTGTTGGGGGGTGGGTTTGTTTGTTTTTTTTGTTTTGTTTTGGTTTGTGTTTTTCTCTAGCTTGTTTGCTTGGTTTCTTTTTCTAAAATATTCTTACTATACATGTGATTATGACCCAGATAGTAT
>JAWWEE010000085.1:13538604-13557321 GCA_035221455.1 Xenops minutus | reverse complement strand
TGTTGTTTTTGTTTTGTTTTGGTTTGTGTTTTTGTTTGTTTGGTTTTGGTTTTTTTGTTTGTTTTTTTATATTTAACATGTTAACAAAGTCCTTCAAGTACAAAAGGGGAAACCTTGCCATCTTTTTGAAGTATTTGAATTTAGCAAAACTTTTCCTCTAGAAACAGATTGTAGAACTGGCTGGTTAAAGTCTAACATCTGAGAACTCCTCTGAGGATTTGATGACTGTGAAATAGCTAACGTGGCCTTTGCACCAAAATAAGTTTGGAAGATTCATCTCAAAATTTGAACATTTTTGCTTGCTACTTTGTGGATGACACAGTAGGTCACAGTGCATGAGCCCAGTGCTGGTTTGTTAGCTGAAGTTTGTACTTTACACTGTGCAAGCGGTAAAGAGGCAGACGTGCCATAAGCAAAGTTTTGAATACAAAAGAACACCAAGGCAAGAGTTTTTGATAGAGCATGTGCTTCAGAAGAAGGGTCCTAAGGACTCTGTCCCCATGAGCGAGAGGGGCTGTCAGGCACACAGAGTGACAAAAACTGCCCAGCATTCCTTTGCCTCAATGACTAAAGAGAAGTTATCTGAAATGCTGTTACTAGAGCAGGACAAAAATGGAAATCAAAAAGATTTTGAAGGGGCCCAGACCAGCAGGGAGCCCCAGGCTGGGGGAGGCTCTGGCTTTCTGGCAGCCAGGCTCGATATTTGCCAAATAAAGCATCTTCTACAACTTGCACTATAAGCAAACAACAGATATAGCTGGCAGCCACAGCAGAACTGAAGACAACACCACGTTTTCTGCAGCCCAACAATAGGGACAGGGAAGATGGTACTGGAAGTTGTTAGTGTACAGCTTAGCAGAAGGACAGCACTACCTACTAAGCAGCAAATGCATCAGGAGTCTTGAAGATAAAGAGTCATTTGCAGGTAACAGTGTCTCTCCACTCCTGCACATGTACTGGGACATGTTGATATGCAGAGCACTGCAGCACAGCTCCCTGGGGTTTTAAGAGTGGCATATGAAACTGTAGGGTAGAGGACTCCCAACAGATCTTTGACAGTGTTGTGCACATTGCCTGCTTACAGAATGACAGAGACAGTCCGCAGCACAGTGCCTTGACCCCAGAGTTGTGCAGAGTCTGGCTGTTCCTCCTGGTGAAGAACTCTGTTTTGTGTGGCTGAGCCTACCTTGTTGCTGCTGAGGTTATGAGTGTATAACTCATGCAGGCATGACATTCATGTAACAAAAAATACCAGGCTGACAAAGCAAGATGCACAGTTAGACCTAGAGCACAGTGGCAGGGATGCACATGAGTCCTAAGGTAAAGGACTAAAGGCAAACAACGGGACAGGGCAGAACATCCTTAAAGTTACTTTATAAAACAATAATAAAGAATGTCCTTTCTTCCCTTATGGAATAATTTCAGGTAGAACATAAAACCGTGGTAGTGAAAGTTCATTCTGCTTTTGTATAAAGAATTTAACTCCTCTGACAAGCCTCTGCACAATACCATGTTTCTCAGAACAAAAAGCACTAGCTGTGTTGCAAAATAAGAAGAAAGTAAAAAAGAAATGAAAAAGAAGAAAATAGAAACAAAATATTTACCTAGTCTGGACACAGAGCTCCTGGAGCAGGGCTGGCAGAGGGCCACAAAGGTGATGACAAAGGACAGAAGCATCTCTCTTATGAGAAAAGCTGAGGGACCTGGGCCTTGAGAACAGACAACTAAGAGGGGACTTCATCAATATATACAAGTATCTGAAGGGAAGGTGTCAAAAAGCTGGAGCCAGGCTCTTAGTGGTGCCAAGCCATAGGACAAGAGGCAGCAGGCAGAAACTGATGCACAGAGAGTTTCCTGTGCATCAGGAATATGAGGAAGAACTTTGCTGTGTGGCTGACTGAGCACTCGAAGAGACTGCCCAGAGAGGGTGGTGAGTCTCCCGTCCTGGAGATACTTTGGAACCATATGGATGCAATCCTGTGCAATGTGCTTTAGGAAACCTGGCTTGAGCAGGGAGGTTCGACCACATGACCCCACTAGTGGTCCCTTTCAACCTTACCTATTCTGTGATTCTGTGATCTTAGTTTCAGAACATGCATGGGCTTTTTATTGGTAAGACTCTAATCTCTCCACATAAGCAAAATTTTGCTTTATATCTGGGACATAAAACTTCTGGCCAGAGTCATTCAGTGAAGATTGCTTGTGGGTCACTGAAGAGCATCCCTTGGAGTGTCAATCCTCCAAACAGTATAAGGATAGAACAACATACATGCATATAACTAAAAATCCAGCTAACACACACACAAAAAGGCCCTTGCATTACATCCTCTTCTACCCTCCAGAGTGAAACAGAGACCAAGAATGCAGTCATGAACTTAGTCATTATTGGAAGGCATTCGAATATTGTGGGAATAGACATAGTACAGAAGCAGAAATATAATGGAATAGTCAAAGCAGCCCCATTCTGAACTTAGCACATTAAAATGTGACTAACTACATGCACACACAAATATATAAATTTATCAAAGAGAGGCAGAGACTCCTAACAGTCTGTAAGAGCCATGTCTGTATTAACAGTTGCAGTAACGTTTTAAGCCATCTTTTGTCCTTTGCCAGCTTTACTTAGCTGGAACTGAAACTATAATGATCAATAGTCCTGTCACTGGTTGAAATTCAGTGTAATGTGTATCAGAGTATGAAAGATAATAAATACAGTGGTGCAGAGTTTTTCTCACCTCTGGCTTCTTCCAAGGCACAGCTGAGAAAAAGATTGCTCCAGTGGATCTTTTTTTTCCCTCATTTGAAGCTCTGTCTTCAAGAACAAGTGTTAGCATGCATTCATGGCCAAATGGCTTCCTGTTATTCTTCCCCTTTGTGCTTCCTCTTTTTTTTTTTCCTGGCCCTGGACTCCATGGGGCACCCAGAAAATGCTGCCAGCCAGAGGGTAAAGAGACATTCTATACTTGGCAGATTTCATCTTTTCTTCCTTGACAAATCTGCTGTTGCCTTTGGTTCCATTAGATGGTTTCGCTCCTGCTCTAGTGTTCCCAAAAAGGTTTTCTTGGCCAAGCGTACAGGTATTTCTCTGTGAGCCACCCCTGGTGTGATTTATCATTGCCAATTAGTAGCCAGGGAGAGGTGTTTCTACTTTCCATTTCCTAAACCCATGCTATTTTCTGATTCCTTCAGTTTCCTTTCTCAAGAGCCTATACCTGCCTGACAGAAATATCTCAGTGATGTGCAGCCAATGTCAGAAACAGAAAATATTTCAGCTTCTTGGCTTAGTTTTCCAGTAGAAGAAGAAAGCACATGGACTGTTGTGGGAGCTGTTAATGTTCAGGGTGAGGGGTTCAGAGCAAAGTGGCACAAGAACAGCACCATGCCATGTTCTGCTCCTCAGCACCAGGAAGCTCCTTTGTCAACAGCAAGTTTTTCCTTCTGTGGGAAAGATGTTTAGGTCAATCCAAAGAAACACATAAGGCTTAGGAGATCTGAAAAATATCACGTGTTATGACAATTTATTTAATACCAGTAGATCTACTTGTTATCATATTTTATGTAGCACTGCCATTTACAGTGTTGGCAGAAGAAACTGAAGTCAGTTCAGAACACTTGGTCCCATTTTTTGCCTGGAGCTGTAAATAATGATCTCCTTTTTAGTACAAAACTCTGTGGAGCAAATCATTGTATCTACATATGTACACACAGGGAAAGTCTTATCAAAAAGAAAACAGATTAATTCTTATCCCTGTGTTGGGTGGATCTGGGATGGTTCTTCTAATTGAAATTACTATGTCAAATGACTTGAAGCAGATATTCTGGCAACTCAAAAGCTGAGGACAAGCCACTGGGTGTGATTTACAGCTGTAAATGGCATGTGATCTGTCCCAGAGACAATAAGCTCTAGTAGGCACTGAGTCATATTTATTCATCCACAGAACTGTGTCTAGGGGTTTGCATCATCGTATCAGTGCTCATGGTGGTGTTACTTACAAATGCTAACTTTACATGAAGGAGCACAACATCACAAGTCCCCAAGTAACACTGAACAATAAATGCCACAACAAAAACGCCAGAGAACTTTGCTATCAAACACACCAAAGAGAGCTCCTTCTTAGCTTTTTGTCAACAAGGAATAAAGTCAAAAATGTCTCTAAGCGTTTCTTCCAAGGTCTCAGTTTCCTTGATTTGTTATTTTCCAGACTTCCCCACCAGACATGTTTATGAAAGTAGTGCAAATGTATCCAGTGGCAGCTTCCTCCAGATGGACAGTCCTCACCACTGACCCAACTTCTAATTTGTCAGACATCAAAGTTTCATTGTTTGTGCTGTTAATATGGCACACAGTGTCTTCCTCAGCTTATTATGGGGCCTGAAGTAGTCTTTTGTGGAGAAGTTTGTCAAGAAACATTTCCTGAAACTAAGCAAATGAGCTGTATGTATATACACAAAAAAACACCTTTGAAGGATTTCCTCACCCCCTACTGCAGCAGTGTCCTCTCTGAGAAGTATTTTCCTTGGGAATAACAGTGATCCATGGGACCATACAGAGCATCCAAAGCTGGTGCCACCACCAACTTATGCTCACAGTGTAGTGGTAGTGCCTTGTTTGCTCTGCTCAAATCTTTACCATCTTGGTTGCAGGGAAACAGTAATTACAAAGGAAGAAATTTTTTACTGAAAGTAGTTAGAAACAAGAATATTTGAAACTACTAGCTGTTGAGAGCTAACCCAAGCTGTGTTTTTGTGCTGTTAAGCACGGCAGGAACCACTTCCTTGTTCACACCACATCCTTGTGAGATGTCATGCTAATGCTTCTGATTAAATAGCAGAAATTTTATTTAATGTTTCATAAGGGAATATTGTTTTGGGGCTTGGTTGGGGTTTTTTGTTTTGTTTTGTTTTGTTTTTCAGAATACATGGTGTTGAGAGGCCTATGCTCGTGAGAAAATTACCTCTGAAATGATTAGGTGCTCAGGGAGAAGGAAAGATGGAGAGGTGGAGGATGAACCCTAGTCATAGAACCATAGAATCATTTAGGTTGGAAAAGACCTTTAAGACCATTGAGTCCAACAGTTAACCCAGCACTGCCAAGTCCACCACTAGTAGGATGGTCTTGCAAAACAGCATAGGTGGCTGGTCCAGCTTGTGAGGGAGTGGGAGGAGGGGAATAATTGTTGGGGGAAGACGTTTGTTGGTCCCACGGAGCTAAACCACCATGCCCTTGCAAGCCCAGGAGGTATCAAGCAGAGGTTGGCTGGCCGCTCCACACTCACAGTAAGGAGCTCATCAGCTTAAACTGGGTTTAACCAGAAGAAATGTGAGACATTAAGGGCTTGTGTCTGGCTTGGCCTTCGTTTGGAGGCTCCCAGCAGCTCCTGGCTGGGTGAGAACCAGACCATAAGCAGGGAATTTTGTGATTCTGTTAATTCAAGAATAGTATATGCTGCATGGTTAGGGTATGTGCTGATGCTTCCAAGACAGACAAATGGTGCTATTGACTAGTAACACAAAGTATTTTATAAGCCTGTTACAGAAGCTCATTGATCTCAGAGCAATGGCGGCTGGACTCTTATTAATAACAATGAAAAATGTTATATATGTATATATATATTAGACTTTCTCAAATTATCTCCATGTCCTGTGTACCCGTGTCTTACTGCTTAATGTGTAAGAAATCCTGTACTGTCGATGCTGTTAGCCTCTACTAGCAACGATGTTAGCAAGTAGATATAAGTTTATGGACTGCTTGTTTAACTGTACACTTTTACTTTTGACTAAGCCTGTTTGTGTCGTAACTTTTCTGATACTGTGCATATGAACCAGAGAGAACTTTGAACCAGAAAAAAAAAAAAAAAAAAAAAAAAAAAAAGACTGTTTTGTTATTTCTGTGTATTGTATATGGGACCAATGTACCTGCATGGGAATGCTAAGACATGAGAATATGCTTTGATGGTGGGATGTTGGTTTCTAGTAAGTTGCTTGCATGACTCATCTGATCCTAAATAAACTAGTAAATCTAGAAATGCTTACATCTCTTATTTGCTGGCAGCTCATGCTCAGCGTAGAGTAAGGAACAATAGTCATCATTACAGAGAGACATGATTCATGGGTGTTATCTGTTTAAAGTGCAAAGCCTAGCATGATTTCCAGCTTGGCATATCATTTCCCCTGTTCCTCTTCCCTTAAAAACTTAGCAATTGAGTAAAAAGCTAAATCTGTTGTTAGTGGTGGACTACAAAACTAAGGGGCTGTGCAGGCTGCCCCAGAGATGGATTATGTGAGATAGAAGCTTGTGTCATGTTTTGTTAGAGGCATACAGTGATGAGGCCACCATTTCTTTATGCAGTCTATCCAATTGTTCTGCTACTCTTTTAACTGGGAAGTATTTTATAAAGTTCTGAGCCTTTTTGCTGCAGTTTACAGTCTGGCTATGATGGTGCTGTTTTCTGCAGCCATTTCTTATGAATCCAAAGGTTTTAAAAACAGTCCCTCGTTCAGCATCCTCATCTCTCAGAAGCACAAACCAAGTCCTCCCACAGAGAGCACATGCTCTTTCACTGCTCTTCTTGGTTGTGTATGGATTTTCTGCCTGTAATGGACTACTCTCTGTTCTGAACTAGGTTGCCAAAAGAGATGTAGCCCAAAGCTGCATGTAGTACCTGAGTGGAGGCCCTTACTTTTTGTTTCTCTGCCCTGTCCCCGTATCTGCCATTCAGCACCCTTAGTGGTGTTCCCTCCTGGTCAGTTTGCAAGAATGGTGGCTTGGCTGGTTAGCCACTGTCTTGTACTGGTACAGCTTGTTATTCCTGCCCCCTGCAACTCCTTAGTCTTGCAAACTGCTTGAATGCAGAGTTCTCACATATCCTGTTGTGGGAGATGATTTTTCAAAAACTTTAAAGAAATAAATTACAAGAAACTATACAAGACATTTTGCATGGTAACAGTCTTCCAGAAAATAAGGTCTGATTTGGCACACTCATTGATGATGCTGAATCTTTTCCCAAACTAAGGCAAGACATAAGTTCTTACCAGAGTTTCATGAAATCATCTTCACGCCTTCATAACAGAATGAAAAAGGGGAGTGGAAAGTCCAAAGGAGAGAAGAGAGCATGTATTGAGGTAATTTTCATCCAGTCCTGGAGCTCAAGGTTTTTTTGCTTTGGACTGACCTCTTAAAAACAGCACATCAAACAGCCATGTGGAAGCTTGTGATATGGCATAACATTACACTTGTTTCACAGCAAGCCCAAGACAAACAAGAAAATGAGAATTAAGAAAGAAGTAAAAAGTCAGAGAAACTTGTCATAAGACAGGTGGGGAGCTAAATAAAATCATCCTGCCTCATGACTAATAAATTTCTGCATTTCTGTTGATGCCTAGTGCAGTCTTCTTTAAAAAGCTCCAGGGTTCTGTAGTTATGATGTCCTTGTGAGCAGTTCAAACACTTGTCTCTTTCAACATGTACATATCACAGAAACTTTGTGTCTAAAATACCCAAGGGAGCAGACGGTTTTGGGAAAGGATTCAATATTTTTACACGCACTGTAAATTCTCTATACTTTTATTTAACATTAAAAAAAAAAATAGTAATAAATGAAAGGCCTCTTCCCTCTTCCTCATTTCTTTGGCACTTTTGATAGGCATAGATTTCCTTAATATTCTCAACAGGCCTGCCCAGCTCAGGCTGGCTGCTGTGTGGGTCACTAACTCCTCAATGTACAATGAATTTCTGGTGAAGATTATGACACCTACTGGTCTTGAGAAACTCTCAACATCTCAGCTCTAATGGGGTCTGTTTCTGTACAAATGTCAGTGCTTTAATTCCATGTTTGCAATTAGCCTAATTGCTGGAGAAAGGGAGACCACAAAATTCGGCAGAGGTGGCTGTGCACACAAGCGCTGCATGCTTTAATCCTGTATGCCTAAGAGATGGTGTTTTGTGGAGACATTGCATATGCCCCAGTGAACAGGCACGCTGAGATTTCTTTCCTTCTTCCTCCAAATTGTGAGGAGCTCAAAATCCTGTTAGGCCTACAGACAAGGAGGGTTCATATGGCACCCAAATAATATGGGTACTCATGTTTGCTGCTTCTCAAATGCAGCCCCTTGAGCACTCCCCTGCATCCCCAGTGCACCCTGGAGCTTGAATTAGTAACAACATGCTGGCTGTAACGCTGATTGAAACCCAAATGAAAGGCAGCACTCACACTGACACACTGAGAAAGTCAGGGAGTCTGAGCATAATTTGCTCTCTAGGGTCGTAACCTGCCTCACAGAGAGGGGGTCTGTGCTGGCAGGCAGGTCAGCAAGGCCCTGGTACAGAAGTGCTTTCTATCACACATCCCAGGGCATAGCCAAACTGGTCCACAGAAGGCTTGAGCAGGGTCACTTTCTGAAAACACTCTGGGCAGTCACTGATCTTCTAATAGTTCCAGCTGTGCTATCTGGATCAAAGAAGCATTTTCAAGGATTATTATGTATAATAATCATCATAGTGATTAATATCATAATGATATAATCATCATGTATAATAGTCATCATAGTGACTTTATATACTGAGATGTTTCAAAGAAAATCGCTTTGAAGAAGGTAGTTCTGGATAATGTGTTGGGATCTGGGGTTCCCTGACCCAGAGGTGTCATTTCTTACTGTGCAGGTCAGCTGTGAAACACGCACAGGTATGTCCTATCACATGGTGCCATCATCTGCGTCTGATTTCTCCCTGTTAGTGACACAATCCTGAGGGAAGGTCAACCCCATAATCAGTCCCTGTGCTGTAAAACTGGGTCACCAGCACAGCACAGCGAGGACTGGAAAAGGCAGAGTGTATTCCAAAGTTTAAACTGTGCTCTAGGACTTTGGTTAATATTTAACATAGATTTAATATCTCTCCCATCATCATATTATCTTTAACCAGGAAGTGAGTTTCAGCATCACTATTTTCTTTTAGTAATTTCAGTTAGTGACCTTAATCACTTTCTGAAGATCTGGTCTCTATAGCTATTCCTACCCCACTTTGCAGAAGGTGACATGATGGAAGCTCTTCAAGAATGGGATGTATCTCAGAGGTCACAGCTCCTTTTCTCAGCTACATCTCTTTCCACTGAAGCCAAAAACAACAGAACTCTACTGCCTTTATGCCAACTTAGTAAGAGAAACAAGGAAAGATTCTACATAAGGTATAGGGATTTTCTTCCTTTGTTTCTGTAGGTGCTCATTAAGTACATATCAATACATATGTTGCAGCATGTTTTATAAAATCCAATCTCTATGCCTCCTGCAAGGTCCTATATGCTCACATATTTTGAATTAACTTAATTTTGATGGTTAATAAACCATCTCTTAAACATTCTAAAAGGCAAGTAATACTAAGCCAAAGTAATAAAGTTCTTCCACAGCAATGGGGTCATCACAAAAAAACCGTCTATTTTTTTAGTTAAAGCTTTGAGAAAAATAGTATTTGTACAGTTTTCAAGAGATTACAGTTTAGCAGAAGTCTGAGTTGGGCATCCTCCTTGGCCCAAATTCTAAGTAAAGACAGGCTTTATGGCTTTCACAATTAAGGAGACAAACTGATATCATTAGAGATTGCCATCAAAGACAGAACTAGACCACCAGATATAACTCCACAAAAAGTCACTGAGTGGTACATCCAGTTGAACAAGAATTGAAAAAGCTACATCACAAGTCTTTTGGAATCCATTATTTTAATTTATTCTGCAGCTGCATTCAAAATATAAATACAATCGCTTAAATTGCTGAGCACAGTAAATTAAACCCACTGTTAAAATAGATTGACAATGACTTCCTGCACATAGGAACAACTTGCCTGGTTCAACTAGAATTAGGGCTACTTTCACAGCAGTGAACCTCCTAGGCTGAATCACCCACTCACACCATCAAAACCGTTCTGGTTACTCATGAATACTGGAGGAATTATACGCTGTCTCTGTGTTTTATAAATTCACCATGTTTCACATAGATAAAGTCATCAAATCTGAGATCAGGGCCTGTGATTTATCTAAGTACTGATCCAGTGAGCTGTAGCTGAGTATGTTGGACTGCCCCCAAACTGAACTTAGCCCAATCTTTGTCTTCTGCAAGTGTAAAATAAGGAGCACAACTATAGGCAAGGTTTAATGCTGGGGGCTTTAGATGAAGAACAGGAGCCAAACATGAAAATGGTCTTATCTTTAGTCACCTTTCCCATACGCACGCAGAGCACCCAGTTAAAGTGCCAAAGAATAAAGTGTCATATTGCCCAAATCCCTAAAAAAGCTAAATTTTTTTAAAAAAAAATATTAGCCATATAAAAATAATTTTGATGTGTCTATATACATGCCATTTCCCTAGCAAAAACAGGTCTCTGCTATCCTTGGCCACCTGGTTCAGAACTTGCTTCTGGATAACTATATTCCTGGTTAATTGAAACACTCTTAAACTCAAGTGATAGAAATCCATACGAAGTAATTGATCGCCCATTTCTTCTGAATAAGCAAAACATGGGCTCCTACACTTTTGTCCTTTCAACTGCTTTCCTGTTTTAACTGTCTTGGCTCCATCTAGATTGTCCACTACCTTAGGAGAAAAAGAATGCCATGGTGGGAAAAGGCTCTGTTTTTGTGGCTTTTAATTCTGATGTACTCTGGTTAAAGAAAAGCTGTGCTTCAAAGTCTAGCACTCCCCTCCACCTAGAGCTGTAAAAAAGGATTTAAATTTTGGTTTCAAATAAATGCAACAGTCTATGAAATTGGACATCTTTCTTCTAGTTCTGTATTACTCTGTAGCTGAACTGTAATTTTTATTAGAAACATCAACACACTTAAAATACACTAGTAATTTTCTTCCATTTAAGCTCAAGCTCTTTCTTTACCTTCTCTGTGCTTCACCAGTCTGTGTTTACCAAAAGCATAAAAATCCATTTCACTGAATACTAAATAAGGATAGATGTTCTAGAAGTGTTAAAGCCCCCAAAAAGAGTGTTTGGAACAGGGGCCTCTGAATCCAGTGCCTAGTGTTGTACAAGCATTCTCCATGAAGTGTCTCGTGGTCCTTTTGACTAACCAAGGAGTATAAACGGAACTCTGTATTACACAAAACCCAAAAGGGAGTTAACATCTTCTGACTATGAAGACACCGAAGGCTGTTTGACGCATTGTTTTTGATGGTCTTAAAAAGAACTAACTACCTTAAAACATGAGGCACGTTGGAAAAGCCCTCACTATATTTGGTATCACGTTTTTTCTACCTTTCTGCTTGAGCAATGAGAAAGAAAGGTCCTCACTGTTCAGAGTTCAGCTACAGTGTCAAAAAAGCTAATATTGCAGGGAAAAAAATTTTCATCTAATTTTTTTTTTTTCCTGAGAGTCCATTAGCAATCCTTGGATTGTGTGCATACAACTGGCTCCAGAACATCAGGGTTCCAAGGTACTTTCCCTAAACACTGCACAGTTAAATTTGCCTCTGTGAGCACTGGTGAATCACAGGCATAAGTAAAATCTCACCTGAGCAAATTATACGTATCAACATTAAAAGCTTAATCTCAGGTTTTAAGGAGAAGTCAGGTCCCTAGCAGCAGAGAGAGTAAATCTTTGAATGTCCCTGCTATGTACCTGTCAGAATCACTAGGTTGCTGAATACCCTTAAAAACTTGGACCTTAAAAAAAGTCCCTCTGCCCTTCAGCACACCTTAGCAATTCTGCAGCTTGAGCTTTGGCCTTCAGTTGCTCATATTTTCAGATGCTCGTTTCATTTATTGCAAAGACCAGTCTAGGATTAATGCCACAGAACCCTCAACAGCACCAGCATCCTGTCAGTCTGTGCTGGGCTACAGCAGTGCCTAAACCTCAAAAAACTGACTGGCTCTTTCTGTTGCTTAAAAAAACCTGAAAAAACAGGTTTTTCAGTTAAGGAAGAAACACGCACACACACACACAAAAAAAACCTAAAACCACACACACACACAATTACATGCAAATCTAAGTAAAAAATTCTTCAGACGTGCAGGGTATCACTGAAAATCCACTGAAGTTTGCTATTTTGACAACTGTGTGATTAAAAGCCCACAAAAAACTATGGAAAGACACCTGATGACTTAAATGAACTTTGGATCAGCTGTAAGGGCATTTCTTTATCTATGCACTGAGACTGTTATATACAACACTAATAACAGTTACAACATCAAAGAAATGCCAATAATGAACACTTATTTTTGCTAACAAGTGCAAAAAGCTTTCTTATGAATAGCATCATTTAACAACTTAGCTATATTCCTGTGATAAATCAAAGCAAAAAAAAAAAATTACAGATGCATCTGTACAAACTAAATAAATCAAAAAGGTTAATATATATATATATTACAAAATTACATCTTTAGTGAGATGCTGCCTGTACAATAACCTGCACCAGCAAAATCCTGAGCACTTGGCTACCAACACTGTTGGAAAGAGCAGAGTTTATGCTGTTTTTCAAGCCCACACGTATCTTGTGTTTCCTACCTGCAGAGCAGCTGCAGAGTACTGAACAGCAAAAATAATCTCGCACTGGGAATGTATGCTAAATATCATCTCAAAAAACACTTGGTAAAGTTGTTTGGATCCTCAACATAAAGGCTTGGGTATCATTCAGGAACAACAGTTACCTGCACTCAGCGGGTAAACAATGTAAGATAAACAATGTAATCTGATTGCAAGGAATGCACAGGCTATTTAAATCACTGTTTTGTCTACTTTTTGAGTGCCTTTTTGAGGTCAGAGTAGAAATTGGTCAAGGTGGTGGACATGGCAGTGTCCACAGCAGACTGTGGCAGCATCCCTCGCAGTTCAGTCTGAATGTAGCCTGTCAACAGGCTGTGGTTGGGACTGTCCTTGAGGGGGACGCAGAACCAGCCACAAGGGTGATTGAATCCACGGACAAAGTTAGGCCTCACCTCTCCATAGTCTAGGCTTATACCTGTGAAGGAAAACAAAGGAAAAGGCTGGAAATTAATTTAAGAGAAGTGAAAAAAATAAATTTGAAATACACAAGCTTCTTCTTGGGGAATTTATTAGAAGAGACAAACACATTTTAAGTTTCTGGGTATTTTCATGCATGAAAGTTGCTCTTCATCCAAACTCCACAACAGACAGGAGAGAATGGTAAGCAAAAATTCAGATAGTAAAAAGATATTCCTCTGATTAACTAGAAGCAAGTTGTTACTCCTCCCAGTTTGCTCGCAGTTGGAGAACTCAACTTGTCTCTCCCAGTCCTGTCCAACAGTTGACATAAGTGAAACTCTGGCACACAGGGATGGCTCATAGGTGAGCCAGTAACTTGTACACTTCTTTCAATCTGTAAAACCTCAAAATAGCTTTGAATTTGTTAACACACCTTGAATTTACTTGTTGGAGACAATCTTACACCACTTTTGTAATGTTTACTGGAGGACTAAATTAAATCTGAATCAAATCTTAAGCTAAGCAACTGTTGCAAAATAATAATTAAGCAGAGGTAAGTGATGGCTTACCACATGTTAGAAGCCCATCTTCATAGCTTGTGGTGTAAGAGAAATCGACAAACTCCCTTGGTGCTATCATGTTCCAGAGCTGGCCAGCAGTTGTATAGCGCATCACACAGCAGTTCTTGTTGAGTGACAGAATAAGAAGGGCAGAAAAACAAAAATACCTCATTATAATGAAGAAAGGGAAATTTATGCTTGCAGCGAGCATTTCTTACAAAGGTCACAACCCCTGTGAACTATGCTGTGCAAACAAACCCAGTGAGGTCTGAATGGCTGGGCCAATTTTCAGTCTAAATGCTGGAAGTTGTGAGGACCTGTGGTCTGCAGCTGAGAGCTGTGGGAGCAGAGAATATCTGGCAGCAAAAGGGTTTAAAGATGTAAAACTAGAGAACTGTATCATGCCTGGGAACTGAAAGCTATGTGGCTCATGTCACTATTACTCAGGAAGTCTGAAAGGACCATGATCAAATTGAAAGCAGACTCTCTTGGTACTAAGACGTTCTGGTCAAATACTTTTAATCCACCAAGTGAAAAATAAAACAGAATGTGAACAATTCTTCAAAACTAGTTTGAATAAATTTTAGGGAATAATTAGCAAAAATACCTTGTCATATAAATCTTCCTTAAAAGACAGAGCAAAAGACAATCCAAGCCAGACAGACAGATGAGGGGGTCTGAAGTCATATTGAATGTCTGCAGTTAACAAAACAAAGGCTACCAGCTCTTCTGTAATCAACATCAAACCTACCTTTCTTTATTTAGTCCTGACCCTTCCTCTGAACTATTTTGTGTCTCAGCACAAAGCCATGCCATGCAAGTCAGCCTTTCAGGAAGAGGAAGAGGCTGCAGTTTCCGTATGTGGGGATTATTATTGTTTGTTGTGGAACAGAAGAAAGCAAGCTGCATGAAAAGGCTTTGGCATATGCAATATCATACTGTAGCTCTCTATATGTGAATTTTATCAGAGGCTACCAGAGCTCTCAGGTCCAAGAGAAGCGTGACTGACTCCCACATTTTTAGCATTGATACATGAATGTCAAGCTTCAGATTAGGACTGCGCTGCCAGAAAGCCCCATCTCTGACGTACAATGCTCCATGTGCAGAATGAAAAATGCTAGTATTTGTTGGAATTACTGCTCTGCTATACTGTTAAATTCATGTATTCATCTATACATATTTCCCTTAAGAATCTAAATAAATCTTCACCTCTTCAAATGTTTCCAGGATGTCCATTGAAGTCATTAAGCTGTCCCAGTCTAGCCTGTAAGGTCCAGGGCGAATATGATCCACTATTCTGTTCGTAACATCTTCCACCACTCCTTGTGCTTTGTAGCTAGAGATACAAGTTTACATTTAAATGTGAGAAATTCTTTATATTCTCTTAATTTGTAACAGTACAATTACATTAACACACTGGTACCTGGAGGTACAGTCCGTGGACAGTTGCATCAGAAAAACAGTACAGAAGACCTACAAGTGCATCTATTCTTCTCTGCAATAAATGTTATTCTGAGAAACCTTGTCTTTTTTTCTGCAAATACTTTTTTAAATGACAAGCTCCTTCTTTGGATAAAAATTAACAGGTTTATTTTTCTAATAATTTGTTCTTTTACTCCTCTTGCTGGGCTAGCAAGGGAGTTCTCCAGGGACAAGTAAAGCTAAAAGTAAAAACCAGGAATACAATGGGAAGAACATTTTTCATACAGCAAAGTACCAGTAGTAGAACCAAACTAATGAAAAATTACATTATGCTTTAGTTGCATATAGGAATACCAAATAAAATAATTTGGTGTAAGACATTACAGAACATCCACTTGTTATCAGGTCTTTTTGGAGATTTTGTTTACTTGAGTTACCGGGTCTCCAGTTCCTGAAGGTGAAGAATCCATCAGGACTAGTATTTTCAAAATACTTTGTACTCACTAAGATGCTCTTTATTGACAGCAGATAACTAGTCAAACAGATTAATCTATTCACTTGCACAGTTCACAGTTATATTCACTTATAATTACGGGTATGGAGCCAATCTCATCTGTACACTCGGAACTGGAGGACCACATGAACATGCCAGTGGCTTCCAGGTAGGTATCTGGCAAGTTCTTCAAAGTGTCCTTAACTTCTCCAAGAGTACAGCACTGCCAGTGCTTCAAGTACATAACCTGTTGATGCCACTGGCATGTGGCACACTCTTGGTGTCTGGGGGTCATCAGTTCTTGCATATTCAAAAGGACTTAAGTTCCACGGGGAATTAAACTGTCATTCTCTGAGATCTTTTCAAACACTACCTTTTCATGTGACTTTTTGTTTTGCTCAGAGTACTGTTTTCTAGTAACTATTTCTCTACCTAAACTCACACATAAAGGGCCTTCATGTCACACACCCTTCCCACAACTATACACTTGGTATTTTACTCTATTGCAGCCCCACAGTCACTACAACAGTCCAAGCACTAACACTTCAGACCTCCTGAGCCCAGATTTTATTCTGTGTGATGCAGGCCATCATTTCAGGACAGATGCTGTTGCCCACTTCAGGCAATAGGAGTTCTGTGATGTGCTCCACAGACTTCACTTTTTGTTGTTCTAGAAATCACGCAACACCGAAGTATCAAAGTATAACACTACAAAGAAATAACACAGGCACAAACCATTTAGCTTCTTCTCTGGAGAATCTGTGTAGCTGAGAACTGTAGAATTCACAACTTTAATTTTTAAATTCTAAAAAATGCATCGTGGAACCTTAAAAAATCATCTCTGCAAGCAAACTTACAGGTATCCGCTGAATTCCTCTGATGGTTTACGCCACACAGTTGCATCTTTCTGAAAGAAAATATAAGATATGATGTTAATTGTCACTTATATACAATTATAAGATGAAAGGAAAAAGCTTCAATTTTCCTTGATGAAAAGCAACTAACTTTACCATTAACTGTGGTTCACCCCAAAGTGTTCAGTGACCTGGGCACCTAGGAGATATTTCAGATATCTCTGACTTGTAATCTTCCACTCTTTCAAAAAGATCAGACAACTGCCCTTCTCAGTGTGAAATGCTAGAAGTCTGAATAGAAATAGGGCTTGGTAGGGCAAGCTAGTTTGCTATGAAAACACACAGAATAATGGAACCAGATTACCAGGCAACAGCTTTCTAGTAAAAGGCAACTAGAAAGCCATTACCTGCATGCTGCTCTAACAGGAGGACCACACAACTTGTGATTGCATCCCTGTATCACATGACCAAACCAGATGTGTGCAGAAGGTGCTAACAGTGGCAGTCTAGAAAGCTTAAGTTACCCTTTTCTCCTGAATGCCTCACTAAAAGTGTCTTGCAAGCAATTGTCTATTTATTATAAAGTTACACAGAGAAAATAAAGAAACCAGTATCTTCTGATTTTCATCTCACTATGAAGTGGAACCTCTGTACATGTCTGAATTTTGATGTTGAAGAGAGTACCATATGGCATTGCTTTATTTGGAATCCTGATTATATAAGCAGAAAGGACCAAACTCTACTGTTAAAGTACTGCATCCAGAACTTTTTAAGCTATTTTAGAGCAAAACACATCTCCTTGGTGGTAGGTAAAGCTCTGAATGTCTTTTACACCCAAAGTGGAAAGAAGGGAGAGGGGAAGGAAAGGAGAGTGAGAGGGAGGAAGGAACAGAGAGGGAGGCAAAAAAGAAGTCCAACTAGAAATTTTACAGATGTAAAATCTGGGGAGTAATGTGATTTGAAACACTGAGATGCAGGTAACTTTCTAAAGGAATACAACAGCACTTAACACAGGAATACAGCAGACTTAATACTTAGTAGAGCAGAGGAGGTGTTGGAAGAGTGGAAGGCTTGAATGTTCTTTTCCTACCTTTCAAGACAGTGAGTTTGTTAATTTTGCAAATCATCAAGTTACATTTGGAACACCTGACTCCCTCTTATCAATGTCTGCTCATGAAGGAAAAAGCAAATAAATGGAAGTCGCACTCAAACCACTGTAACCAAAGGACAAAGACAGGAATTTGCCACACTAGTCCTACCACAGTGCTACAGTGGGACACCCAAATACATTTCTGCCTCCTGCGCAGGACTGAGAAGTTCACCCAGCCAAGAACTGATGCACCAGCGAAGTCTATTTAGCCTGTTGAAGGAGGACTCAAAAAACCCAGGCAGATCAAAAGAAGAGCATGGCAAACTGCTTGGAGAAAGCAGGAACTGCATTCCCGTTCATGGAAGGAAATTTAGGATAATGCGGGGGCTCTGAAGGCAACAGAAATGTAACGCACTGTGAGAGAAAGAATCATGTCACTTCTCTAAGAGGAGGGCATTTGGAAACTGCAGCCTGACGGACGGGCTCGGGCACTATGGAGAAGGCGATTCCAGAGGCGGGCAGAGGTAGCAATGAGCAGACCGGACCTGCAGGCTGCGGCTGCTGTGCTGGATGTGCACGGGGGCTCCTGCAACACTGCTGGGGCCATTGCACAGCCCGCCCTAAGTCCGGCCCATCACCCCACCCGGCTCAGGGTCCGCCCGTGACACACTTCCCCGAAAACCAGGGCAGGAGGACCGAGCCCGAGCGCGCCGGGAACCGGGGAAAGCCACGCGGGGCCACCCAAGGCTGCTGTGCCCCGGCGGGGCGGCTCCCCAGGGTGTGCCACACGCAGAATCGCGCAGGGCCGTCCCTTCCCGCGGCAGGCTGGCCCGCGGTATTCCCGGCACCGGGAGCGCACTCACGGTTTTCCTGGCCACCCTCCACTCGGCGCCGGCGATGCCGTGGTACCGCACCAGCGTGTTCCGCAGCCGCGCGGACAGCGGCGCGGGGCTCGGCAGCGGCTCCATGCGCTTCCCTGCCGGGCGGGGATGGATCGGGATCAGGGATGCCGACGGCGGCGCGCACCCGCACGCTCCGGACCGCGAGCGCGCATCTCCCGCGCCTGCCCGGGGCGGGGGGGCTCAGGCCGAGATCCAGCCGGATACAGAGGCCTCCTCACCACTAACCCCTCCCGTCCCTCCCCAACCCTCCCGGTGTTCCCGGTGGGAAGGCGCGGCGCGCGCGCGCGCTCCCGACTCCCGCCACCGGCGCGCGCGCCCCCCCCGCCCCGCGCGCGACGCCGGGCAGCCAATCAGGGCGCGGCCGCCCTCCCCGCGCCAGCCAATGGCGGCGCGGTCCGCCCCGCCCGCGCGCCCGAGCGCGCCCCCCGCCCCCCCCCCCCCCCCCCCCCCCCCCCCCC